>OY992886.1:12306865-12316865 GCA_963921405.1 Cepaea hortensis | reverse complement strand
TGAAAGAAATTAAACGACGACTATCAATTGCTCTTCAAAGAATAAAACGACTGAATAAATTACGGAGTGGGACAGACAGAACTACAAAAATTAGATTTTTAAGAGCATGCATCTTTCCCATTACAACATACGCCTGTGAGACGTGGACACTTACTAAACGAGCTGAACAGCACATAAATGCCTTTGAATATAAATGTTATAGACGAGTTCTAAGAATATCTTGGATAAAGAAAAGAACAAATGCATCCATACTTCAGGAGCTGAATATTGAAGAAGGTTGGCTATTAAAGAAGATAAAACAAAGGAAATTGAAATATTTTGGTCACTTGAAACGTCACGAAAGTTTGGATAGAACAATAATGGAGGGATATATGCCTGGGAAGAGAGGAAGAGAAAGACCAAAGAGAAGATGGGTGCAGGATGTGGCGGATGATCTCTAGATAGGTGTATTGGACGCGGGACATCTTGCTTATGATCGAGAGGTTTTCCGGAAGGTTGTTACGGAAGCGAGGTTCTGCAAATGACATGCTATTGAATGAATGATGTAGTTGTGGTTGTTTTAGTTGTAGTAATAGTAGTAGCAGTTGTAGTCGTAGTAGTGACATAGTAACTGTTGTTGTAGCAATAGTGGTAGTAAGCTATTGTTGTTGTAGCAGTTGTAGTAATAGTAGTAGTAGTAGTAGTAGTAGTAGTAGTAGTAGTAGTAGTAGTAGTAGTAGTAGTAGTAGTAGTAGTAGTAGTAGTAGTAGTAGTAGCAGTAGTAGTAGTAGTAGTAGTAGACAATAGTTTGTGCTCTAAAAAGGCATAATAACTTTTACCTATGGCGGTAGCGAATGTGACTGATAAGGCCTATTCGCGCCGTAAATGTTCGTTTACAGTGGGTGCATGTGAACACGTGGTCATTTCCACCATCATGCACCATCTTACGTCTCACACGCTCGGTGTGTGACATATCTGCAATAATTTTCTCCTTTGTCTTTATTCCATTTCTGATCTTTGCCCTCCATGCAACACGTTCAGCGGCGACTTGCTCCCACTGTGCATTATCAATGCCTGTATCAATCATGTCCCGCTTACACACATCTTTGTATCGTAGTAGAGGCCGACCCTGAGATCTCTTACTCATCTGTAATTCACCAAAAAAGATGTCCTTTGGTATTCTACCATCATCCATCCTCCTCCTAGACAACCAATAGCCACACAAAAACAATAGAAAGATTTCAGAAACATAAAAGTAAAAACATTAACACTTACATGAAGCAGCAAATTAGCTGTAAAACCTCCGTGACAAACAAAGCAAGCAGTCATTAAATGACCAGCTATTTTACATGCATCATGGAAGTATTTTATGTGGCTGCGCAATTTATTGTCCTTTCATTAAGGAAGCTGAAATCTGATAACATTGCGCTTGTAAATGATAACAAGAAACAAATGGAAATTATAATTGTATAATTGTATTCCTAGTGTCTAACAAGGGCGGGGTAGGGGGCATCCCATATCCAAGGAGAAGTTGTTTTTTTATTTTGCTCTTGCTCGCTTTGAGCTCAAGCGTAGTCCATACATGTGCTACTACTTCTTGTGCACCGGACTAATTTTTGCCTGTGGATTAGATTTCCCTATTACCAGTGTCGCTCGCAATCAGGCGAACCCACTCTGAATTCTGAGGTACGTGTAATTTACGTCCCCAAGTAAAAGACGAGAAGTCAACATTTTAATCGAACTTAACAGTGAAGAGGTTGATCTCACTACCTCGGCATCAGCATACCGGATGTTTAAGAACAAGCCCTTATATCTATTTGGCCATACTGACCTCCAAAGGAGAAGTTTGGTAAAAGAGTGGCTATTGGGAGTCTTCTCGATCACATGCTAGCGGACATTTTTATGGAGCTCTTAGCAGAATAAAAGTGTTTCGGATAACAAATCCAGGTTTTCCACCGCCAGTCTGTGGGCGATATACTGTGTTGTTTGTCCATCAAGAATGATGACCATTCATTTCATCCAGTGGGGTTGAAAGTATGGAGCCGTGAGTTCTAAGATGGCTGATAAAGTCTATTTTGGCTCGAAATGTTCTTTGACAATGTGGACAAAGAATGCTTGACATTTCTGGATGAGGATTTCCTGCAGTGGTTTTTCTGTCCAGCCTTTTCTTCACAGTTCTTGCAGTCCTGGTTGCTTCACAAGTGACTGCACCCTTATTTAATGATGCACGCCACAAATTACGGTCTTTAGCAGCAGTCTCCCAGGTGTCAAGATGAATTCCACAAGCTTCCATTGAGATTTTAAGAGTGTCTTTAAAGCGTTTCCTCTGGCCGCCTTCGGAGCGTTGACCACAACGCAACTTGCCGTAAAAAAAATTAGTTTAGGGAGCCTGTGATCTGGCATGCGAGTTAAGTGACCAGCCCAGAGAATCTGATTCTTCATTAGTAGAGTGTGGATACTGGGCATGGACGCTCTTTCTAGGAATTCAGTGTCTGGAATCTTGTCTTGCCATTTAATCTTTAGTAGCTTCCTAAGGCAGACTGTCTGGAAGTGGTTTAATTTCCTAGCGTGTCGCTGATAAACAGTCCATGTTTCACAAGCATATATCAGTGTGGATAATGCAACTGCTTTGTAGACTTTCAGCTTTGTTTGCAGGCCTATTCCATTTCTGTCCCATACATTCTTGTATTGTCTGCCAAAGGCCGCGCTGGCCTTGGAGATTCTTGCATTCACTTCGTCATCAATTGTGACAGCTTGTGACACAGTGCTGCCAAGATAGGTGAATTTGTCCAAAACACTTAGTCTATGACCATTCACTTTAATATTCGGCACAGTGTGATTATTCCCTGGAGCTGGCTGGTACATAACTACAGTCATCTCCAAGTTGATATTGAGCCCAAAGTTGGCACAGGCATATGAGAAAGCTGAAACATTGTGTTGCATGTCTGCCTCTGTGTTGGCATATAGAGCGCAATCATCAGCAAACAGGAGCTCTCCGACGGTGTCGCTGTTAATTTTTGCTTTAGCTTTCAGCCTTCTGAGATTGAATAACTTTCAATTCATGCGGCAATTGATGTCTATTCCAATGTCGTCGTTCTCGAAGGCATTCATCAGCATGGCTGAAAACATGAGGCTGAACAGTGTTGGTGCCAGGACACATCCTTGCTTCACTCCATTGATGACAGGAAAGGGCTCAGACAGTTCACCATTTTCCTGTACTCTTGCCTGCATACTATCATGAAATAGCCGCACTATTTGGACAAACTTTCGTGGACAGACATATTTTGTCATAATTTTCCAGAGTCCTTCTCTGCTGACTGCATGAAAAGCTTTGGTAAGGTCAATGAAAGTGGAGAACATTTCGCAGTACAGTTCCCGACATTTCTCTTGCAGCTGCCTTGCAGCGAAAATCATGTCAACAGTTCATCTTTCTTTTCTGAAGCCACATTGACTCTCAAGAAGAAGACCTTGATCGAGATGGGCTGTGAGGCGATTGAGAAGAATTCTGGCGAGTATCTTCCCTGCAATTGAAAGCAAGGAGATGCCTCGGTGGTTGTCACAGGATTGACGGTTTCCTTTACGGTTTTTTTTTTCGCATATCCTTTACAGGACATCACTGTCAACATCAGTATCTTTCAGCTGATTGTTGATTTCTTGGCAAGATTACGCTCAGTAGCTTGCCATTGCTTTCTGAGCGACTGACTCACATACCCCGTAAGTTACCGACGCGGAGAGAACCGCTACCAATTCTCGCTCACGTCACGTCACGTTACGAAAGTATACGGGATTATGGAGAAAGTCGTGCAACCCATAGACCAGAGAGACCGGCAAAGGTGGACTATTGTCGCGTCCTTGAAATCTTGTGGCATGGTCTCGTTCACCCATATGTTTGTAAAGACTTGGTGAAGCTGCTCTGTTAGGACCAGCCTACCTGCCTTGTATATCTCTGCTGGGATGGAGTCAGGACCAGGTGCCTTGCCGCTGGAAAGTTGCTGGATGGCTTTGTTTAATTCCACTATGGTTGGCAGGTCATCAAGTGTATCATTAGTGGGAACTTGAGGAAGGCAGTTGATGGTTTCATCATCAAAGAAGGAAGTTGCATTTAAGATGTTGCTGAAATGCTCTGCCCAGCGTTGAAGGATTTCTTTCTTATCGGTGACCAATGTTCCCCCATCTGCACTGAGAAGGGGAGCTATGCCTGGTGATGAAGGACCATAGACCGCTTTCAGTGAGTCGTAGAAGTTTTTCATATCATGTCTGTCAGCAAAGCCTTGAATTTCATCAGCTTTGCTGCTCAGCCTGGAGTCCCGCATGTGCCGAAGTTTCTGCTGCACTACTCTCTGAATGTTCTTGAAGGCATCTTTTTTTATGTTGACTTCGGGTCATTCAAATGTGCCTTGAGGAGAAGATGTTTCTCGGCCAGCAATTGGTTGATGTCTTCGGAATTTTCATCAAACCAGTCTTTATGCTTTCGGGGGGGGGGGGGGGGCTGGACCCAGGATTTCCATAGCAGTGTTGTAAATTATGTCCTTTAGAGCTCTCCAATCTGTTTCTGCACCCTTTTTAGCTGCAGCATTGGGCTTGAGACGGTCTTCCAGCATATTTTCAAACGACAGCTGCATTTTCTTGCTGTTTAGGCTGGCGACATTTAGTTTTTTTTTTTTTTTGCATTTTTACCCCTTGAGGACGCCATGATGGTTTGATGTATATGTTTATTTTTGAGATAATGAGACGATGGTCTGTCCAACATTCGGCACCACACATGGATTTTTTCACCCGAACGTCTTGTCTGTCACTCCTCCTGACGATGACATAGTCAATAAGGTGACAGTGTTTCGAGCACGATGTCCTGTTTCTCATGGGACGACGGAAAATTGTGTTGGTAATCAAGAGATCGTGTTCAGCACATGTCTGAAGGAGGAGTCCATTGCTATTACAATTTCCGACTCTGTGCTTTCCAATAATGCCACTCCAAGAGGTGGTGTCCGTGCCTATTCTGGCATTGAAATCCCCAAGGAGTATATGTTTGTCTCCTTTGGGAACAGATGTTAATACATTGTGCAGGTCCTCATAGAACTTGTTCTTGACATCATCTTCATTGGTCATAGTTGGTGCGTAGACACTCACAATGGTTGCATGCTTCCTTCCATTCAGCAGGGACAACTTAATGGTCGCTTGTCGTTTATAGTCTTTGGAAATCCAGCTAGATTGTTAACAAGGGTCGACTTAATGGCAAATCCCACACCGGATTGGCGTCTTTCCTCGCTTTTCCTTCCACTCCAGAAAAATGTGTAGCCGGCATCTACTTCACAGATTTGGCCTTCTTCTGCAAGTCGTGTCTCGCTCAAGGCTGCAAGTCGTGTCTCGCTCAAGGCTGCAATGTCGATGTTGTACCTGCCCAGCTCTCTCCCAATCAGTGCTGTTCGTCTCTCAGGACCCGACGCGCCGTCTCTATCAAGTAGGGTGCGTACATGCCAAGTTCCGATTTTTAAGGGAATATGGTTTGCTCTTTTAGCTATACCTGCTTTTTCTTTGTTTGTATATCGACCGCAGTATAGGGTACCCACCAACCGCGGCTAGCTGGTTAGGTAATGATGAAGCAGACAATGTTTAGGTCACCTTTCCTAGCCCCTTCCTAATGCTATGGAGGTGAGCAGGGCTGCTCAGTCGCTCAGGGGGCCGCCGAATCCCACTGCTGCTCCGGTCAGTACAAGACGACCATATGGCCTGAGCCGCCTGTGTGCAGGTCTGCGACTAAGGCTGCCAGCGTACCCACGCCTGCCGCTTCGCCGCTCGCCCATCGCCACAGGGCTTGAAGGTGATATATGACGTTGGATGAAGAATGACTTGCGCGATGAATTGGATTAAAGTGAGGAAGAGTTGCTCAATTCGTCGACATCACTCTCTCGCCTGAGTCCATCTGAGTCCGGCGGCAAGACAAGTCAAGACGACTGGAGACGCATACTGGCGATATACTAATCACCACCAAAAACAGATAACAAACAGAATTAAGAATATTGAAAGTACTAAAGTAGATTTCAATGCATTGGATGATTCCCCATCTCTCGCGATCTCTCTCACAGAACGGCACACCGCTTGACGAGAGCATTGCATGAAGCACGAACTCCATAGCTCCAGCGATGACTCCAGTGAGTCTCGAGACAAACTGCACTCGTGCTCTGACCGAAACAGTCCAGGAACAATCATAAGACTCTCAGAGCGCGCAGAAGGGCTAACCACATCGCCAAGGACACATCACAAGTAGAATCATCCCACACCGCAATGATTGAAGTCCCAGTAGTACATTTCTATGTCTTAATATGATGAAAATAATGACACACTATCGTTTATAAACATGTTAATCCACGACATGAAAGAGGCACTGGCCAAAGACCAGTCTACCGAAAAGGAACATGGATGGGCCAATACCTAAACTTCACCAGTTTTGTACAGGTCCCAAACCTGGTACGGAATATGTGCAACCGTTGTAGAAAGTTGTGCTCCGTCGACATTACTGACACCTGGCCGTCTTGACAGACGACAGTTTGTGACATTGTACTTCAAAAAAGGCATACTAATTACAATAGCTGGGACTATGGATGGAGTTATACTTCTCCATAGGAGAAAACCTGGCCTGAATTGTAGAGACCATGTGTTGCCTACGCAGCATGATGCCTCTCTCGGCCTGCCTAGTCTTCTCCAGAGGAAACGTAGCACGAATGCATCCGTCAACATACTAGCAGAAGAATTGGGCACTCTTTACCAGACCTTACAATGCAATGGGTACCCAAACGGCTTCATCAAGCTAGACTTTGGCCACCAAAACTAACCTCCAGAAAAACATCGGTCCCCAAATTTCAAGTATTTCTTCACCTAACCTATCGAGGAGATGATTTAGTAATACACAATCCACTCCAAACGTCTTCAAGTGTCTCTTCAGCTGATCTTTCCAAGGAGGGTTGTCATGAAACATATAGGCGATAGACTTTAAGGATCAGTAAACCGAAAATTCTTTGCTGATGAACCAATCATCAGATACAAAACCACCCGATACGTACGACATCTGTGAAAGAACTATTGACATCGCACACTAAATCAAAATGTATTTATCAATTCCAGTGTGAGCGCCAAGCTACTTACATTGGTAGATGGGAACGAGAATTAGCGATTCAAAACAGTGTATTCCCTTAGCGAATTTAAACACAGAAGCAAAAAACAATATGTTGCACGATTTATTGCCTCGTATGATTCTTTGCATCTCGTCAGGTCAATATTGCATTGCTATATATCATATAAAGTGGATAAGAGTGTTGAAGTGCTACATAGCACCTGTACTTTTGTATCGATGTGAAACGTGGACAAGGAGCAGATATGCTAAAAAATATCTAATGGCAGTGGAAATGTGGTTTCTGAAGAAAATTCAAAAAAATATCATGGACGGACAGAAACAACAAAACAATGAGCAATTCCTTCAAGAAGCAAATCAAAACCGTAAACTGATTAGCGGAATTAGATGCAGACAATCAAAATTGTTTGGGCACGTTATGAGCAAAAATAAACTGGAGAACTTGGTAACAACTCGCAAAATTGAGGGGAGAAGAACAGGGGCAAGACAGAGAAGAAATACCTGGATGGATTGGCAGCATGGTATGGCCGAGACAAGAACACATAGCTGATCCACGACTTATCGGCAGGCAAATGATGATGATGATGATGATTGTCAAGGTCTCCAAAAGGACATGATGGAGAGAACAGAGGACAGGCATAGGACATGAGAATAGTACGGGTATAGTAGACCGATCCATACGCCCATGACAGAAGGGTAGGGACAAGACTGTGCCCTTGAATGACTGGACAGGTTCACCTTGGACGGGATGACGCTGTACTCCAGCATAAACAGGCGAGTGAAGGACAGACCCGACTAGCACGACCTCCACGGACTCCACGAGGGTCAAGTACCTCGTGACCACCTAACTGAATAGGAAGCGGCAGACGGGACTCGGACATGGATGAGAGAGAATGCCTGACCGAGTTTGAGAGGTCTAATAGACTATTTGCCTATCTCTCTGGCCGAGGGGTTACACCACTTTCTCCGTAATTCCGTTTATCACGCAGAGTCTCGTAGCGGGCGAGAACTGGAAGCGGTTCTACCCCCGCTGGTGACTTGCGGGATAACTGAGCCGGCCGCTCAGAAAGCAATGGCAAACTACTGAGCGTAATCTTGCCAAGAAATCAACAGACCGCTGAAAGATGCTGCTGTTGACAGCGATGTCCTGTAAAGGATAAGCGAATTTAAAAAAAAAAAAATAGACTATTTGCTTAGACGTCAGTGCGAGTGAATGTGGGCGCTATCAGCCGTGTGTTCGTGTGAGTGCTGAAACACGAAGAAGCTATGCTTTGTAGTTAAGAGTATCGAGAGAGCTGTGCGAGTTTGTAATGAAGATGTGTAACTATTAACATTATGATGTATGAACATTAAACTATGTAAAGATTATTTCATGTTTTCATGCCTCATCTGTACTCGCACCATCTGCCTGTCTGAACTCTGTATATAAACCCCTAGAGACGTTGACAATGATGATGATGATGCTGATGATGATGATGATGATGATGATGATATGAAGTGATTAAATTAATTATACCTTGACTTAATTACTCAAAACACATAGTCACTGAAATTATTCGAATGTGGAGCATTAAATATTCCCATGGTAATCACAAATTCAAAATTAAATCTGTCTATGTGCACAAGACTGGCTGGAATCGCCTAATTTATAATCCCTCGATATATTTGAACAAATTAATGCACACAAGAATTAATTATATCACTAATAAAAGAATACACACAACAACGGGGTGCATAAAAACCACAGATGGCAAAATCATAATCGAAAAAGATCAGATTTTACGTGCGTTGTCAAATTATATGAAAGGCCTTTATGATGATACAAGAGAAGAAAAGTATGATATTCGGAAAAATAATGAAGGACCATCAATTTTGAATATGGGAGATAAGTATGCTCTTAAACATATGACAACGACAAGACCCCGGATCCAGACAACATCACAACAGAAATGATCAGTGCCGTAGAAGAACATGGAATAGACCAGGTCACCAGACTGAGGATCACAATATATGATACTGGACATGTCTCCTGAATTATGTAATTCTATATTTATTGCAATCCCGAAGAAATCAGGAGCCTTGGAATGTGATAAACATTGAACAATTAGTATAATGAGCCACATCACTAAGATTTTGTTGAGAATTATCATGCACAGATTAAGGAAGAAAATACAACCCGAAATAGGAGAAGAACAATGTGGGTTCGTAGAAGGCACGGGTACAGTAAATGCTGTGTATATGATGAGAAAGTAATTTAACGGTTTATAGAAGTAAACAAACACCTACATCTTTGCTTTATTGACTACACAAATGGTTTCGATAAAGTTAGACATGTCAACACGGTAGAGATGCTTGCAGATCTACAAATTGATGGGAAAGACCTTAGACTTATTTTTTTTTTTAAATATATTAGAAACAACAAGGTGCCATAAAAATTGATAGTGAAGTAGGTTAATATCAATCTAATAATAAAGGTGTGCGACAGAGATGTGTAATGTCTCCTGATCTTTTTTCCTTATACCGTGAAAATACTTTCAGAAATTTAGCAGATATGAGACGAATCACCATTGGGGGACGTAACATCAGTAATATTAGATATGAGGGTGATACAGTATTGATTGCAGACAATGAGGAAGATCTGCAACATTTCGTAGATGCGGTTGTAGCACACAGTGAACAACTAGGCTTAGAATTAAATTGTAAGAAGACACAGATTATGTAATATACAAGTCATCATCATCATCATCATCATAATCTTCCACTTCTGCCGTCAAGCGTCGTGGGGAGGAATAATTTGCGTTCCAGCGCCCGGTGGACGGCACTGGATAGTGTCATTCCGTGTGGTTGTACAATGTCTACAATCAATACAAGTAAATGGGAATATTCTTAAACATG
>OY992886.1:12229365-12301865 GCA_963921405.1 Cepaea hortensis | reverse complement strand
ACATAGGAGAAAATGATCTTAGTGTTCTCAATGAGTTATTACCATCAGAATTGGATGCTCTCCATCCAATCTTCCATTATAAGGTGTTCAAGGTTTAGACTAGGTGATGTGCAGTTTTACCTTCACCTATGCCTGTCATCATGGTCTCCAGGTTGAGTAATACATTGATTGATTTGGCATTTTACAATTATATTTACCATCCTCTTCTGTACCTAATTATTTTCTCTACATCTTCTTCCATTAAAAGAAAAGGGCCTCTTACATTAAGGGGTTTTAAATAATTCCCGATTGCAATGAGTATTTGCTTATAAACAATATAAGTACACCATGGTATCGATTCTTGTATAGTGTTCAGGTGAATTCTTGTCTAATCAAAAGTATATTCCCTCCTTTTCACCGTGTCTGTAATATGTTTTTACCTCATGTATCATCATCTTCATCATTGTTATTACAATCATCATCATTCTCATCATTATAATTATATCATCATCATCATCATCATCATCATCATCATCATCATCATCATCATCATCATCATCATCATCATCATCATCATCATCATCATCATCATCATCATCATCATCATCATCATCATCATCATCATCATCATCATCATCATCATCATCATCATCATCATCATCATCATCATCATCATCATCATCATTATTACAATCATCATCTTCATTACAATCATCATCATCATCATCATTCAGGACACACTAACTATATGTTTGTAACCCGAGTTATATGTAATACAGAGTTGAGTCATTCAGGACACAGAACCCTATGATTGTTACATGAGTGATTTGTAATACAGAGGGGTGTCATGATTAAGTCACAAAACCAGATGATGGTAACATGAGTGATATATAATACAAAGTGGTGTCATTGGTCGGAGTGCACTAAATTATTAATTAGTGTATGGGTTATGCCGAACATGTTCTCTTCTGATAGCCAGGACATTACACATCAAAGTTGCCTTTTATCATGAGATTGATTGCTAGCTTATACTCCTTAGAATGTCATTTCTCTTCACTCGTTCATCAGAAATCATTCTTATACTTGCATGTAAGATAAGTAATTATACTTATGTGATTTCCCAATGATAACTTTAAATGTTTAACACTATTGACATCACAATGAAATCTCAATCATTTTGCAATCATTCACCAGACGCAATCATATCTGTATGGATGACAATTAAGCGTATGTATGTGCGTTACAATGGATAAATTCACAGATTAAACAACAATGACATTACAATGAAATCTCAACCATTCCACAATCATTCATCAGAAATTATAATATTTTCCTGGATGATAATTAGTCTTACTGATGTGGTTCACAAATGATACATTCACATCTGTTTAACAATAATGAAACCACACATGAATCACCACAGACATGCTGTCATAAAATATTCATTCATCAGAAATCATAATCATACTGGCATGTATGATAATTAGTCATCCTGATGTGATTTACACATGATAAATTCATATATGCAACACCAATGAATTCATAATGGGACCTCACTCAATCCACAATCATTCATCAAAAATTATAATTATAGTTGCATGTTTGATAGGTTGGCCTATTTGTGTGATTTACAAATGATAAACTCATATATTCACCACCACTGAAATCATACTGGAACTTCACTCATCCCACCCTCATTCATCGGACATCATAATCATGTTCGCATGGGGGATGACTAAGCATTATTATGTGCCTCACAAATGATAAATCCACATGTTTAAAAACAATGAAAATACATTTGACTTTCACCCAACACCCAAAATTATAATACACATAGAAATCTATTTACATTTTATGTGCTCGTGTACTTTTCTGTTACACATTACACTAATTTCTCTTATCAGTGTTGTCACATGTAAAATAGTTTCTTTTTAGTGAACTAAGTATTCTTACCCTTCTAAATCTTAAGTTACTCACCAACTTCTAAATTACTGCTGATTGAGTTTAACTACTTAAGAAATAAAATGTACAACCTATGTCTAATACTTACACATTAAATTAAGTTGTTTAAATGGGAGAAAAAGAAACTCACTGTGGTCTATCCTAATGTACAGTTTATCCATGACCTTGATAACTGAATATAATATTTAGTTTCTACCAAATTAGTTTCTTAAGGACTAATCAGCGGTTTACAACACATCGACTCACCGGCTACTTCTTGGGAAAAGATCACTTACTAGCGTAATCTAAAATATAGTGCTCTTACCTTCATTCTAATCGAATGGCTTCAACATGTCGACAACAGGTTTCAGAATCTGACTGGGATTCGATTTCCCAAATGCGATGTCGTAGGCTCACTCAAAGTGAGTTTTAGCTTTCCTTATTTCATAAATGAATTGTATTTGGAAAAAGCTCTCACTCCCTCCGATTTCTCAAATCTCTTCTGCCTCATGCTGGGTTTTGGTGGGGGGGGGGGGGGGGGGGAAGACCGTTATTACTGCGCATGCCGTATTTATGTTAGCTTCGTCCTGCTTCGGCTTGTGACTTCACTGCCAATCCAAAGCCTTCTTACATCCTTTCTTTGGCCCAATGTCGCGGCTGGTTCGTATGTCGTAAAATGTTGCTGTAGTGGGGGTTTATTAATCAAGCTTTTGACGGTTTCGAGAATTATATCACAAACATAAACATCAAGTCCCCAGTGGGTTAAATAATATAGATCGCAGTTGAGTTATATTAAGTATAAAGATTTGTCGTAAACTCTAGTCTGTCCACTCCAAGGTCTATGGAACCCATTTGTAAAAAAAAGGTTAGTGAAAATAAATATAGTGAGTTCCCAGAGCGAGTGTTGATTTGGTCCAGGTAGGTTAATAGTTGATAAGCCTCTCAAATCACAGGTCCGAGTAAAAGTCCCCTGGTGCATATCTCGCATAACTATGGTTATACAGGTTTACCTGTGCTAAATGGTTAGATGAAAACTCTAGCTGGTACTTTCTTTCAGAATAGCCTTCTTCATCTCTCCAGCAAGGTTTCCCCTTCAAGAGTCATATCTGGATCTGGATGGATCTAACCTCTACCTGAAATTCCAGTATCAAAACATATATCTACATATATTATTAATACATCTGTATGATCATTAGAAATGGAAGAAGGTAAAAAAAAAAAAAAAAACAAGAAAAAGGGAAAATAAACAAAGGGAATTCTGACCTTAGTGAAAATTAAACAAAAAGGGAAGAGGGTCTTAGTGTCCCCCAACAGGTATCAACCCCATAGCTGATTCCTCTCCATCCAATCCTCCACTACAGGTTTAGACTACTAGATAAGCAGTGTCATCTTCGACCTTGCCTGTCACCCATGGTCTCCAGGTTGAGTAATACCTTAATCGATTCGGAATTTAATAACCATGTTCACCATTCCCCTTTGTACATAATTAGTTTCCCTAGTTATCCTTCAGCCGGCTCCGTGGCTAAAGGCTTGCGAACGCGGCTCGTGAGTCGGGTACCAGGCGTTCGAATCTCAGCTTCGACCGATTTGTGCAGCAGTCCGTGTCGCGTTGTGTTATAACGTGCTGGTATGGGAGCTGGCCATTCAGAAACAATGGCAAACTACTGAACGTAACACTTGCCTAGTACATCAACAGCAGCATGAAATATGCTGGTGTTGACTGCAACGTCCCGTAAGGGATACGCAACAATTTTAAATTAAATTAAAGTCATCCTTCCATTTAAAAGAAAAGGCCTCACACATTAAATGTCTCAATTTCTTCACTAAATGCAATGAGTTTTTACTTATAAACAATATAAGTACATTACGGCGTCATCTCCTATATAACATTCAGTTGGATTCTTCCCAATCAAATTCCTTGAGGAGGAGCATCTTCCCTCCTCTTCAACATGTAGGTATATGCTTTTACCTTACTCATCTATAAGATTCATCATCATCATACATCAAATACAGTTCAGGAAACAAAACCATATAATTGTAACATGGGTGATATGGAATACATAGTGGCGTCATGCGTAGAGGCACACTAAATTATCAATTAGTGCATGGGTACCACTATCACCTTCTCCTGTGATGAAATTGGCAGTATGCATCAAATGACCTATTATCAGATGACTGATTGATTGTTCATACTCATCCTCGGTATGTCACTTCTCCTCACCCAATCAGCAACCATTCAACATAAATATATAACCCTACTTGCATGGATGATGAATATGCATATTTAGGTGACTCACAATCAATAAGTCAAAAGATGGCTTTCCGGTCCCCAGCATGGCGGATAGGCAGTGAAACGGTTAAGGCCTCTGGGTGTTTATGCTCGTGGCTACCGTTGCATTCGCATTTTCCTCATGTTGTACTGGCAGTTTTCGGTTCCGTCACCCTGCTACTAAGTTGAGCGCGTGGCGCGACGCTGTGAGCTGTGAATTTCGTGTGAAATGCTTTTACATCTGCCGGAGTTTGTGGAGCGTGATCTGCATGTTCAGAGCAATGGCGGAGGGCTATGTCCCAGAATTGATCGGTTTTTATGCCTTATGCAGAAATTTGTGGCGGCTGGTCTTTTGGTTGACTGCCGCTTCTTTTGACGATGAACCGTGCTTTCGTGGAGGACTGTTGTTTTGGCATTCTGGTGACGGCATTATGTACAGTGAAATGTGTTGTTTTTACATCAGTCCGAGGCGTTGTGGTGTGATTTGCATGCTCAAAATGGCGTAGATGGCTAGATAACAAATAGAAATGGAACAACAACATCCAGAAATATCTGCATGTATGGCGGCTGGTGTGTCGCGAAGCGACCGGTTTTCTTTCCTTATGCAGAAATGTGTGACTGCTGGTTTGCTAGTGACTGCTGGTTTTGCTAGTGATTGCCGTTTCCATCGATGATGAGTTGTGTCTTCGAGTTGGACTTTTGTGTTGGCACTCTGGCGACGGCATTATGTACATTGAAATGTTTTTTTTTAAACATCTGTTGTATGTAAATGAAGTATGTTTAATCATTCGCTATGTCTTGCGTTATATTTAAACTTTTCTTCTTCTTCTTCTTCTTCTTCTTCTTCTTCTTCTTCTTCTTCTTCTTCTTCTTCTTCTTCTTCTTCTTCTTCTTCTTCTTCTTCTTCTTCTTCTTCTCCTTCTCCTCCTACTCCTCCTCCTTCTCCTCCCCCTCGCCGCCGCCGCCCCCTCGCCGCCGCCGCCGCGGCCGCCGCCGCCCCCACGCCGCCTCTTCTTCTTCTTCTTCTTCTTCTTCTTCTTCTTCTTCTTCTTCTTCTTCCTCTTCTTCTTCTTCTTCTTCTTCTTCTTCTTCTTCTTCTTCTTCTTCTTCTTCTTCTTCTTCTTCTTTTTCTTCTTCTTCTTCTTCTTCTTCTTCTTCTTCTTTTTCTTCTTCTTCTTCTTCTTCTTCTTCTTCTTCTTCTTCTTCTTCTTCTTCTTCTTCTTCTTCTTCTTCTTCTTCTTCTTCTTCTTCTTCTTCTTCTTCTTCTTCTTCTTCTTCTTCTTCTTCTTCTCTGGTTCTAATGTATGCCCCTGACTCACCAGCCTGTCAGCATCCAAAGAAATTGACGGTGTAGTCTAAGAGACAATGAGATGTGGTTTAGGAGTCCAGAACAAGCAACAAGACAAAGTCAGAGAATATAAGCTGAAACCTATTTCACATTCTCCCTCTTCCTTTGGTGTTTACAATCTATGCTTTTATGATCGCTATATTAATAAACGTGGATGATTTTAACATTCAGTTGGCCTTGCTAGTCGATACAGAATAAAATGAGTACCAGGAGATGTTCTTTGACATAAAGGCGACCTGTGGGATGTTGATGACAATACCCATTGAGTGTCGAAGTCTATAAAAATGACATTAGCACCATGTACGCAATACACCTCTAGGCGTGGGAAAGTGTCATTTACTCTACCTTTACATATGTTAATAATACATTATTACATATGTTATATTAATGATTACACTTTCGTCACTATTTCTTACAGGTGGGCGCAAAAATGTTCAAAGCAGCACTATTAACTGCAATGCTATTGGCTGTAGGATCGTTGTGCTCCGTGGTTTCAGGCCATCAGACAAGCCTTCCTAAGCCATTAACATATCAATCTTCTAGTTCTACACATCAAAAATCTCCACAAAATTACCAGCTCCTTCCAGCGAGAAAAGCAACCATATCAACATATGGCATATTTACGCCTGTAAAAACACAAACAATCAACGTGAAAGAGAATGCACGGCCAGGAAGTTCAGTCGCTGTCTACATAAATGATCTAAATGAAGAAAGAACACAAAGCCAAGGCTTAGCACGGAAAGTAGCATCTCGTTCTGTTATCTCTAACACACTTGCAGAAGCGGACATGTTTGTAAAGCATAGCAATGTTGGAGACCGGGAAAACGGCGACACCATATTAGCTTGTGTAGACAGAATTATGGAGAAGTCTAAATCTCACTTGAAGACATTTCGTTGTGGTCCTTGCTACTGTTCCTACATTAGAAAGAAATTACTTGGCGCCAACTGTGTGCAGCTAAATCTCACTGCGGTTCCTAGGAAACTTCCAAACAGCATACGGGTACTGAATATGTCGCTAAATAGAATCCAAAGTCTCGACAAAACTAGTCTTATTCAGTATTCGAATTTGACAGATCTGGATTTCAGCAGTTGTCTTATCAGCATAATCGCCAATGCGAGCTTTGCGTTTATGCCTCAGCTGATTAATCTAACATTGAAAAATAACCAACTGACGTATCTGTCGAAATCTTCCTTTGCTGGGCTTGAATGTTTGAAATATTTAGACTTATCCAGCAATAATATCAGTAAAATAGAAATTGGCGCTTTTCGTGAACTACGTCATCTATACAAACTGAACCTGAGCGGGAACAAATATCTAGGTTATTCTAATGAGACATTTTCGCATCTGCTTTTCGTCAAATTAGAACATTTGCAGATGCTAAACATACATGATAACACGAATGGAACAGAAAGCAGCTATCCAAACAAGGCGCTACAACAATTAAAGGCTTTACGGTATCTTAGCATTGACGGCCTTGCTGGTCTGGTCGAGTTTGGGCGGGAAATGAAAGACCTGGCTAGATTAGTACATCTGGAAATAAGAGGTATTTGCAAGATTGAAAACATTACGGCCAATTTCTTTGAGAACGTCCCTCATCTGCAACGTTTGTTGATAGGCAGCTGTGCTAATCTACAGAATATACACCCAGAAGCATACACACATCTTCCGCGCCTCCAAAGCCTGGGTTTAATAGATTCACAAAGCGTAAGAATTCATACGGTATTTGAGGCAATGATTAGCTTAAACAATTCGGGACTAAAATCACTCACCTTCCGTAATCTACGTCGATACATCAATGTGTGTACATACCTGAACATAGAGCAAGCCAAATACATCACCAATATAAATCTTTATCTCTTTGAACTATCTAACATTAACATTGCTGTTCTAACTAGTGATTTCTTCATAGGATTGCCAAAAACACTAAAAGTATTAATTTTGACTGGAAATAAATTCGCGTTCTCATCTGGCTTAACCACATGGAGCATCTACTCAGTTTTAAAAGAGCTCGTTTACTTAGATCTATCTATGCAAAACACGAATGAATTTCATAACCATTACAATAACAACGTGATAGAAGATAACTCGGGATTGCATTGCGCTCCTGTTACAGAACAGTTGGAAACAAATGAAGAAAGAACAATTTCGTATGAGAAACGGGACAACATTGCACTGATGCAGGGGTATTCAGAAAACATTAATGCGAACTCACATTTTAACGATCATGCTATATATGGTTATCCCAGAAGTGTAGATGAAGGTTGTGAAATACGACAACATACAAGAAATTATTTGCATTTCCCACCAAATCTCAGGAGTTTAAAAGCGTCACACTACCAGGCTTTTGGAATGACAGTATTAACTTATGACATTCCAGAATACAATTCTCTTTACGAGATTGACTTCAGAAACAGTTTTATGTCAACCTGGGGCGATGGTAAGTTGCCACGAGGCATCGCAATTGCGAATTTAGGTGACAATTACTGCAAGAAAATATGCCCAGGGTTCTTTGAGCCAAATAATTCGCATGAACGCTTGCATTTACACGACAATTCATTTGGATATAACTTCGCAAAAGACGAAAATGGATCGATTTTTTCAGAACTGACAAAAACTACATATTTAGATATTTCACGAAATTTAATCTATCACCTGCCAAGACAATTCTTCAAGGGGCTAGTAAATCTGAATTATTTGAGTATATCCGATAATAGGCTATCACGCTTGGGCGTCAGTTTCAGGCACATGACGAAATTACAGTTTATTGATTTAAGCAAGAACGCCATCAGGTGGATAGATGAAGAAACCAGAAATGACCTTGATGTTCTCGCAACTTATTCAGGACATAAGATTGAACTTGACCTCACCATGAACCCGTTGCCTTGCACTTGCGCTGGTTTAGACGTCATAACATGGATGGCCACAACGAAAGTTCACTTCCACAAGGAACATCTCCTCACGTGTGATTCAGACGACATCTCAGCAGAACTGATAGGCAATTTAGAAGAGAGGAGGAACACTTTACAGAGATTTTGCATGTATAAATCAACACTGACTATCGGCTGCGTGGCTGCTCTAACTGTGGTCGTGATAACAGTTGGGCTTGGCCTGATGTACCGCTATCGGTGGAAGCTAAGGTACTTACATAACAATGCCATTGCTGCCATCTTCGGCTTTAAACCACATCTCCTTCCGAAATCTGGCTGCACATTTGACGCCTACATCGTATATACAGAAGAAACGCAAGGTTTTGTTACAGACACCTGCATAAAAGAACTGGAGTTGAAAAGAGGACACAGACTCTGTGTTGAAGATCGAGATTTCCTGGCGGGAACATACACAGTGTCCAACATTGTCAGCGCTGTCAGAAACAGTACCAAAACCGTTCCCGTCATGACGCCAACATTTTACAACGGCGTCTTTTCTGAATACAGTTTCAAGATGGCCGTTATGGAAGAATTATACAAGAATCGGTCAGTGCTACATCTTCTAATATATCAACCGATTGCAAATGAACAGATGTCGCACGATGAGCTGAAAGTCATGAAACGAAACAGCTACATCGAATACCCGCCTGAAAAAGAGACGGACGATAATATTAGGCAGAAGTTCTGGGACGACCTATCTCTGGCAATCGGACACACCAAGAACCCAACGACTCAACAACTTCCGACCATGCAATGATGGACTTACTTAATGCTATTGCAACCTTTTTATTAATTTAGTGTTTAAGTATTCAATTTAGTTACATATACTCATTTTATTAGATCACGAACTGACATAACAGACTCGGGATATCACCATACGTGCTCCGTCCTCATCTTCAACAGCCAAAGAAGAGTCCCGATACTAATGGTATCGGCTGCAGTCTGATTATGTGTCCGTGTGACCTTTCCTCGGAGTACTCATTGTCGACCAGATAATCTGGCCACTCCTTGCCACTCCACTCTCTCTAGGCTATGATGATTTATGTGTTCATCCACGATATGCAAATGCACATAATCCTACAGAGCCCTGATATGAGGCCATTCTGGGCAGCTATGATGTCTCTCTATCCTCGCTGACATTCACATACACATATAATGTAGAGTTACGATACGTGGAATATCGATTGGAAATTGTTAATGTACATTGACATAATCATCTGCTTTTTACAAATGTTTTGCCCAAAGTATAAAATATCGACATAAAATAACTTAATTGCTGTGACTTGCCATTATCGTTAAAATTGAACTGTGAACTACCATTGCTAGGTGAAGACAATAACAGATGAAAGTACATACAAGGGCCGGTCAGAAAATAATGTTGTGTTTCCTACTCAGTGAATAATAAAGATATAAGTATGAAATTTAGCACGCTTCAAATGGTGTATGTAGGAACAGAGATTAAGAGTAGAATAGGGCAAGCAAAAGTTGCATTTCAGAAAATGAAGAGTATCCTATGCAGTAAGTCACTATCATTGAATGTAAAAAAGAAAGTACTAAAGTGCTATATAGAACCTGTATGGCTGTGAATCTTGGAATGTAAATGAACAAATTAGGAAGAACTTGGAAGCAACCGAAATGTGGTTCGTAAGACGAATGTTTCGAATTCCTCGGACTGCTAAAGTGTCTAAAAACGACTGCCTGAAAGAGGCTAATGAAACTAAAACATTATATACAACTGCCATGAGATGGATACGAGAAATAGGGCAAATGTGTCGAGCGTAGAAACTATATAGATGCCACTAAGACACACAGTGGAAAAATACAAGCTAACACCGGCGGCATGAGTGGGCGGAGTTAACGTGGTCACATGACTGCGCCAGGCTGAGAACGAAAAGATTGATGTTAGCCAGACGGCGCCGAGACGTGGACAGAGGATGTTCGATTGAGAGCAATTGAGAACAATTGCGAAGAATCAGCAACGATAAGATCATCTGAGACGTACTTCAAGCTTAAATACGATTGTCTGTGTGGAAGCTGGCGATCATGAAGCAACACACTGAAGCTGACGTCTGATGATGGGATGCAAACACCGGCAAGTGATAGCGGGACAGTTGACACTATTTTGATAACACCTTCGACCAGAGTGGCGGGCAGAGACTCGCCGTAACAAGGACTTGTTGGTTACCGGTTATGTGAGGGAGTAGAAGTAGAATTATTAAGTAAGTTATCAAGTGAGTGTTACAACAGTAAGATCTACAATATGCATCAACCAAAGTCTCTCCTGAAGATTAGATTAACCATGAATTATGTTGGTAGGCAGTGGGTGCGGTGGTCATACGCAGAACGCGAGAACGGCAGGAAGCCGGCGGTGTATGACAGCCACGTGTGATTACTGTTCTGCAATAAAATTGAATGTGTTTAGACTAAGTACGCAAGAGACTTTTGTGGGTTGTGTGCATAGTGGATCTGTAAATTATCAAGTATTTGTGTGAGCCAATATAAAGATTAAACCCTGGACAAATCCCAAGATTTCTGACACTTGACATCATGTCTACACTTTGTGGTTGAAACATGGTTCCTACACGTGGCATGATTTCGGCACTTGGCAACAACAATAAAAAAGAGACAAACAGCTTTCTTTGGTAATGTAATGAGAAGAGAGGCATTGGAGAACATCGTGACAACTGGAAAGATTGAGGGGAAGAGAGGCAGAGGTAGACCAAGCGAAATGATGCTGGATGGATTAAGACGGTGGCATGGAGGAATATCATCAGCAGAGATGATCCAGAACACCAAAGATCGAGATATGTGGAAAGTCATGAAAACCTACGCCAACCAGCATGGCACTTGATGGCGATGATGTAGGAAATTGCACCACATTTGCACAATTAGCTTATTACTTTCCCTCGTATTTAAAAATGCTTGAGTTTCGACTTGAGTGTGGTTTCATCAAGAGTAGTGAGAGGAGGGGGGGGGGGCGTGTGAGGTGACACATCCGATGTGTCTACAACCAGCCTGTTCCTGGAGCGATCAGCTTCTACACTTTACGACATTTACTTAAGGAGACTGAGTTTCTATGGGAGCTATACGACAGTTTGTTAAACAGACAACAAGAAGACCAACTGACACTTTTGTTCAGTCAAGTACTGATGTTTTTTCCAGATATTTGTATATATTTTAATAACTACTGTAAGTTGGCGCTTTCATTTGCCTCTTGTAGGAATTGCTTATTTGTTTTTTTTCTGTGTGATCACATACATGCAATTGATTGGTTGTTGAAGCTAAGATAACAAATAAAATAAAACAAAATCTTTAAAACTAAGATGACACCAACAAATAAAATAAAGTAAAATCTTCAAAACTAAGATGACCCCAATAAATAAAATAAAGGATAATCTTCAAGACTAAGATAACACCAACAAATAAAAGAAAGTGAAATCTTCAACAAGACGATGACACCCAGAAATAAAATAAAGTAAAATCTTTAAAACTAAGAGGACACCAACAAATACAATAAAGATGAATAATAAAAACTAAGATGACGCCAATAAATAAAATAAAGTATAATCTGTTAAACTTAACACGTCACCAACAAATAAAATAAAGTAAAATCATCAAGACTAAATGACACCGACGAATACAATAAAGTAAAATCATCAAGACTAAGATTTCCCCCAACAAATACAATAAAGTAAAATCATCAAGACTAAGATGACACCAACAAATACAATAAAGTAAAATCATCAAGACTAAGATTTCCCCCAACAAATGCAATAAAGTAAAATCATCAAGACTAAGATTTCCTCCAACACATAAAATAAAGTAGAATCATCAAGACTAAGATGGCACCAACAAATAAAATAAAGTAATATCATCAAGACTAAGATGACACCAACAAATAAAATAAAGTAAAATCATCAAGACTAAGATGACACCAACAAATAAAATAAAGTAAAATCATCAAGACTAATATTTCACCCAACAAATAAAATAAAGTAAAATCATCAAGACTAAGATGACACCAACAAATAAAATAAAGTAAAATCATCAAGACTAAGATGACACCAACAAATAAAATAAAGTAAAATCATCAAGACTAAGATGACACCAACAAATAAAATAAAGTAAAATCATCAAGACTAAGATGACACCAACAAATAAAATAAAGTAAAATCATCAAGACTAATATTTCACCCAACAAATAAAATAAAGTAAAATCATCAAGACTAAGATGACACCAACAAATAAAATAAAGTAAAATCATCAAGACTAAGATGACACCAACAAATAAAATAAAGTAATATCATCAAGACTAAGATGACACCAACAAATAAAATAAAGTAAAATCATCAAGACTAAGATGACACCAACAAATAAAATAAAGTAAAATCATCAAGACTAATATTTCACCCAACAAATAAAATAAAGTAAAATCATCAAGACTAAGATGACACCAACAAATAAAATAAAGTAAAATCATCAAGACTAAGATGACACCAACAAATAAAATAATGTACAATCTTTACAACTAAGAGGACACCAACAAATAAAATAAAGTAAAAACTTTACAACTACGATAACACCAACAAATAAAATATTGTAGAAACTTTACAACTACGATAATACCAACAAATAAAATGTTGTAGAAACTTTACAACTAAGGTGAAACCAAGATAGCGTTAGCGACTACCTCCAGTGTGCTAAATGCACTTGTGAACAGAGTGACTTAGCTCGGAACCGAACCCTCGACCTTGGGAAGGCTAGTATGCGGCCTGAACGCTTCGCTACGGAAACTTTTTTTTTTTAAATTTTTTATTCCGACTGAATTGTGTGTCAACTGTTTTTAACTTACTGTTTCTATCTAAGCCGGTCTCTCTGGCTGTGGGGTTACAACACTTTCTCTCTGTAATCCCGTTTATCACGCAGAGTCTCGCAGCGGAGCGAGAACTGAGGTGGTTCGACCCCCGCTCGTGACTTGCGGATACTGAGCCGGCCGCTCAGAAAGCAATGGCAAACTACTGAGCGTAATCTTGCCAAGAGATCAACAGACAGCTGAAAGATGCTGCTGTTGACAGCTAAGTCCTGTAAAAGGATACGCAAAACATTTTTTTGTTTCTATCTAAACATTTACCACTATCTACAACTTCTTCTTTTGTTCACTTGAAATATATCGTCTGCAATGTTGTCTCTTGTATAAACTACACAATCTTTTTCAGTTCACTCAGTGGTCCATAGAGTTTATCTTCCACTGTCGTCTCTCTAGGGCAGAAGGTTTGCCTAGATATGTTATATTTTGGGCAGTCATGGAGTATGTGGTCTGCTGTCTGTGACGCCAGTCCACATGTGCACATGGCTGATTCACCAATACCACTATCGAAATTAACGGCTGTTACTCTTTGAGTCATTTTGTAGGATGAAAACGTTAACACGCAGGCTCCAGGGGCATAGCATACCAACTGAAACTAGTGCTAGAAGTCGATTTTATGGCCTCAGTTCCACAGAGATAGTTAAAGTTTACTTCTTGTACCATACGCTTCGATGTTATTGAGAAAAACGAAGCCTTTATGGACATGTCCAGGGTGCAGTGACGTCACTTACGTTAACTAATAACCATTTTTTTTAAAACGACAAGGGCAGCAAAGAATTATACTGTAAGCTATCACGTAAGTCATAAGAGGCATTCACGGAGGGTTGGTCATGGGGGCTGGCTTTACAGTGCCGGAGAAAACCTTAGCTATAAAATCCCACTGGCCATAAACAAGTCTAAAGAGAGGCAATAAAAGGATTAACGCAGCCAACCAAGATGGAAAGGGATTCTTCTCGAAGAGGTAAAGAACACACAGGGTGGATAAAGTCGGTAGGAATCTGGATCGCAGACATCGGTTCACCTCTGATAGATGGATGTAATGGGGGGGGGGGGGGCAGGACATGGTGCTAGCTTCATTATCATCATGTGCCATGTCGATAAGCATGCACGGTCATGTTTCGTCATCTCACACGATCATCACAGTACATTTATCACCACAGAAATATATTAGATGCAAGGGCAATGCCCAACTTCAGTATAAACACTGACCACAGAAGCAACGGAAGAAGAAAGCAAAGACCAAGCAAACACATGCCATGCGAATTAGTAAACCTAAACAATTTCAAGGACGGGGCAGTGATGAACAATAATGAGAAAGAACTAAATAGAATCTTTGTAAAACTACGCACATAAAGAACAACAGGGGAAGAAGAATAGGAGATTTTCAAATGAAGAATTTTAAATACTGCCAAAATAACACGCGAAAATCTCGAACAAACGCAAAACACGGATTTAAAAAAATAACAAGTTCGTGGAGAGCCGAGGTAAAGAAAGCTGTAAAAGACAAAAACGAGAAATATAAGTTAAGTTGAGTTGAGTTGAGTCAAGAACCGACATCACTGCACTCAGGATATTCCCATCGTTCAACAACCAGCGAAGAGTCATACTACTAATCGTTCCCACCGCTATCTGATTAAATGTTCTCCTGGTCTGACCTCTCAGTTAAATATAAAAAGTGGGTGAAGAGCAAACAGGAAAGTGATTACATAGAATATAGAATAGCAAGAAGACACGAGAATAGAATAGTAAAGAAAGAAAAACAAAAGGACTGGGGTGAATATAGAGAAACCCTAAATATGAACTACATAGAGGCAACTAGAAACTTCTACAAAAAGATCAGCGCAATGAGAATATAAGGAGAACTCTTTGACCTTACTGAAATAATTAACAGCGGAAAAAGGAGAACCAATAAGTGAATAAAAAGAAATCCTAAAATAATTGCGGCATTATTTCGAACAACTCCTCAACATTCCATCGGATGCCACGGGAATCCATGACACTGATACAGATGTCATTGAAGAATTAGAACCAAACATATGGACAGAAGAATTAGAACCAGACATATGGACAGAAGGAATAAAAGAAGCAGTCTGATTAGCCCCATTGAATATATCACCGGGAGAAGACTAAATATTAAATGAACTAATTAAAGCAGTAAGAGAAGTAAGAATAGCATGGATACATGGATTATTTAACCATGTTTGGGTAGAACAACAAACACCACGAGACTGGGTAAACGCTATAATTATCCCATTTGGAAAAAAACACAAAACAAAGGTAGTATAAGAAACTGAACACTATACAAAGACATTTTCCGCTTGAGTATACTGGAAAAATAGTTTGCAAAATTCTTGAGAAAGATTACGACTATTAAGAGAGCCTCAGCTAAGTTAAACACAACTTGTATTTATGAAACACAAAGGATGCCCAGATGCCCTCTTTACTCTTAGACAACTTACAGAAAAATCAATCGAATTCAATGAAACACTTTACTTAGCCTTTGTCGACCAAGAAAAGGCATTTGATAGAGTAGATAGAAACAAGCTAAGGGAAATCCTTAAACGATATGGAGTGAGTACACATCTAACAAACCTATGTAGAAGTTTAGAACAACTGGAGGACACTCAGAACCCTTCACCATAAGATCAGGAGTACGACAAGGTTGTGTCCTGTTCCCCCCTCCCCCCCCCCCTTTTTTTTTTCTCCTGTTCATAACCTATATAAACAGCATATGTAAAGAAACCAGCCAAACAGGGAGACCGCAACAACATCACATGACGAACAGAACACAAAAGAAGAACCAATGGCAAATTACACCATTAAAGAACTCCACTGGTCTACACACATTTTGGTGCCTTAAATTTTATACATGTTCTTGAGTAATTTTATGTTGCCGATTCAAAAAATGGAATCAGATTTCTTCTATCAGCTCTATTTTTTTTTTCGGGGGGGGGGGGGGGGGGGGGGGGGGGTTGTTTAGATAACTGAGAATTACCTTCTCAGTAGTAATATTAATAATGTTCATACTGGGTAGTGGGTATTCCCGAAACGAGAAGGGGTGAAAGCAAATTGAGTAACGAACGAGGAGAAGAGGAGAGGGGAATCCACTCTGTAATGTACCGGAAGACTCTAAATAGAGCGCTACATCGTAATCACACCCAGGTTATGCAGCACAGCATCGATACCTAAAACCTTAGTGTTAAGAAAAGGTTAGTTGCATATCCTTTACAACAGTGCTTCCCAAAGTGGTGGTCCACAGACCAGTGCCGGTCCGCGAGCCTTTCTTTGCCGGTCCGCAAAGTGAGTTGAAATATGAAAGAAAAATGTTAAATATTTTCTCATGAAAATAGGACCACCATTAAATAAATCATCGTCATCCAATAATATTATGGAGCAGTATTTAGCGCACAGGGACAACACCACAATTACGTTAAATCTTATATTTATATTATCATCTATATTGAGGTCATATAAAATTCCAGATTACCAGGAGAAAATGTTTTTAAACGGCACCGGTCCCTGGTGTAAAAGGAAAATGTTATGTCGGTCCGCGAAAGTGAAAAGTTTGGGAAGCACTGCTTTACAGGACATGACATTCAAACCAGTGTTATTCTTTTCGCTGTTTGTGATATCTTAGCAAGTTTACGTTCAATAGTTTGCCATTGCTTTCTGAACGGCCTGCACTCATACCATTGTATGGGATACCAACGTAAGGAGGTCTGCTGCCAAGTGGCCTACAGCTATGTTTCGAACGTGGTATGAGGGATTATGAATTACATTCATAAACCCTTTGCCACAGAGCCGGTACCTTGGTGTAGCCTCTGCAAAGTCAGTATCGGCTGCCCGATAGCAGCCCCGCAATCTCACCCATATATGGAGAGAGAGAGAGAGAGAAGAGAGAGAGAGGGAGAAGAGAGAGAGAGAGAGAGAGAGAGAGAGAGAGAGAGAGAGAGAGAAGAGAGAGAGAGAGAGAGAGCCGATGTCTTTCCTTCCTTTATGTAAACAGAGAAATCTACCCCAAATGGGGCTGGGTCACACTAGTGTTGGAAGAGGGGAGAGTGAGGGGAGGGCATTCGCAACTGGAAAATTAAACGGTTCTCCAATGTCTTACGATCACGTTTGTGGAAATGCGCAAGATTTGATTGATAGCCATGACCTATATGTCAACCACACCTAAAATACACTCAGTAACCCCGAGGACTGGCTAGACGAACACATAATCATACAGCAACTGGTGCCATTAGTATTAGGGCCTGTGTACTGTGGTGTTGCTTCTTGACTCAACACAACTACTCCGGATGAGCTCTCTCAACGAAGTAAATCTTACACAAACGGATCCCGAAATCAGACACACCAGTCTCTATGTTACGGAAGCGCATAATTAGGTGTGATTCAATCCTACCGGAAAATGAACACAAACATAGGAGAAATAGATTTCTTTCAGGTTTTGAAAGAAAAGAAAAAAAGACTGTAGCAAACGGAAGTGTATTATGAATGCACATGAATGCTAACTGACACTTGTCATTCTGAGCGACAACTAGCACAGAATACAGTCGAGAATCTGCCAAAAACACCCCATTTTAATGCAAACCGTATGGCTAATGACAGTTTAATATCACACCGAGAAATAATTTCACAGGTATTTCTCAGATCTCTTAGAAATAGAGGAAATCAATAGATTGTTTGAGGACACACACAAATTATAATAACCTTGAAAGATACAGTATTTTTAAAAGAGGAGTGGCAAAAGTGGTAAAACTCCACCCGGGAGCAAGCACGACAGAAGATTTCTGATCATCAGAAGGAGCCCCCTCTCCGAATATGTTGGCTCCTTTGCTTTCTTTACACTCTCAGGTGGCGGACCCGTCCGGGCCATGACTCCCTGACGTTTTTCTCATGTCGTGCGTATTTATCGAGACGTTTCCCATGTCGACATCGCTACGTGTGACTGCCCATAAGCCATCCCACCCTCGGGGGTCGAACACTGAGCACCTGGTGCATCTACCAACGTTGACAGTGCACCGTAACCGACCTGGGAAAGCCAGCTTCTTCCCCCGGCAGTTGGCCGCAGTCTTCGCCTTTGTAATGGTGGCGAGTAAATGACTCGTCTACGTCGCCTTGGGGCGTATTGGGTATATGGTGCTAAACCCATATTTTGTATAGAATACTCAGCAACCGAGGAGCGATATGATCACGACCACCCTGGCCTTATTGTCAAGACATTCACTAGTGCCCATTGTATGCTGGGTCGCGCCCAGGTCCATTTTAAAAATTGGCCTCCATGAGAATTCGAACCCATGGCCAACGGCCCATCAGGCGACCGAGCTAGTCTCTACGCTACCACGATTGCCAAGCTATAGTATGGCCAGATCTGAATTCGAACTTTCCACCTGCAAATGACGACATTATGGATCCAAAGGATTGACTTGTGCCAGCTTGGAGAGTGTGGTGCTGCAGGGAGTGACCAGTGGATCCGGCCGACACTCACAACTCCGAGGAATGGCCAGACGGATACATAATCAGACTGCTGCTGGGACCATTAGTATTGGGACTCTTCGCTGGCTGTTTAAGATGAGGACGGGGTACGTATGGGAATGTCCCGAGTGCTGTGATGTCGGTTCTTGACTCAACCCAGCACGTGCTCCGGTGGACAAGCACAGGGACAGCGTAATATTTCCGGCGCAAGGTACCTTCTGGAGAGCTTAAAAAAGTCGCTTAAAAGTCGACAGGGTCGACTTCATTGCACCGGGTTTTTATCCCATATATACCCCATATCGCCCTGGAGAGCGAACTGCCCTGGTATTGTCATGAGCACGATGCAGGTCCGCATGGCCAAATGGGTAAGAACGCGTGTTCTTAAACATCCGTTGTGCTGATGCCGAGGTAAGTGGTTCAACCCCGACACCGGACAGCTGGACTAAAATGACCTGTCGTCCTTGACTTGGGGACGTAAATTACAAGTACCTCTGATGTCGGAGTGGGTCGCCTGAGGGTAAGGTACACTGTTAATAGGGAAAGCTAATCCACACGTAAAATTCAGTCCATCACTACTATAAATAGTGTGTGTGGACTACGCTTGAGTTTAAAGGCTTCCATGCCTGGGCTCGTCGCTTCTCAAAGTGATGAAAATATTGATCGTCTATTCCTCCTTGCTCTCAGGCTTACATCTAACCTGCTTGAAAATAATGTACATAATTCTTTTCATATGGTATTTGCTCTTTTGCATTAGATGGCCTGTCGCTGTGACACATTTTAGGATTGGGCATGTTAAATATGCTGTTACGTTGCCTCAAGGAGCGGCTGACCGAGTGGCTAGAATGCAGGATTCTCCGTCGTGAAACCCGGGTTCGAATCCTCGGTAAGGTGTGGAGTTGTTGTTTTTTTTTTCCGGGGCAAAAGGAAACCTCTAACCTTCATAGTTCGCGGCGACTGCACTAGTCAGGCGGCCTTCATTCCTCAGGTTCAAGACCCTCGTGCCATACACTGCAAGGTACTATTCTTCTTCTTCTGCAGCGTTCCGAGCCATTGAGGTTCTTTGCTGCTGATACAATCCGTCTTCATCTATCTCTCTGGTTGACCTTCTCTTGCCAGTCGTTGATTCCAAGTGCTTGTAGGTCTGTATATATATTATCTCTCCACCGTCTTCTTGGTCTACCTCGGGGTCTACGGTCATTTATTTCCTGAGTGTAAGCGAGTTTTGTTTCCTTATTGTCTTCCATTCTTTCTATATGCCCCAGCCATTGTAGTCTATTAGCCTTCATGATACCAGTGATTAGCGGAGACTTAAACAGATCATAAATGTCTTTGTTACTTCTTCTTTTCCACTCTCAACTTTGTGTATCCCTAATGGGTCCAAAGATGCGTCTTAAAACTTTGTTCTCAAAGATTTGTAACAAGGCTTCGTCTCCTTTCGTTGTACTCCAGGTTTCAGATCCATACAGCACAACTTATCTGATCAGTGTTTTCTATATTGTGATTTTGGTGTTACGAGATAGCGCAAGGTACTATATAGGCAGTAAAATGACGTTGCCTCAATAGCCTACACTTAAAATAGCAAACACATGTCCCTGGGTTAGTAACAAGAACAATTAGAAAACACATGTCGTTGGGTTTGTAACGAAAATAATAAGACGCCGTGTCAGAGTCCCGAAAGGGTACAGCGATGCAGTGACATCGTTACGCCCGCCAGGCGACTTAGCTCCCAGCAGGAAGGCAGCAACTTCGTTACGCCGCAGGCGAGTGGTAGTTACCGGCCTGCAAGATTACTGACTGACGAACGACCAGCGGTCAGGCCCGGACGACGCTAACCGCACGCATGCCTCGTGAAGCCACCTGAGGTGGGAGGCGAGTTGCGAACTAGCGGCAGACAGCTCTGGGACACGGACTTGGACGGACGCAAGATAGAGAGAAAGGCGTTGTGTGGTTTCTGTACTGAAAGTCGAGTGTCTGGACATCTTGAGTTAGACTTGTGAGCTGTATGTAAATGTATTGAAGTATCAAGTATATAGTGTTGTGATCATCGCTCTGTATTTGATATGTGAATAAATCCATTGAACGGTGTGTCGTTGAGTCTTACGTCAAATCACGTTGTACTTGTACTGTCTCACACTGTTAGGTTAGCGAGCCAAGTTTAAGACCCTGACACGCACGTTTCGCTATGTTATTGACTAGAAACAATAGCAAATACATTTGCCTTATTATTCACAAAAAACAATAACAAAGACACTGCCATATTATCCACAAAAACAATAACAAACACATTTCACCATATTATCCACAATAACAATAACAAACACATTTCGTCGTTGTCACCGCCTCACTTTCATATATAGTAGAGGGCTGCAACTCCAGCCCAAGGGATACTATTGAGTCGCGCAGGACCCGAGTAATCTAGAACCTTCTCGAAAGAGCTGGTCACCAAGTCCATGATTCCGTGGACACTGATGTGGCCCGCCTAATGCGGGGTCCACGAGGAACTCGGACAGAGTTACCGCCCGTGTCGAGTTAGGACACGTGGAGACCGGCAGAGGACAAACGGACTGGAGAGAGACAACAAGGCCTGCCTGAGAGGGACTCATAGATATTCATAGATATACTTAGGCTAGATAGTGTGCTAGATTGTTGTATGACAACTATATGTTTGATGTTTAACTATCTGTGATATGTAATATAAGAGAGCGCGGGTCTGTTTACCCACTGCGCCAACTGTACACTTTATATAATAAATGTTCTATATCCTAGCGAACAGTGTATTGTTGCCTGTATGAACTCGAACCATTATTTAGATAAGAGTAAGATGATGACAGGCTTTTTGGGGGCTAGTTTTCCGGTTTTGGCATAGAATGTTTTCTTAAAAACCTATTAAATGCCATGTAAAATTAATTATTTAATCATATCACATTGATTTTTGGTAAAACATTGATTTTTGGTAACACATTGATTTGTTTAAATCAAAGAAATTGTTAACGTTACAAGTTTACATAAAACTAGTAGCTATCTAGCGATAAAATAGAAGTAATCTGAGTCCCTCGGCAATGTCTCACCATTGCCTCCACAGTGCCTCATTTTTTTTGATTCTGTAAACAATTTTTTTTTTTTTTGGACATGTTACTATTTTGACATTTTTGTGTGTGACAGTGACTAATGTTTTCTCGCTCCACGAGCAGATTGTTCCGCAACAAGTGCCGCGTCCAACCGATGAAACCTTTCCAACAGTGACGAGAGTACAAAACAACATCGAGGAGTTCTTGAATTAAAAGCTAAGTTTCACCTCATACTCATTGTACTTCTAAGCTGTACTTCTCATGTTTCATCAATGTATTATTTTGTATCATATTGATTTCTTTGCATATTCATAACCTTGTCACCAACATAACCTTGCATTTTGATTTACACATTAATAATTAGGGGAGTTAACCAAATTTTCAACCACACAACATATTTTTCTAAGGGATTTAACTCTATAAACTTAACAAACAACTAAAACACAAAATGTCTAGCTTAGATAAGTGCATTGAGCAAGGAATAAAATTAGGTTATAAAGAAGAGAAACTGTCAGAATGGGCACAGAAAACGCACGCAGAAAACATTGCCCGTGAAGAAAGAGCGATAGAACGAGAGGAAAGGAAACTACAGATGGAGGCCGAAGAAAAGAAATTGCAAATGCAAGCAGAAGAAAAGAAATTACAAATGCAAGCAGAAGAAAAGAAATTGCAAATGCAAGCAGATGAAAAGAAATTGAAAATTTAGGCCGAAGAAAAGAAAATGCTAATTGAAGCAGAAGAAAAAAAAATGCAATTGCAAATTGAAGAGAAGAAAATACAATTGCAGGCTCAGGAGAAACAGATGGAGCTTGAGGCCGCCGCCAAACAGGCCCAATTGAATGCCGAGACACAGATTAAACTAAAACAGATGGAAATGGAGTCCAACACAGAAATATCAATAAATAAGTTAAGAAGCAAAGAAGAAGAACAAAAATATAATAAATATAAAGGTCTCGTGAAGGCTTTCTGTTCAGGAGATTCCATCTCCGCCTACTTAGAAAATTTTGAGTGTCTCATGTCTCATCATAAAATCATTAAATCAGATTGGGCATTTATCCTAATGAGAAACTTAGCTCTTGAACCACTAAAAGTAATAGAGACAATACCACAGGAAATGCGAAAAGACTATGAGTACCTAAAACAACGCATTCTCCAACATTTTTCTTTAGACACTGCAGGTTACCAACAACAATTTGCCAAATTATCTCCACAACCAAACCAAACCTTTATAGATTATGTCAGTACAGTCCAAGACATATGCACAAAATGGATTAACTCGGCTAAAACCAACAATAGCCATGATAAACTTAAGGAACTTATTATAATAGATAAAATAGTTAGCACCATCCCCACACCTTTCGCCAAGTTCTTAAAACAAATGGACTGTAAGAGCATTCAGGAAATAGAGGCAAAGGGGAATGCATTTTTCACAGCAAATATGGATATTTTTCAGCTCAACATAAGTCACAATGATACAGCAGCTGCAGTAGTGAACACCAAATACTCCAAACAAACAGAGAGTAGATTTAAACCACGATCCAATGTCGGTAAAGTAGTACAATGCCAATATTGCAATTACCATCACGACAGTTACGGGATGTGCGACAAAGCACCCACCTACCCTCAACACCTCAAGAAGATGGTGGAGAAACAAACAGCTAAACGCATGGCTTACCACAGAGCAATTAAATGTTATTTCTGCAATAGCTGGGGTCACTATAATAAGAATTGTGAAGGCCGAAAGTTATTGAAACAGGCCAATGCTGCATTAGTAGAAATGTCGTCTGACGAAGAGCTTGAGTCACTGAATGAATGTGACAATCAACACGACAATGAAAGCGAGCTTGGGAATGCTGTACACATCATAAACACCATAACAGACAGTAAGTGCCTTATTATTTTGATTCTATGCGAGCGCTATCGCAATAGGAGGATGTTTATTGCAGGAAGTGGATGGCGTACGACACCCGATTCTCTACGTGAGCCGCAAACTAAAGAAGGCTGAAACTCGTTATGCCACAGTAGAATTGGAGTGTTTGAGCCTATTGTTCTGTATATTGAGATTATCTAAATTCCTCTTGGGTAGCCACTTTGTGGTCCTCACAGACAGTTCGCCATTATTAGTCCTTAACCATGGGTCGCCCAATAACAACAGGTTACAAAGATGGTGTCTTCTACTTCAGGACTTTGACTTCGAAATTCGCCATATCAAGGGCACCGATAACATAGTGGCTGACCTTTTATCACGGCAGACAAATGCGCCAGTAGAATGACTCTGATCACATTGGCCAGTAGCCACACTATAAACTGTGATACTTTTAGTCCGTTACATATAACAGTCTGACTCTACACCTGCTAGAGTACTCTCAGTGATTAGGTGAATTACGACACCCATAAACATACGTGAAGAGCTATATTGTAAGAACTATACCATCAAATGCCTAAGCTCTAGAACGATTCCAGCAAGAAACAGTAACTGTGTTTATTTCAACCAATAACATCAACCAGTGAACTATCTCTGAACACTGTAATATTTCATACGGGACAGTGAGAGCAATCCATACTTGCTGTTGCTACAAAACTTTGCAAACAGCCGAAACAGAACAACATCGACGACAACACTCAAGAGACAGCCATACTAACTTTAACATTCATGGCATAACACACGAACGAAGGGACGTCAACGCGCACATCATCGTTGGAGTTATGTAATTAATTAGTGTACTATTAAATATGTATTATATTTCCATTAATGATGTATATAAATTGTGTTAACCTGTAACTTGTACATATTCTACTTTAATATTCCAGACGGTACCATTCATAGGCTAAATAACCGTCCTATACAAGTGTCTCTAGTTAAATTATAACCTATTTTTCATTCATCGTACAAAAAGTACGTATTTTCTTAAAGGGCAAATATTGCCTAGCCCATTTTTTCTAAGGGCAATAACGCTTACCTCAACTTTAAGTATATATTTTAGCCAATTACTATTTTGAATGACAGATGAGTGAATGACTGCGTGAAAGGATTAAATGAGAGAACGATACACTTGGCGGACAAATTGTACGCAAAACGTATTCATTGTAATTTGTCTGCGTCTTCCATGTAAAAGTGCATGACTTGTCTAATTTGTCAATACATGTGTAGAACTTAGTTTAGTAGTGAGTTTAATTTAGTAGTTATTGTAATATACTTAGTTTAGCAGTTAGGATACATCTAAGCACCACTACTTGGAATGCCTAGTCAGGTATTGCACACAGTGCAGTATTACATGATTGAGGTTATCCCAACTCGTGACGCTTGGAATTACACCACACATTCAGCACGCACGTTACACGAACCTCAAAACTCAACACTATCAATTTAAAATACAGTCACTTTATTAGATACATCAACTTATTAGTTAACACACTAACAAGCCAACAGGGACACATGTAGTCTGAGGGGGATAAAAGAACAAGGTAACTACATATTTAGCATTATATAACATACGGGAGTAAAAGTGTATAGAAATACACACACAGATCAAGATTTGAAGGTGTACTTATTTAGCCAAGACTTCGGTCTTGTTAACCCTCTTTTATATAGGGGTTATTTGTCTGGGTACCATTTCGGGTACTATGAGAAGGGCGAGTTGTAAATACAACTACTAAAACGCCACGTAACTTCGGTCTGATAAGCATATTTAAACACACGAGAGACAGGGATCTCTGCACCAAATCAGACAAGTGTTGTATGGTAGAATACATGAGTTTTTAGTGCTAGTAGGTAGGTTACCAGGTTACTATCCACCAAACTACAACCACCAACTTTATGTGATTCGGTGACAGAATTAGAACGGATCTAATTACCCAACAACAAATCATGTCAGGGGGGAGGGGGGATCCTGTCACCGCCTCACTTTCATATATAGTAGAGGGCTGCAACTCCAGCCCAAGGGATACCATTGAGTCGCGCAGGACCCGAGTAATCTAGAACCTTCTCGAAAGAGCTGGTCACCAAGTCCATGATTCCGTGGACACTGATGTGGCCCGCCTAATGCGGGGTCCACGAGGAACTCGGACAGAGTTACCGCCCGTGTCGAGTTAGGACACGCGGAGACCGGCAGAGGACAAACGGACTGGAGAGAGACAACAAGGCCTGCCTGAGAGGGACTCATAGATATTCATAGATATACTTAGGCTAGATAGTGTGCTAGATTGTTGTATGACAACTATATGTTTGATGTTTAACTATCTGTGATATGTAATATAAGAGAGCGCGGGTCTGTTTACCCACTGCGCCAACTGTACACTTTATACAATAAATGTTCTATATCCTAGCGAACAGTGTATTGTTGCCTGTATGAACCCGAACCATTATTTAGATAAGAGTAAGATGATGACAGTCGTTATTTTTAAAATAAGCTACAGGACATTACAATCAATCCCAGGTTAATTTTCTAGACAATTGTACGATCAGTAGTTTGCCATTGTTTTCTGAATGAGAAGTCAGCCTTGAGCTCCAACTTAATACCAATGTAGGGATTGAACCCTGCATCAGCGTACCAAAAGTTCAAAATAAACAACAAACAATAACAAACACATTTCGGATTGCTATTGCTTGCTTGCTTGCTTGCTTGTGGTTGCTGGCTGTGAACTCCAGTGTGAAGTCCTGTATGTCGGATGAAGGCATCCTGTTGTCCAACATCAGTGTTATGTCATACAGGACCTGGGGTTTGCGTGAGTATCCGTTGTCCCATGTCTGACTTATTGGTGTGCAGACTGGTAGTTCCTCGCCGTGCAGGCAGACACTCTCCGACTTTGGAGGAAGGATTGATATTAAAAGGAATAAAAAAGATGTCATTTGCAACGAGAAAAAGAGTGAAGAACCTGTGCTTGTATGTGAAGTGTAGACAATGAACAAACAGGCTGAAAAACATCTGATGTCTGTGGAAATGTGGTTTCTGAGGAAAATCTAAAAAATACCATGGACAGACAGAAAACGAATGAGCAAGTCCTACAAGATGCAAATGAAAGCCGCAAGCTGATCAGAGAAATTAGACGTAGACAGTCAAATTTTTGGGGGCACATTATGAGAAGAAATACATGAGAGAACTTGGTGACAACTGGAAAGATTGTGGGGAAAAGAAGATGAGGAAGGCAGAGAAGTAAATATCTGGATGGCTTGACCACATGGTATGGTCGGGACAAGAACACAGAGCTTATCCACGACTCTGGTGATCATGTAAGATGGCGAAACATGATCGCATACGCCTACCGGCATGGCGCATAATGAATGAGAGTTACCAGTTTAATGTTGCCGTCATGGACTATCGCAAAGTTGAGCTTCCCATTACGAAAAAAAACATAAATAACTTGTCAATGCATTATGCCACTTCCTGCTTCTTTTGGTTATAATTTGGCTATGGCACGCTCGCATTGCTGGGCGCGGTGGTTTCACAGAGTGGTTTTCAGATAATTTGCAATTTTCAGGTAAATAGTTCGTTATCATCATCATTCTTGTTTCGTTTCTTCTTATCAATGTTCTTTTTTTAATGTATGTCGTTTATGTTTTTGGCTCTTCTTACAGTTGCTTTTGTTTGTTGTTCTGTTCCACCTCCACTTATACTTGCAACTATTAATTCTGCTGAAGCTACTAATACAACAACAACAACAACAACTACTACTACTACTACTACTACTACTACTACTACTACTACTACTACTACTACTACTACTACTACTACTACTACTACTACTACTACTACTACTACTACTACTACTACTACTACTACTACCACTACTACTACTACTACTACTACTACTACTACTACTACTACTACTACTACTACTACTACTACTACTACTACTACTACTACTACTACTACTACTACTGTTACTACTACTACTATTACTACTATTACTACTACTACTACTACTACTACTACTACTACTACTACTACTACTACTACTACTACTACTACTACTACTACTACTACAACAACAACAACAACAACAACAACTACTTCTACTACTTCTACTACTACTACTACTACTACTACTACTACTACTACTACTACTACTACTACTACTACTACTACTACTACTACTACTACTACTACTTCTCATTGGCACCTTGCCATCTTGACAGACGATAGTTTGTGCTTCAAAAAGGCATAATAACTACTGCCAGTGGCGGTAGCGAATGTGACTGATAAGACCAATTCGCGCTGTAAATGTTCGTCCACAGTGGGTGCATGTGAACACGTGGTCATTTCCACCATCATGCACCATTTACGTCTCACACCCTCGGTGTGTGACTTATCTGTAATAATTTTCTCCTTTGTCTTTAGTCCATTTCTGATGTTTACCCTCCATGCAACACGTTCAGCGACGACTTGCACCCGATGTGCATTATCAATGCCTGTATCAATCATGTCCCGCTTACACATATCTTTGTGTCGTAGCAGAGACCGACCCTGAGATCTCTTACCCACCTGTAATTCACCAAAAAGATGTCCTTTGGTATTCTATCATCATCCATCCTCCTAAGATGTCCTATCCATCTAAGTCTACAAAGGATGAGCATGGGATAAACCGTCACACAATCTGATCTTTCCAATACTTCAGTATTTGTGATTTTGTCTTGCCACTTAATACCAAGAATTCTTCGCAGACACCGCATATGAAAGCTGTTTAAACGTTTCTCTTGGTGTGAGTAAGTTGTCCAGGCTTCACTGGCATAAAGAAGTGTACTAAGGACACAGGCTTGATAGACAAGGACTTTTATTTCGGCAGTAAGCTTCCTGTTCCTCCAGACTTTTGTTGTTAGCCTGTTCATTGTTGTTGTTGCCTTACCAATCCGGACGTTGATTTCCTGATCTAGGGATAATTTGCTATTGACCACTGATCCTATATATATGTAAAATGTTCTACCATCTCTAGTTCGGCGTTGTCAATAAAGATTGATGGTACCCCATGTGCACCTTGTGACATAATCTGTGTCTTCTTTTTCCTAATTGTTAAACCAAATTCAGAACAAGCATTGGAGAATGCAGATAGTAGACATTGTAATTCTTCCTCAGAGTGGGTTGTAACTGCAGCATCATCTGCAAAAAGCAACTCTCTGATCAGTACCCTCCTAATTTTGGTCTTGGCCTTCGATCTCTGAGCATTGTAGAGGCCGACATCTGAGCGCGAGTGATTATATATACAACCATCCTGATCACGAAAGGCATATTTCAGTAGAAGAGAAAAGTATATTCCAAAGAGAGTGGGAGCTAGTACACAACTTTGCTTAACTCCACTCTTGATTTCAAACTCTTCTGAAGTTGCACCATCAAACTTGATTATACCCTTCATGCCTGTGTGAAACGATTCCACAATGGACAGAAGAGTTGGTGGGCAGCCAATCTTCTTTAGTGCCTTGAACAGACCCTCACGACTGACCAAATCAAATGCCTTTGTGAGGTCGATGAAGGCAATAAATAGTGGTTTATTCTGTTCACGGCATTTTTCTTGCATTTGTCGCAATGAGAATATCATATCAATGGTAGACCGGTTCTTTCGAAAGCCACACTGTGATTCGGGGTAGACTTGATCTCCTAGGAATTGAAGTCTGCGCAGAACAATTCTGGCAAATACTTTGCAACAATACACAGAAGTGAGATACCCCTATAGTTGTTGCAGTCGCTCCGATCGCCCTTGATCTTGCACAGTGTTATGATGCTTGAATCTTTGAAATCCTGTGGGACTTGTCCTTAACGTCAACATAGCTCTATTAGTTGGTGGATATGTAGAGTGAGTGTGTCTTGCCCACTCCTGATAACCTCTATTGGGATCCCATCTTTACCTGGAGCCTTGCCAAGATCATTTATAGCACTCTTAACTTCTGTTATGGTGGGAAGTGTGTCCAAGTGGTCAAGAGTTGGTAGAGCCTCTATGGCGTTGGGGGCACCATCAGCTAGTTTTGTCTCACTTGAGTAAAGCTCCAAATAGTGCTCTACCCATCTATTCATCTGCTGTTTCTTATCAGTGATGATTTCTCCAGTCAAGGTTTTCAGTGGTGCACTTCTTTTGATCATTGGACCACAGGCTTTCTTTATCCCTTCATACATGCTTCTTATGTTTCCCTTATAACTTACGATTTGAATGGACTCGCATAACTTGATCCAATAGTCATTTGCACACTGCCTGGCAGCTTTTTGCACATCCTTCTTAGCTGCTTCAGTTCACTAAGAGTGTTACGCGCTGGTCTTTCCTTGTTTCTTAAGAGAGCTATCTTCTTATTATCAATCAAGGGCTGCAGAGTAGTAGATTGAAGCCTCCAGACACATATTATGCAACCAGAATCTGGAGGGTAATGGAGGGTAATAGTTTTATGAAGGAAAATATGGGGAAAATTGTCGACTCGGTAAAATTTTTGGCGGCGTGTGGGAACGGTTTTTTTTCGGCCTGCCAGGTGGGAAAATCTGTGAAAGTAATTAAGGTTGGATTTTTAGTTGGTTGGTTCTGTACTGGAAAGAGAGGGTGTGAAGGGGAAAGTTATTTTGGTTACGTAGGGTATATTAGTATGGGTAGTGATGTATAAACAAGGGTGTGATGGGTCGTGGTTTCTACTCATGGGTTGGATATATGGTGGTTACGTATATGAATGTGTTCACTATGCATGGTGAGTAATGCATAAACAAGGGTGTGATGGGTCGTGGTTTCTACTCATGGGTTGGGTATATGGTGGTTACGTATATGAATGTGTTAGTATGCGTGGTGTAGTGATGTATAAACAAGGGTGTGATGGATCGTGGTTTCTACTCATGGGTTGGGTATATGGTGGTTACGTATATGAATGTGTTCACTATGCATGGTGAGTAATGTATAAACAAGGGTGTGATGGATCGTGGTTTCTACTCATGGGTTGGATATATGGTGGTTACGTATATGAATGTGGTCACTATGCATGGTGAGTAATGTATAAACAAGGGTGTGATGGGTCGTGGTTTCTACTCATGGGTTGTATATATGGTGGTGGTGTAGACATAGTGTGTCTGTTCGTGGTGAGTAATGTATAAACTGCCACGGGTGTGATGGGTCGTGGTTATACTCGACGAAGTAAGAGGTGTAGATGGTTACTATCATCTGAACAGTGTGATAGTAGTGTCTAAGTGAAAGTAAAGGGTGGTATGTAGCTTATTCACTACCATCATTACAAAAGAAATCTTATAAAGTTATAATGGGTATGGTGGTAAGGGGTATTAGTGATCAAGTAGGAGTGATATAGGGGTGGTCATAAATGTAATAAGAGGTGTTCGCAGTTACACACTGGTCAACCAGTGGTCAAGCAATGGTCAAGTAAGGGTCACGTAGTCAAGTAAGGAAATTTTAGGGAAAAGTGGTTGTAATGATATGGTTATGATTAAAGAGTGGTAAATTAGGGGTCAAGCACTGGTCAACCAGTGGTCAAGCAATGGTCAAGTAAGGGTCACGTAGTCAAGTAAAGAAATTTTATGGAAAAGTGGTTGTAATGATATGGTGATGATTAAAGAGTGGTAAATTAGGGGTCAAGCAGTGGTCAAGCAGTGGTCAAGTGAGGAAAATTTTAGGGAAAATTGGTCGTAGTGACATGGTAATGCTTAAAGGATGGTAAATTAGTGGTCAAGTAGTGGTCAAGTAGTGGTCAAGCAGTGGTCAAGCGGTGTTTAAGTGAGGAAAATTTTAGGGAAATTTTAGGGAAAAGTGATTGTAATGATATGGTAGTGATTAAAGAGTGGTAAATTAGTGGTCAAGCAGTGGCCAAGTGAATACATTTTAGCGGAAAGTAGTTGTAGCGACATGGTGATGCTTAAAGGGTGGTAAATTAGTGATCAAGTAGTGGTCAAGTAGTGGTCAAGTAGTGGTCAAGTGGTCGAGTGACCACTTAAATTTTAGAGGACGATGTGCCTAAGATTATGGTAGTGATTAAAGTGATCGATGACGTGGTCAAGCAGTGGTCAAGCAGTGGTCAAGTGAGGAAATTTTAGGGAGAAAGTAGTTGTAGCGACATGGTGATGCTTAAAAGGTGGTAAATTAGTGGTCAAGTAGTGGTCAAGTAGTCAAGTAAGGAAATTGTAGGGGAAAGTACGTATAGTGCAATGGTGATGGGTAAAGTGAGGAGGAATCAATAGTAGTGATAATACTACTACCAATATTAGCGACAAGAATATTAGCTGGTGCGTTTTTATTATACTATTTTTGTGTGGGGTGTGTAAAAATCATACAAAGAGGGTCATACAACCACAAGTACACACATGTACACACTTGATACATTTGTACATACATACACATAAAGACAGACAAGCACAAAGACACACCCATACTATTACTACTGTCATCACAACTATACACAAGTACACACACAAATACACACCTACTGCAAACTCAAAGACAAATACAAAGACAGCCAAGTACAAAGACACACCCATCGCCTAGGATTACTACTGTCATCACAACTATACACAAGTACACACCCATAAACAAATACACAAGAACACCCAAAGACAAACACATCTCCTAGCATTACTACTGTCATCACAACAACCACACACACACACACACACACACATACACACATGAACACAAATAGAACCAGACATCAACTACACACATACACACTTGATACACTTGTACGTACACACCTACAAGCGTACAGACACAAAGACATACTCATCGCCTAGGATTACTACTGTCATCACAACTATACTCAAGTACACACCCATAAACAAATACACAAGAACACTCAAAGACAAACACAAAGACAACCATACACAGACAACCCATACCATTACTACTGTCACTATCAACAGATATACACACGTGCAGAGACAGCACAGACACACCCATACCATTACTACTGTCATCACAACTATACACAAGTACAGACACACTCACCCATAATCAATTACACAACTACACACCTACAAGCAAAAACACACAAAGACACAGACACACTTGTACATACAGACACAGAAGTACAGACAATCCATACTATTACTACTGTCATCACAACTATATACAAGTACAGACACACTCACCCATAATCAATTACACAAATACACACCTACAAACAAAAACACACAAAGACACAGACACACTTGTACATACAGACACAGAAGTACAGACAATCCATACTATTACTACTGTCATCACAACTATACACAAGTACACACAGACACACTCACCCATACACAAGAACACTCAAAGACAAATACAAAGACACAGACACACTTGTACATACAGACACAGAAGTACAGACAATCCATACTATTACTACTGTCATCACACGTACACACCCATACCATTACTACTGCCACACAACTACACAACCATAATCAAATACACAAAGAGGACCACACAAACCATTACTACTGGTACCACATCCACTACAGATACACTCACCTATAAACAAATACATAAACAAAACGTGTCCCTGCAAGAATATCACATACCCCCTTTTGGTAAAGAACGCGGATGTCCGAGAAGCCCCTACGTCATCAACGCCATATGCAAAAGTCATTAAATATGAGTCATCGGTGTGTAGGGAAGCAGGCGGGAGTGAGAATAGCTTGTCTAACTGCCACGTCAGCTATGTCGTGTGCAGAACCAGTGTATAAAATAGAAGGCGTCTCTTGTGAGCTCAGTACCAGTTCACGGGCTGACTTGGGTATCTACAGAGTTATTTTTGTGAAACCTGCTGTTGTAAGTCGCTTAGTGTAGTAAGCAGATATTGTTCACGTAGTGACTTGGGTAGCTACAGTAGTGAAACTTGGTGTGAGCCTTATTCGTTTCGTCGGCCTCTGATAAAACATTGAAACATTGTATACACCAGAACATTTTTTTCGGATTGTAAGAAAGCGAAAGTGTGACTTGTGACCAGTTTATCAATATGACCACCAGATCTACTTTCACGTGTTCAGTGTGCGACAAAGCCTATTGTGATAAGTATACCCTTAATCGTCACATTCGGACCATTCACGAGGGGAAAGACGAAGTATATCCCTGTCAGTTATGTGATAAGGTGTATAATACGAACGATGGCCTACAAAAACACAAACGAATACGTCATCAGCCACGTATGAATACACCAAACACTACAATACCAGAGACGACAGCACCACCTGTCTATTTACACCATCATCGTAGTCTAACGCAAGTACCAGACTGCCACCACTGTATCTTCAATGATAACCTTACCCGCCATAATGGGAACATTCACAATGATTATCCCTGTCAGTTACGTGACAATCTATACAATTCGAACCTACAACGGTACTTACATCACCAGACATCACGAGAAAGGATGACACCCTTAGACACCCTGGCAACACCTCCACTCATAGTAGCAGAGGATATCCAACCAAATGATAGAGACAGCTTGGCAGCCCGTAAGGCGTACTGCAAGGATCTATCGCTTATGCTACCCAATCAAGTGGTAGTATTAGAAAAAAGTGTCGACCACCGCTATCGGGTGGTTTTGGTATGATAAAAAGAAGTATTCAGATATCTTGTATGATATCTCATACATGTCTTTATTCTGGATCCGAAACAAATAAGGTATGTGTGATGACTTCGACAACAACAGTGTTTTTGATAGTCAACCAGCAGAGCCCAGAAGAATGAAGATCACTAATCCAGAACTTTTTGGTTTTTCACTAAGCATCTATGTCATTTATTGTTTCTTATATCTCTAAACTGTTTTTCACTAATCATGTATGTCATTGATTTTTTCTTATATCTCTAAACTGTTTTTCACTAAGCATCTATGTCATTGATTTTTTCTTATATCACTAAAGTGTTTTGATGAATAAGACACATATTTTGGTGATAAAATATTGAAACCAAGTTTTTTTGTTAATTTTCTCTATTGGTTTTGTTTTCATGACGTTGTCTTGTCGGCTCAGAGCTTACATTACCAGACATGAACAAAGTCTTAGAAGAAGTTATGGCAAATACAGAACAGTCAAATGTATTTTAAAAAAACCTAGAAAAAAATAACCAAAGGCGAAAAGGCCAAAATACGAAATGTCTCGACCAAGTTTATAAATATTACAACTAAAAGGTTGATCAAAAATTATAAATTCAAACATTATAAAAATAACCAAATATGAAAAACATCGTCCAAAGACAGAAATATTTCAACCAAACTTATAAATAAGTCACCAAAAGGGAAAAGGTCAAGTACAGAAATAGCTATGGAAAAAGTAAGTCCACAAAACTAAGAAAAAAATGTAACTTCTGTAGTCAAATGTGTCTTATCTGAAAAGACGCTATCAATGTCACCCCTTTCCTTGTTTTACTTTACCAAAGACCTTCACCGTATCTGGTACAGAAACCCTTATACAGCACTCATCTCTCCACAGTCTTGGTTGCTTTCTAATACAAAGTGGTTACATCACCAAGAACTTCAAACCTCCACTGTACACGTGCTCCATTGAAACACCCATGACAGTTAACAACATGTATGGCCATGTAATCTGTGAGTCCATCGGGGATAGTTCATCCGAGTATTCCAAAAGATCCATTTCCCATGGCTGACATCTTCAACTTGGTATAACACAACTTATTCTACTATACACTTTACATGAAATTTCCCAAATTTGGGCTCTATTAAAGAATACGTAATGAGATACACAAAGACAACAAGAACATATCATACAAAACAATTCACAAATTAAAACTTAAACCATATCAGATGAACCACCCAACAAGTACTACTAGAACACAAACATATAATAAGGAAACACATGACACACAGAGCTTACAGACAAATCACTTGGACTCAAACAAATTTTGCTTCTTGTACTGTAGAATTCTACCAACACTTCTTTCCTATCACCAAAACTAAACATCTACCACACAACCACTGGTCATTTGTCCAACATAATACTCATACCCTCGCCAACGACATTAAGGAAATGCATACTAGTTTTATTTCTGGTTATAACTCTTTTAATAAGACAGAGAGATATACATGCTAATTAGACTACAGCTGCCTTCTTCACTGCTGTCCTTTGTTCGATGACTTTTCTTCTGTGGTTGTCCCTCAAGACTGGGTTCAAGATTTTTTCCAAGTCTAGTATACGGCTTTCAAAATTCTCACGTTCTCTGATTACATGATGCCAATTACCATTGCGTTCTTCGTTGCCAACAGTATAGACTGTCAAGAAGTGAGGCTCTGGTGCAAAATTAACCTGTGGAGGTAAATAAAACACATTGAAACTTTTGTATTCGGACACCATCAGTAGGATATTTTTCGTTCCACGTCACATTAATTTTCTTGAGAGACTCTGGGGCATGACTACTAGCCAAAAGGTCAATATCTTCATCTGAACACGAATCATCACCCCAAGCAAAGGTTGTCTCTGGTACATCTAAAGCTGGCTGGGTGCCACGAGTAGGTTTCTGGCAGAACAAAATGTCTAATGATAAAGCTGGTGTGAAGAAGCCAGAATCATCTTCCTCCAAAACACTGTCATCTTCACAACAATTCTCATCTTCTGACCACGATGGCCGTCTATCAATTAAAGCTGTCATTGTACCTGATGAATGGAAGGTGAAAAAAGTGTTACACAAGTAGGTTAAAACGTTTTTAAAACAAGTGTCAACGTTAAGATTATAATGTGATTCTATAGAAGAATCTCTGATCGCAGACTCATACTACAGATACGACAGTGTGAGTGTAGATTCTACGAGTCACAAATCTGGACTGGTGTAATGGTTTTCACTAACAACTGACAAGAGGATGTTTTTGTGAAACGGGACCTCGACACCGGTGATATGTTTGGTAGGGGATTTAAATCTAATGTCTGACAATGTATAAGTATGCATTTCCTTAATGTCGTTGGTGAGGGTATGAGTATTATGTTGGACAAATGACCAGTGGTTGTGTGGTAGATGTTTAGTTTTGGTGATAGGAAAGAAGTGTTGGTAGAATTCTACAGTACAAGAAGCAAAATTTGTTTGAGTCCAAGTGATTTGTCTGTAAGCTCTGTGTGTCATGTGTTTCCTTATTATATGTTTGTGTTCTAGTAGTTCTTGTTGGGTGGTTCATCTGATATGGTTTAAGTTTTAATTTGTGAATTGTTTTGTATGATATGTTCTTGTTGTCTTTGTGTATCTCATTACGTATTCTTTAATAGAGCCCAAATTTGGGAAATTTCATGTAAAGTGTATATTAGAATAAGTTGTGTTATAGCAAGTTGAAGATGTCAGCCATGGGAAATGGATCTTTTGGAATACTCGGATGAACTATCCCCGATGGACTCACAGATTACATGGCCATACATGTTGTTAACTGTCATGGGTGTTTCAATGGAGCACGTGTACAGTGGAGGTTTGAAGTTCTTGGTGATGTAACCACTTTGTATTAGAAAGCAACCAAGACTGTGGAGAGATGAGTGCTGTATAAGGGTTTCTGTACCAGATACGGTGAAGGTCTTTGGTAAAGTAAAACAAGGAAAGGGGTGACATTGATAGCGTCTTTTCAGATAAGACACATTTGACTACAGAAGTTACATTTTTTTCTTAGTTTTGTGGACTTACTTTTTCCATAGCTATTTCTGTACTTGACCTTTTCCCTTTTGGTGACTTATTTATAAGTTTGGTTGAAATATTTCTGTCTTTGGACGATGTTTTTCATATTTGGTTATTTTTATAATGTTTGAATTTATAATTTTTGATCAACCTTTTAGTTGTAATATTTATAAACTTGGTCGAGACATTTCGTATTTTGGCCTTTTCGCCTTTGGTTATTTTTTTCTAGGTTTTTTTAAAATACATTTGACTGTTCTGTATTTGCCATAACTTCTTCTAAGACTTTGTTCATGTCTGGTAATGTAAGCTCTGAGCCGACAAGACAACGTCATGAAAACAAAACCAATAGAGAAAATCAACAAAAATCTTGGTTTCAATATTTTTATCACCAAAATATGTGTCTTATTCATCAAAACACTTTAGTGATAAAAGAAAAAAATCAATGACATACATGAGTAGTGAAAAACAGTTTAGAGATATATCGTAAGAAAGAAAAAATCAATGACATACATGATTAGTGAAAAACAGTTTAGAGATATATCGTAAGAAAAATCAATGACATAGATGCTTAGTGAAAAACACTTTAGTGATATAAGATAAAATCAATGACATACATGATTAGTGAAAAACAGTTTAGAGATATATCATAAGAAAAATCAATGACATAGATGCTTAGTGAAAAACCAAAAAGTTCTGGATTAGTGATCTTCATTCTTCTGGGCTCTGCTGGTTGACTATCAAAAACACTGTTGTTGTCGAAGTCATCACACATACCTTATTTGTTTCGGATCCAGAATAAAGACATGTATGAGATATCATACAAGATATCTGAATACTTCTTTTTATCATACCAAAACCACCCGATAGCGGTGGTCGACACTTTTTTCTAATACTACCACTTGATTGGGTAGCATAAGCGATAGGTCCTTGCAGTACGCCTTAAGGGCTGCCAAGCTGTCTCTATCATTTGGTTGGATATCGTCTGCTACTATGAGTGGAGGTGTTGCCAGGGTGTCTAAGGGTGTCATCCTTTCTCGTGATGTCTGGTGATGTAAGTAACGTTGTAGGTTCGAATTGTATAGATTGTCACGTAACTGACAGGGATAATCATTGTGAATGTTCCCATTATGGCGGGTAAGGTTATCATTGAAGATACAGTGGTGGCAGTCTGGTACTTGCGTTAGACTACGATGATGGTGTAAATAGACAGGTGGTGCTGTCGTCTCTGGTATTGCAGTGTTTGGTGTATTCATACGTGGCTGATGACGTATTCGTTTGTGTTTTTGTAGGCCATCGTTCGTATTATACACCTTATCACATAACTGACAGGGATATACTTGGTCTTTCCCCTCGTGAATGGTCCGAATGTGACGATTAAGGGTATACTTATCACAATAGGCTTTGTCGCACACTGAACACGTGAAAGTAGATCTGGTGGTCATATTGATAAACTGGTCACAAGTCACACTTTCGCTTTCTTACAATCCGAAAAAATGTTCTGGTGTATACAATGTTTCAATGTTTTATCAGAGGCCGACGAAACGAATAAGGCTCACACCAAGTTTCACTGCTGTAGCTACCCAAGTCACTACGTGAACAATATCTGCTTACTACACTAAGCGACTTACAACAGCAGGTTTCACAAAAATAACTCTGTAGATACCCAAGTCAGCCCGTGAACTGGTACTGAGCTCACAAGAGACGCCTTCTATTTTATACACTGGTTCTGCACACGACATAGCTGACGTGGCAGTTAGACAAGCTATTCTCACTCCCGCCTGCTTCCCTACACACCGATGACTCATATTTAATGACTTTTGCATATGGCGTTGATGACGTAGGGGCTTCTCGGATATCCGCGTTCTTTACCAAAAGGGGGTATGTGATATTCTTGTAGGGACACGTTTTGTTTATGTATTTGTTTATAGGTGAGTGTATCTGTAGTGGATGTGGTACCAGTAGTAATGGTTTGTGTGGTCCTCTTTGTGTATTTGATTATGGTTGTGTAGTTGTGTGACAGTAGTATTGGTATGGGTGTGTACGTGTGATGACAGTAGTAATAGTATGGATTGTCTGTACTTCTGTGTCTGTATGTACACGTGTGTCTGTGTCTTTGTGTGTTTTTGCTTGTAGGTGTGTAGTTGTGTAATTGATTATGGGTGAGTGTGTCTGTACTTGTGTATAGTTGTGATGACAGTAGTAATGGTATGGGTGTGTTTGTGCTGTCTCTGCACGTGTGTATATCTGTTGATAGTGACAGTAGTAATGGTATGGGTTGTCTGTGTATGGTTGTCTTTGTGTTTGTCTTTGAGTGTTCTTGTGTATTTGTTTATGGGTGTGTACTTGAGTATAGTTGTGATGACAGTAGTAATCCTAGGCGATGAGTATGTCTTTGTGTCTGTACGCTTGTAGGTGTGTACGTACAAGTGTATCAAGTGTGTATGTGTGTAGTTGATGTCTGGTTCTATTTGTGTTCATGTGTGTATGTCTGTGTGTGTGTGTGTGTGTGTGTGTGTGTGTGTGGTTGTTGTGATGACAGTAGTAATGCTAGGAGATGTGTTTGTCTTTGAGTGTTCTTGTGTATTTGTTTATGGGTGTGTACTTGTGTATAGTTGTGATGACAGTAGTAATCCTAGGCGATGGGTGTGTCTTTGTACTTGGCTGTCTTTGTATTTGTCTTTGAGTTTGCAGTAGGTGTGTATTTGTGTGTGTACTTGTGTATAGTTGTGATGACAGTAGTAATAGTATGGGTGTGTCTTTGTGCTTGTCTGTCTTTATGTGTATGTATGTACAAATGTATCAAGTGTGTACATGTGTGTACTTGTGGTTGTATGACCCTCTTTGTATGATTTTTACACACCCCACAAAAAATAGTATAATAACAACGCACCAGCTAATATTCTTGTCGCTAATATTGGTAGTAGTATTATCACTACTATTGATTCCTCCTCACTTTACCCATCACCATTGCACTATACGTACTTTCCCCTACAATTTCCTTACTTGACTACTTGACCACTGCTTGACCACGTCATCGATCACTTTAATCACTACCATAATCTTAGGCACATCGTCCTCTACAATTTAAGTGGTCACTCGACCACTTGACCACTACTTGACCACTACTTGACCACTACTTGACCACTAATTTACCACCCTTTAAGCATCACCATGTCGCTACAACTACTTTTTTCCCCTAAAATTTCCTCACTTGACCACTTGACCACTGCTTGACCACTGCTTGACCACTAATTTACCACTCTTTAATCATCACCATATCATTACAATCACTTTTCCCTAAAATTTTCCTAAAATTTTCCTCACTTAACCACCGCTTGACCACTGCTTGACCACTACTTGACCACTACTTGATCACTAATTTACCACTAATTTAAGCATTACCATGTCACTACGACCAATTTTCCCTACAATTTTCCTTACTTGACCTCTTGACAACTGCTTTACCACTGCTTGACCCCTAATTTACCACTCTTTAATCATCACCATATCATTACAACCACTTTTCCCTAAAATTGCCTTACTTGACTACGTGACCCTTACTTGACCATTGCTTGACACTGGTTGACCAGTGTGTAACTGCGAACACCTCTTATTACATTTATGACCACCCCTATATCACTCCTACTTGATCACTAATACCCCTTACCACCATACCCATTATAACTTTATAAGATTTCCTTCGTAATGATGGTAGTGAATAAGCTACATACCACCCTTTACTTTCACTTAGACACTACTATCACACTGTTCAGATGATAGTAACCATCTACACCTCTTACTTCGTCGAGTATAACCACGACCCATCACACCCTTGGCAGTTTATACATTACTCACCACGAACAGACACATTATGTCTACACCACCACCATATATACAACCCATGAGTAGAAACCACGACCCATCACACCTTTGTTTATACATTACTCACCATGCATAGTGACCACATTCATATACGTAACCACCATATATCCAACCCATGAGTAGAAACCACGATCCATCACACCCTTCTTTATACATTACTCACCATGCATAGTGAACACATTCATATACGTAACCACCATATACCCAACCCATGAGTAGAAACCACGATCCATCACACCCTTGTTTATACATCACTACACCACGCATACTAACACATTCATATACGTAACCACCATATACCCAACCCATGAGTAGAAACCACGACCCATCACACCCTTGTTTATGCATTACTCACCATGCATAGTGAACACATTCATATACGTAACCACCATATATCCAACCCATGAGTAGAAACCACGACCCATCACACCCTTGTTTATACATCACTACCCATACTAATATACCCTACGTAACCAAAATAACTTTCCCCTTCACACCCTCTCTTTCCAGTACAGAACCAACCAACTAAAAATCCAACCTTAATTACTTTCACAGATTTTCCCACAAGGCAGGCCGAAAAAAAAACCGTTCCCACACGCCGCCAAAAATTTTACCGAGTCGACAATTTTCCCCATATTTTCCTTCATAAAACTATTACCCTCCATTACCCTCCAGATTCTGGTTGCATAATATGTGTCTGGAGTCCTCAATCTACTACTCTGCAGACTCTGGCTGTTTGCTGCAAACCAGTCCTGTCTCTTATGATCCGTAGTGCCGTAAACCCCTAAGGCAGTTTTATAAAGAGTTTCCTTAAGTTTACCCCACTTTTCACAGACTGTACAATTTTCTGGTGTATCAGTGAAAAGGTCTTCAAGTTGCTGTTTAAACTCAAAGCACTTTTCATTATCGTGAGTGTTAATAATATTAATGCTGGGACTAGATTTGTGTTTAGCTGTGTGGATTCTCTTTGGTCTCAGTCTAACCCTTGCAACAACCAAAGAATGATCTGTATCACAGTCAGCACTTTGGTAACTTCGAGTCAATGATATATGGTTCAGATTTTGTCTCCGTGTGATGATGAAGTTCAGCTGGTGCCAATGGCCGGATCTTGGATGTTTCCATGTGACCTTGTGCAGCTCTATTGTTTTTAAAAATGGAGTTTGTAATACATAGGTCATTTCTTGTGCAATGCTCCAGCAGCTTTTGCCCATTATCATTCATGCGACGGATGTTGTATTTTCCAAGGCACACTGGCCATGAACTCGAGTCCCTGCCCACACGAGCATTGAAATCACCGAGCATATAAATGTAGTCGGATTTTGGAACTTCCTTGATCACGGAATCTAACTCTTCATAGAGCGAATCCTTCCCATCATCAGAGGAATCGAGTGTCGATCCATATGCAGTAATAATGGTGGCAAAACCACCAGAGGTTGTCAATCGCATTGATAATAGCCTTTCATTACCTCCTGCTAGAATTTAAATCATTCCTAGTAGCGAATTTTTCACTGCAAAACCCACATCATGTTGCCATTTTTCTGCCTGCCCTCTACCTTTCCCGAAAAGGAGTAATTGTTTTCCCTCAGTGACCCTTCCTCAGCGAGGCGAGTCTCCTGCAGGCCAGTAATATCAATGTTAAGACGATTGAGTTCGGCATCAATCACATCAGTTTTTCTCACATCGTCAATATTGGTCAAGTCAGTGGAAAAACCTGGACACATAGTTCTTAAGTTCCAGCTTGCAAGCCGTAGCTTGAGGTTTCAATTTTCTTTTTATTAGTACCTGGTGCATTGGTTTTACAGCCTGCGATTCAAAGTATGTCCTAGCCCCAAGCACCCATTGAAGCAGAGAGGCTATGGCGGATCAGCATCCAATTGGCCGGGGTATGTTGCTTGCAAGAAACTCACCTCAACGAACAAATAGCCTTCAAAATCAGAGGCTACCAGTGTTACCGATCTGACCGAAAGGACAGGCGAAAAGGTGGGATACTGACCCTTGTCAAAAATAACATCACTGCTTCCCAAATCGAAGTCTACATGGAAGAGGCTGAGTATCAGACACTCAAATTTAAGACAGGCAATACAGACCTACATCTGATCAATTACTACTGTCCAAGTGACCGCCCACAGGCATTGGATACATGACCATTAATAGAAAAAATGATTGTGTGTGGCGATTTCAACAGCCACTCGCAGAGCTGGGGCTATGATCACAAGGACCAGAGAGGAGAGAGACTGGAAGACTGGCAGGATGAGAATAGATTCATCTTGATTAACAAGCCGTTCGAATCACACACTTTCTACTCGACATCATGGCACACTACAACTACACCTGGCCTGGCTTTTCATTCACCAGACCTGGAGTGGAACATTACACGAATTGTTGGGAAACAACTTGGTGGCAGTGATCATCGGCCAGTCTTTCTAACTGCAGAAAATGAGCTTGTAAGTGAAAGCAGCACCCTCTCGAGGTGGAACTGCAAGAAAGCAAACTGGGCAATGTACAAGAATCGCACCAGCATACTGGTTAAAAACCTGAACACTGAGAAAGACATAAATAAAGTAGTTGAAGAGTTTGGAAAATGCATATTGCAGGCAGCGCGAGAAACAGTACCAAGAGGAGCCCGTAAACAATATAAACCCTACTGGAGTAGTGAACTGGAACAGTTGCATAATGACGTGGAAGAGTGTAGAAAGCAAGCAGAGGCCACAACCAGCCAAGAGCACCACAATAAATTCCAGCATGCAAAAGCCAAATTCCAAAGGGCCAAGCTGCAGGCTAGACGGAAAAGCTGGCAGGAGAAAACGAAGTCTCTGAACTTTGAAAGAGACACAAGGAAATTATGGAAGCTAATAAAACAACTTAACGATGAGGGCACAGGGAGAAACTTAAAAATTGCACTACATAAAGATGGAAACATCTTAACAAGAAAGCAAGCAGCTGACCATTTTGCGGACTCATTCGCACAAGATAACAATATCAAAATTAGTCCAGAGAAACAACAAGAGATTCGAGAGAAACAGCAACATACGGGACAGAAGGAAATAGTACATGAGGTTCTGGAGGCACCCATCACAATCAGCGAACTGGAGCTAGCCATATCAAAACTGAAAATGAGAAAGTCACCAGGAGCTGATGGTATCCCCAATGAAATGATAAGGAACCTAGGAACAGAGGCCAAAGCAAAGCTGTTGCAGATCTTCAATAACAGTTGGACCTTAGGCAGTGTTCCACAAGCCTGGAGAGACGCTATCATGATACCCCTCTTAAAATCAGGGAAAGATAGTTCCATTGCCTCTAGCTACAGACCAATTAGCCTCACCAGCTGTCTCTGCAAAACACTGGAGCGCATCATCAATCACAGACTACAGTGGTACATTGAAGGTAAAAACATCCTTGTGCCACAGCAGGCTGGCTTTAGGCAGTGCTACTCTACGGAAGATCAGACAACCTACCTCTCTCAAGAAATTGAGGATGCATTCCAAGAGAAGAAACTGGTGCTTGCGGCATGCATAGATCTGAAGAAAGCCTTTGACAAAGTCTGGAAAGAAGGTCTGATGAAGAAACTGAGAAACTGCAAAGTCAATGGAAGAATGTACAAATGGGTGAAAGCATACTTGCACAACAGAAGAGCCCGAGTACAGATAGACGGACTCAAGAGCAAGAAAGAACTACTGCGTCACGGTGTTCCCCAGGGCGGAGTCTTGTCATCAATGAACTCGTTGCTAATCTACCGCATGGAATTAAAACAGCAATGTACGCCGATGACCTGGTTCTATGGAGCACAAATGCACATACATCAGTGGCCACCAGATCGCTACAAAGAGCTGTAGAAACATTTGTTGCATGGACAAATAGATGGTGTGTCAGCATAAACACTGACAAGTGCAGCACCACTCTATTTACTCTCCAAAACAAAAGGCAAGGGTCATCCAGATAAATGGAACACCCCTAAGAGAAGATAAAGAACCAACACTCCCCCGACGTGTCTCCACCTTGCCGTGGTGGGGGAGCTTGCGTGTCCCATCGACCCCATGTGCTTACCGATGGATAAAACTACATATCGGAAAGCTTATGGGATAGGGGCCAGACTAAAAGAGACACAACCTGCTGCTCTGCAGGTAGACTGAGGATTGCAGTCAAAAGTTTAAATCAGGCGCACGAAGGCAGAAGTTCCTGGTCCGGACAACATTATAAGGCTCTCTGTCGAGGTGTCAAAGAGCTGCAAGGAACCTAATAGATAAGATAGAAGTATAACTATGGAAATAGACCTAGACGGGATCAGGAGAACATAGCTATCTAGGAAATAGGGACAGAAGGGACAGAAACACGAGTGAGAACTATAAATAGTTCTCCGACTGGACACAATCGTGTCCAAACAGGGGACACTGTACCACGTGTGCAGGAGTTGCCCACAATAGAGTGGGGAAACCCGCATCACGAGAAGTGTCAACGAAACACCAGTAACTTTAAACAGTTGACCAGTTACTAACTGCGTGCTGGAACTCCGATCACGCAAACTAGCTGATGCACGAAGAGTCAACTGCTCGTGGCTGGACACGCCACGAAGATCGTCAGACCGGGACTCGACAGCGTAGAAGACTGACGGAAGTATTCGCTGTGAATACTTTGTTGCTTACAAAGGACAATAGCAATAGTTGTGACTTAGACTTAGCTTCGATAGATATTACCATCGATATCACCTTTCACATAACATCATCACGATATACCATGATGTGTATTACCTACGTGGTTATCCGCTCGCAGAGCTACTGTACAACTAGCTAATAAACTTGTATTATAATTGTATCCTTTTGTACATTCTCATTTCGTGTGGTACAAAAGAGGAATCCTTGTATGCCTGTCAAAGTTAAGTTGTTGACAGGCAGGATCCGATTTGGTGTCAGAAGGTGGGGCTTGAACCACCTTCAAGCACTTTTCAAGACCATTTTCCCACATAAAGTGTAAAGATTTCAACTAAAATGGTATTTGTTATTCCATCGATGTAAATTCGGAAACTTAAACTGTGATTTTCTGTAAATGTTAAATATGTATCTAAATCACAAGTTTAACCATTAATTTTGAACATGTGTGGTATTACATTCATTATGTCAACGTTCATCAAATTTACCCACGAACTTGTGCAAAGTCAAGCATATTTTGTACAAGGGAAGTAAGTTAGAAGTCAAACTAAGATCATACAGCATAGCTCAGTCAGAGACAGTAGAAAGTGAATACAAGACGACAATTGACTATTCATTCGACGATTCACCTCACCATTCATTTGACGATTAATTCATATGATCATACCATTCATATCATCATATCATTCATATTATTCACATCACATTTGTAATTTACGGATCGTAAGAACTGTAAAATGTAAATTGATCACCACCATGTATTTTGTAACATATATTATGCACTAATTGTTGATGCTCTACAAAACAGAGACATCACTCGTACGAGCAAGCCTATCTAGTCTGTGTGTGCAAGACAGCGGGGTAACATCCCGAGGGGCCGTATTTTCATCTGATTAGATGAGTATCTTTTCACTATTTTGATAATCAGAATTAACAACGCATCTTACTTTTCAGCGATTCATTGTGAACGTATGAAACTTATTAATTGAAAAATTAATTCTATGCCATTTGTGTAAGAACATAAAGCCATACAATGTCAACATTAGGTGAATGCATCCAAGCTGGCAAAGAACTAGGCCATAGCGGGGGGAAATTGGAAAAATGGGCTGAACAGAAATATAAAGAGGAAACAGAAAGAAAAGCTGCAATAGAGAGGGATGAACGAGAACTTGAAAGACAGCATCAGAAAGAGATGAGAGAGTTAGAAGAAACAACTAAGCAAAAAGAACTAGAAATAAAACAGAAACAAATAGAAATGGATGATGCCACTAAACAGAAAGAATTAGAGATAAAACAAAAGCAATTAGAATTAGATGACGCCACCAAGCAAAAGCAAATAGAGGTAGACTCACAAACAAAGTTAAAGATGAAAGAAATGGAAATTGACTCAAACATTCAAACAGCTACCACTAAACAGAAGAGTCAGGAAGAGCAAAACAAATTTTCTAAATATAAAGGGATTATCAAGCCCTATAGTCAAGGAGATTCAATTTCAGCATGGACCGAGAATATCGAGTTTCAGCTCAGATTTCAGAAAATACCGTTAGAAGATTGGGCAATGATTTATATGAGAAATCTCTCTGGTGAGACCTTAAAAGTTATTGAGTCTATACCAACAGAATTAAGAAACAACTACAAATATATTGATGACAGAATCATGCAGCATTTTCTACTCGATGCTCCTGGATATCAGATCCAGTACTCACAAATTAGACCAAAACCGAACGAGACGTACCTAGATTATGTATCTAACGTTCAAAGTATATTCAGTAAATGGCTTAAGGCAGCGAAAGTAGGAAAGAGTTTTGACAAGTTACAAGACTTGATGGTTATGGATAAAGTGATATCCACAGTGCCAACTCCTTTTGCTAAGTTCCTTCAACAAGCAGACATTGAATCTCTAGAACAGTTAGAGAAACGTGATTCGGCGTATTTCTCTTCCAACCGAGATGTATTTAAGTCATCTATACATGATTCTGAAATTACAGCGTTTGCTAAAAACCAACCAAATAGATCTTTCAACCAGAAATCTTATGAGAAGAAAGATAAACCATACAAAAAGCCACCCCAGTGTGGATACTGCAATTTATATCACCAACAATTCTCGATGTGTGATAAGAATACGTCATACCCTGCACATCTCGAAATGATGATCAAAAAGCAGGAAAACTAAAGGAATTCGTATAAACGTGCAGTTAAGTGTTTTTTTAAAATTGGTTCGTCTTATGGACATTATTCTTCTAAATGTTTGGGCAGGCAGAGAATGAAGGCCAGCAACGCTGTGCTGATTGATACATCTTCTGATAATGATAGTGAAGTTGAGTGCGAGAACGAAAATGTATTACCATTCAATGAGTGTGAAAGTGTAGCTGTTGTTACTGATATTGTAGACTTCGATAAATGTGATACTTGTCACCAGTTCCATACGGACGGTAAACTCAAATGTGGTCACATTGTACCATTTTCTAATGAAGATGCAAATTCAGCTTTAGCTTCCAGAGGCAATTTAAAGTTCCACGATGCACTGGTCAATGAACATCCACGCCAATGTTTATTTGATAGTGGTAGTACTTTACTCGGGGTAAGGAAAGAACTAGTTAACCCAGAGGATTATACGGGCAAATTTGTTAAATGCCGCACTTTTTCTGGTAGTATTGAGAAATACCCGCTGGCAAAAGACCGTATAAACACCCCGTTTCTTTCCGGCACATTTACGTGCGCTATTTTACAGAACCCCTGTACTGACCTCATTTTAGGGTGCCTACCAGGGTTAAGACACTGCACTATAATATTAGTCTGGAAACATATCAACACGGCTAATGCAGTAACTAGGTCAGAGACCCAAACACATCAGAATGACCTACAAGATGAAATGTTACAATTATTAACACCTAGCGGTACTATTGACAATACCACTCGACAAGAGTTTATCGAGGCACAACGCGCCGATCCAACCATTGCACCTTATTTTAAATTATTAGGTGAAAAGGCCAAATTAACCAAAAATGTCTCCTGGTATTTTAAACTCCACAATGGAATTCTCATGCGATATTACACCACCAATAACCATGAAATTCAGCAGACGGTGCTACCTTTGAAACATCGACAAAACGTGTTAAATATGGCACACGATTCACCGTTTGCTGGACATCTGGCTTATGACAAAACGAAAGCCAAACTTTTAGCACATTTCTATTGGCCTAAGTGTTGTAACGATTGCAAATCTTTTTGTCAGTTATGTACCATTTGCCATCATTTAATGAAAAATGAAAAGCATGTTCAACAGCTGGGCACCAAAACCCTACACATTGAACCAAATCAAGAGGTGCTACTTTTACTACCAGATAAACGTAATCTATTATTAACTTCATGGCAAGGGCCATTCAAAGTGGTACGAAAGATATCAGATGTCGATTATGAAATATCGATAAACCAAAAATTAAAGATATTTCATATCAACATGCTGATGCCTTACTTCTCACGACAAGAACCGACGACAGACGAACAGAATGCACCCACATCAAGCAACCCGACGACAGACGTACATAGCGCAACTACACTAGTTAGAGCGACAGAAGACGACGACAGTGCATATACACCTAGTCAGGAAACAGAACACACAGGTAGTACAAGCACAGTACTCAATCAGATAGACGACGATGACATAGAACTACCAGTCCCAAAAGTAGACATGACTGGGACAATTGATAGTATACGAATAGAACCGAGACTCACATTCGAACAAAGACGACATACAATAGAGCTAGTGACAGAATACAGAGACATTTTTTCCGACATTCCAGGTAGGACTGACAGAATCGAACACTCCATTATTCTGAATGATAACACCCCCATCAAATGCCGACCTTATTCCATCCCATTAAGTTATAGGGAAATTCCGACAAGGAACTTTTAAATCTTGAGTCGAGTGGAATAATCCAAAAGTCGCAGTCAGAATACTCTTTTCCTATCGTCCTTGTGAAGAAAAAGGACTCTACGATCCGCCTCTGTGTCGATTTTCGCCGGTTAAATAATGTCACCAAGGTCGATGCAGAGCCAATCCCATCATGTGAGGATCTGATTCTTGATATGTCCACCTCTCGATTTTTTTCTAAACTTGACCTATCTAAGGGATGCTGGCAAGTCCCGATGCATCCACTTTCTATCCATCTAACAGCATTCTCAACACCTCTAGGTCTTTATGAGTGGTTATTCCTTCCTTTTGGCCTTCGTAATGCTCCAGCCACTTTTGTCCGACTCACCAGGGACCTTCTTCATGGAGTTACAAATACGGCGACGTACATTGATGACATTTGTGTCCATAGTGCAGACTGGACATCACACTTACAGAAACTGCGACATGTCTTCAATAGATTGAGATTATTCGGCCTTACTGTAAAGCCAACCAAAGTTGAGTTGGGGATGGAAGAAATTGATTTCCTAGGCCATACGATCACCAGAGGCCAACTTAAGACAGATGAGAAAATTGTCACTAAAATTTTGAACTTAACCATGCCAACGACAAAGAAGCAGGTCAGAAGCTTGCTTGGTCTAGTGAATTACTACAATAAGTTCATACCCAATTTAGCTGAAATCACCAGCGTTTTTTCTAATGTTTTGAAAGCATCTGTGAAATTAAATGTACAAGATGCAGAGTTAATTTATGCATTATCAAAATTAAAACATATGTTCAGCGTTGTACCTATCTTGCGCTTGCCTAATCCCAACCTTACGTATGTTCTTCGTACAGACGCAAGTGCTATATCCATCGCTGGCGTTTTGGGACAGTTCTATGAGGGAATCTTTCACCCCAATCATATATGTAAGCCGCAAGATTACCCCTGCTGAATCGAGGTACTCAGTCTCTGAGTTAGAGGCTTTAAGCGTCATCTATTGTGTCTGGAAGCTTCATAGATTCTTAGCGGGTACCGAGTTTGTCATTGAAACTGACAATTCACAGCTGACAGTGATGCAGTCGGGAGTCCACCGTAATAACAGGATCTACAGATGGTCTTTGATTCTGCAAAATTATTCGTTCACGATAAAGCATAACAAGGGGAACATGAACGTTCTGGCAGACACACTTAGCCGACCTTCTCAGATCGATATACCAGAGGTACGAGAAGAGAGCGATCCGACATCACCAAAATCAGTGACACTGTAATTAACTAGTGCCTTATGTGGTGAATACAGACACTGTAGTGCGCTTACCGTCGTGAATCGCCTGAACTTGCTTACTATTAACTGTGTCGGTACTAGTGAAAATGAACAGACACATTATGAGATGTCTACGCCACCAACATATATGCAACCCATGAGTAGAACGTTATTTCAACGTTACCCAGGATGAGAGCGTATATTTCAGACTTTGTCTAAATGAACTCTATTTTCATCGAGATTCAACAGAGGACGCTACTCCGACAACACACCTGGATGTAATTAGGTAATTTAGATATATATAAATTGTATGTGATATGTATAATATTATGTTTTTATAACAGTTGCATGTAACATCATATTTTCATAGTTACAATAGAGTGTAGAACTATATAACTTTATTTATGTCATTTAATAGTTAAAAGTCATTTACATGTAGTTAGATTTGAACCTACACAAATGGCAAAACAGGTAGGATTTGGATTTGGAAGAAACTCATTTAGTTGAACCTTTACATCATACTTTTCAACTTACGAAACATTACTTTAGTTTACCATCATGTAAACACATTTTCTTAGACAGTTAGTTAATTACAACATTACTTAGAAATTAATCCCATCATTTAGAAATTTATACCATTCTATGTACTAACACACAATAAGGTAACTAACACGCTTTTCCTCATTTTCATCATTTAGTTAGATTAGTTCCCTTAGTTAACGTAGCTCAGTACACCAACGTAGAATAGTTTAGCTAGATTAATCAGTACCCACAGGATTGGTAGTGAACAATCCTCTTAAATATGTATATTTTTGTACAGAAATGACAAGTGTAAAACTAGAACACAGTCATCTGGCTTGAAAACCTGTTTAAATTCAGCCAACTATTTAGTGTACATATATATTGTTCATCCATTCTTTTTCTACAACCATATTTTAATGACAGAACATGTATTTTAAAACCTGTGTAGAATGAAAGAGGAATGAGAGATGTATGAATGAGATGAGAGAATGAATGAAATACAGAGGAGTGAGACATGGTGCTGAAATTTTTTTCGCCACACAATGCGAGTTGTTGTAATTCGTCTGTGTCAATGTGTTAAGACGATGTGTTGTTCTATTTTTATCTGTGTAGTTGCTATACTTAGATGATAGAGATAGGAAACATATTTTGAGCATCATAAACCGGAAGAGTTGTCATAAATCAGACTTACACACTCGTTTGTAACTACAATAAACCGCTTTACGGCGCTCGAAAGAGTACATACACGTAGATATAGACACATTCACATGTTGGTAAAGTAAATACATATTAGTTTAATAGAAACACGCAACCAACCAGAAAAACTAACACATAAAGATGCATACACCATTAATTGCAAAGAGGAATAACTACTCTAAACAGGGAACACAACACAATCTTGAAAACCTTAGTTTAACACTGAAATACTTTTTCACAAGCGGAAGCTAAAAAGGTGTACGTGAGCACATAAAGCATGTATACTAGTTGGAGTAAATATTATATGGGAGCATGAATATTATTCATGTATTGTACTCGTAATAGGGGCAATTTTGTATGGGTTGTCAGTTATATTGACAATTTGAGGACAGGTCAAAAGACATTGGTTCCGGATCACACAAACTCCCAAGAAGTATAATGTTAGTATGAGCACAGTCTCTAGCCAACTGTACTAGTGTGATGTGCTAATCAATTAGCCAAGTGAAGTAGTACAACAGTGTGACGAGGGAAGGAGAGATCTTGTCCTATGCCTAGAACAGAGGTAGAAAACTCTTGCAGTCTTTGATAAAATGAGACAGCCCTAATTTTTGTAGAGATTACTACTTGTGGTACACCCACAACTTAAAAGTTTGTAACACAACACAGAGGGAGGGAGAGCCTGTCAAAGAGCTGCAAGGAACCTAATAGATAAGATAGAAGTAGAACTATGGAAATAGACCTAGACAGGATCAGGAGAACATAGCTATCTAGGAAATAGGGACTGAAGGGACAGAAACACGAGTGAGAACTATAAATAGTTCTCCGACTGGACACAATCGTGTCCAAACAGGGGACACTGTACCACGTGTGCTGGAGTTGCCCACAATAGAGTGGGGAAACCCGCATCACGAGAAGTGTCAACGAAACACCAGTAACTTTAAACAGTTGACCAGTTACTAACTGCGTGCTGGAACTCCGATCACGCAAACTAGCTGATGCACGAAGAGTCAACTGCTCGTGGCTGGACACGCAACGAAGATCGTCAGACCGGGACTCGACAGCGTAGAAGACTGACGGAAGTATTCGCTGTGAATACTTTGTTGCTTACAAAGGACAATAGCAATAGTTGTGACTTAGACTTAGCTTCGATAGATATTACCATCGATATCACCTTTCACATAACATCATCACGATATACCATGATGTGTATTACCTACGTGGTTATCCGCAAACAGAGCTACTGTACAACTAGCTAATAAACTTGTATTATAATTGTATCCTTTTGTACATTCTCATTTCGTGTGGTACAAAAGAGGAATCCTTGTATGCCTGTCAAAGTTAAGTTGTTGAGACGAGGGTTTAGGCAGAATGGCTCTAAGCCACAAACCCTCGGATGTGAGGGCCAGGCCGATACCCACCTACCGAAAAATAGAGGTGAGATACTGAGCACGCTACATGCCCAGTTCTGATACTTGTTCGAAGGTTCTCAGCTAGGGGATATGAGGGATTCCCGGATGAGAGGGCCTGGCCGTTTCTCGTTCACTGCTGCACTGAGGTAAGGTGCTGAGCCGGCAGCACATGTAGCCTACCTCGTGAACTAGTACTAAAAGGCAGAAAAGTGCCTCAGTCGAATGAAATGGTCACGAAAACTGTCTGTATCACTCATAGAGAGGGTAGACAAAAATGGAAAAACGTCTCAATAACAAGAAATGGAACGCACGGCTAGCTAATCCATTGAGTGGTCCGTAGTCAAAAGCAAAATCTTATCGAGTGGATGTCGCCCGCAGTCTGACCGTTCCTGGTGTGTGCATGAGCGACCAGTGGCAAGCGAGATGCCCAACACATGGAAGTGAGGAATTAAAGCAGTCATGAGCAGGACTGGCAACTCCTCGGGTGAGCCCAGTCTCAGAGCAATATGTGCCAGCTCTGCAATTATGGAAGCCTCCTTGGATAGTGAGGGAATGCCCATGGTCTGCCCCTGCCTTCCCTTGAGGGTTGACCATGATGTCATTGACCGTTCTATCTTGACCAGCTGAGATGTGGGCGACATCACAACAATACGTCTAACGTGCCCGAGGAAGGCTAACCTCATTAAAAAATTCCCGCTGAAGTCGGAAGTGCCGTCCTACTTGTATCCTTTTAGGGCAAACTTAAAATTGGCAGTACGCATTTACGTCCGAGTGAAATATCTCGCCCGAATGTCTCTCGTGCTAGGAACAACTCTGACTACCTAGTTTCCGAATGCCGCTCTTGTTCGGAACAGCTCTGACTAGGTAGATTTCCGAATGTCCGTTGTGCCTGGAACAGCTCTGACGGGCACAAGGACAAGCACATGTCCGAAAACTCGCTGAGTGGATACCGTCTGCAGAGCTGTGCGGTTTGTGCGGGAACGGCCCGCGGCGAACAAAATGACCAATATATTGAAGTGAGGAATTAAAGCAGCAATTAGCAGGACGTGACGATTCCCTCGGTGAGCCCAGCACCAGAGCGTTATGTGTCGGCTCTGCAATTATGGAAGCCACCCAGGATGGCGTGAAATGCTATGGACTGTCCCTGTCTTCCTTTGAGGGACGACTGCGTAGTCTTTGACTGTTCCAACGTGACCAGCTGGGAGGTGGACGGTATCACAAAAGTGAGAGTCTCTCAGGAATGCTACCCTGGTCAAAAATGCACGCAAAATCCGGATTTGTTGACCTTAGGGTTTTCGACCCAAGGGTGCCTAACGCACACCGCAATCACATCTGGAAAAAAAAACACTCCGGATGAACGCAAAGAAGAGGAAGAAGAAGAAGAAGAAGAAGAAGAAGAAGAAGAAGAAGAAGAAGAAGAAGAAGAAGAAGAAGAAGAAGAAGAAGAAGAAGAAGAAGAAGAAGAACCAACATACCTTGGAGTAACATTTGATGACAGGCTGACATGGAGAAAGCACATCAACAAAGCAGTAGCAAAAGCAAGATGGAAAATGGCCATCCCGAGAAAGCTAAGTGGTACCACATGGGGAGCCAGTGGGAAAATACTTAGCAAAGTTTATCAACAGAGCATACGACCACACCTGGAATACGGGTCAACTGCGTGGTGTTCGGCATCAAACACCACACTACAAGAGCTGGACAAGGTGCAAAATCAAGCACTTAGAGTCACAACAGGAGGGAAGAGATCAACCCCTATATTAGAAATGGAGAAGATGGGGAGGACACAAGCACTGAGAGAGCGCAGAGATACGAAAACGCTAATACAAACAGAAAAGTTCCTCAGCTTGCCAGGCCACCCTATGAAGTACAGATTTGATAACCTAGCTATGGGGCGGTTGAAAAGAAGTAGTTTTATCCACCAAGCCAATCGACTCTGCAGAGAAACCACCGATCTGCCCACAGTTGGTATCCCTCTAGCAACTATTCCGGAGCGAACTCCATAGAAAGATGAACATGGACTATCATTACAAATCCAGACAAAAGTGAGGGGAATATTTGACTAGGAAGAACAGAACAGTGTACAGCGCAGAACAGCCACTCTCAGCTTCCTTGATGAAGAATACCCACAGGACCTCTGGATCCGAGTCTACACAGATGGGTCAGCACAAAATGCTGTTCGAAACGGAGGAGCAGGAGTGTACATAGAATACCCAAATAATACTAGGGACACAGTCAGAGTACCGACAGGAAAGTACTGGCATAACTATGATGCTAAAATTAAGGCAATCAAGATAGCAACAGAGAAATTACTGGGTGCCAGCAATGGTACACAACCTGTGGTGCTGTTTACAGATGCAAAATCAGTACTCGATGCGCTTCTGTCTGGGAAATTGCCAGCACTAAGGACACTACTTTCTGAACTTAGCAGTCAGCATAAGGTCACCATACAGTTAATACCATCCCACTGTGGAGTACCCGGAAACGACAGAGCTGATCAACTGGCTAAGGAAGGAGCCAAAGAAGAACAGCCTGATGTGCCCGTTACATACTGTCGTGTCCTCCTTTAAAGTGTCGTCCCTGGAGTGAGGAGATCCGACACCCACATTATAATATTATTTTTTTTCCCCCTCAATATTCTGGAGAATCCACCAGCTTCCGTCCAACACACTCCATCAGCCTATGGACACCTTTTCCTATCACTCTCACACTGTCGTACTATGCCCCCTTCTCATACTTCCCCAACGCAACATACTCAACAACTCTTGCTTCTAGAAATTACTAAAGATTAATTTATTAAAATAAAAGTGTAACGTGTATGAGACGTGTATGCGAAGAAAATGTGTGACGTGTTCTATAAAGTGTGTAGACTCTGTCTCTCAGACATCAACTCAGTCAGCTGATCACAGCAAAGATAGACCACAGCACGTTACGTCAGAACAAGTACGTCTCACCCGTTGCCGGAACCATCTTGCCGGATAATGCTTTGCCTCTGTAGACCTCTGGTAATCCAATTTCATGAACATCCGAAATAGACACCGGTGGTATTAAGAGTTAATCAGGGACCGGTTGCACTCTACACAATGTCCGTTCCTAATGTTCCTAAACAAACTGCACAAGTCTTTTGCAGTGTGTACGCAGTTAGTTAGTTAGTTAGTTAGTCGACAGATCATCCTCGTTGCACATCGAACCATTCAGTCCATAAGTGCTAATTACTAATGTTAATTGTTACTGTACTAACACTAGGTACTATTAGCCGGTTCTCGGTTCGTTACTACTGTCTGATGCTGTGTGGTGCATCAATATGCATCACTCTCTTTGATGAATCAATTTCCTTCTAGCGTAAGTTACGGTTCTGTATGCAACTTTATTGACTCTTGAACTGGTGTTCTTTAGAATGGGTTTTTTAATTCTTTCCCAAAACTTGTAGAGTTTCCTTGGATCTGGTAGGGAACCTAGGATAGAAACAACACATCTGGTGATAGTACTAGTCACTGATCCCTTCGGCTGAGTGTAAGCCTATCACCTTGCTTAATGATCTTTAGCTAACTAGACTTAGTCACAGAGCAGATTAGCTACCCACCTAGAGTCGAATCAGGCTATGACAAAGAAAAAATATCAGCAAACAATGCGGAACCCCGCCCACCAGGGACACCTACGGGAAGATCCCAATTATCCTTCATTACTCAATTCTCAACTAGTAAAGCTTATCAACACTTCACTAATCTATTCTAGCTAACAGAGCCAAGTATCACTTCACTACTCTAGCTAGTTTCCACTAACAGTGCTAATCATCACACTATAGTTTAACAAGGCCACAGTCTATAGTAATTATAACGAATATTTTATAATAAGTTATACCTTAAATGGCACTACTGCAGTCCTATAAATCATATCTACATCTGCCATATAGGCACGTGTAAAATTAAGTCACTAATTAACACACGGTAGATATTATTTCCACTGGCACTGCAGTGCCCTGCACTCTGTCTAGAGCATTATTCAAGTCCACCCTAGTTGATCTCAACTCGAGTTTATATGGCAAACTACCAAAGTTGTCCACGTGACGTTATCCTTTACTCCCCCACACAGGTGGCACAGTGGCAAATCATCCCCTGTCAAGAACTATTTTCCTGGCTTAAATCCTGTCAAAGTTGTCAGTAATTGCCTAGATTCTCAAAACAAGCCAGCTAGTTTCTGTAAACTCCCAACAAAGAGTTTCGATACCAAGCTGCCAATCATCTTGATGTTCCGGAAACCAAGAATTGACAGATGCACTGTTTTCCGTACTAGGTACTTCCGTTTTACATCTGCCCCTGTGATCTCACGGCTTCCATCTGCATTCAAATGTTGACAAACTTGTCACTCTTCTGTTCCGTGGTGACAATCCCAGCAGCCATTTCCGTCTGATGTCCGGCAGTATAGATGACAAACGGAACCATTCCATATCCTTCTCCCTCACCACCAAATGTGTTTATGGGCTGACACGATGTAACCTGTACAACTGTGTTTACTCTGTTAGTACAAATAGATGTCGCTGGTCGATCGTCCGCTTAATCCGAAAATCCTCTGTAATAATCAACCGGATAAACACACGGTTTCATTTTGTGACATATACCACCAAAAGAAAAGAATGATCAAATCAGTAAGAAAGCCACCAAAACCTGCTCAAGATGACTACCACGTTATGAATAGACCAGAACAAGTCATTATTCTGCGCCTCAGAACAGGACACAATAGATAACGCAACCACTCATCTCATCTCATCATGTTCCTCTTGTACCTTGCGGTGTCGAGGTGAAGTATAAACTTCGTGAGAGTGCCCGACTATGGGCTTCATATATCGATATGCCCATGGACTCTGCTATTCCCTCCGTCCAACGTTTACGTGGTCGGCCTCTTCCTCTGTTTCCATCTGGTCTGTACATCATTGCTTGTTGTGGTATGCTGTTGACTGGTAACCTACTTGCATGGCCAAACCATTTGACTTGCTGCTTTCTGATAAAATCTAGTGCTGCTTTAACCCCCACTTTAGTCCTGATTTCTTCATTTCTGATCTTATCTCTTCTTGATACATTGAGTATTCTTCTCAGGAACCTCATTTCTGTTGTTGTGATTTTTCTTTTCTCTTTTTCTGTCATTGTCCAGGTTTGGCATTGGAAGCATAGAGTTGGTAGGAAGATTGTGTTGTAAAGTGCTTTCTTAGTAGTTACAGATACATGTTTGGTCAGTCCGTTTATACTTCTTAGTTTTTCTACGAGCAGTATGAAGATCCCCTGCCAGCTTGCTAGGCCAGTCGCAGGTTTAGGACACTAATCTGACCACAAGGAGTCCATCCCCTATGGCGAACCATAGCCCCGTTAGCCCATGACCGCGAGGTCATGGTTGCCCGGTCTGCACCACGCGGAGGTGGGGGTTGACTTGTGTAGTCTGCGGGTCATCGGCAGGCTACTAATTTTCGCTCTTCACCCCTCCTGGGAGAGGCTAGCCGATCCTAACCCTGCTGGCTGCAGGGCCAGGCGCATTCCACACCTTGCAGACCCCTTACGAAACCACATGTATACAAAATTCAAGATTGGTGAAACAGCCATGTGCACATGTGGATTGGCGTCACAGACAGCAGAGCACATACTTCAAGACAATATATAACATATCTAGGCAAACCTTCTGGCCTAGATAGATGACAGTGGAAGATAAGCTCTATGGACCACTGTGTGAACTGAAAAAGACAGTTCAATTCATACAAGAGACAGCATTGCAGTTATAGACATATTTCAAGCGAACGAAAGAAGAAGAAACCAGTGTTTTTAAGTACATGTCCCAGGTGAATGTCTTGTACAGTTACTGTCAAACATTGTTCCTGGTGAATGTATTATTCTACTGTTGTTGGTTATAGAGAATTGTGAAAGTCCTGTGTGGATGTTGTCCCGTATGTTTCATGATGTATGACTTGTTCAACTGTTGGTGTAACCATTTCCTTGTGAATGTATGTCCAATTTTTGTCAAGCACCTGTCATGTAGATGTCTGTTCCAACTGGGGTAAAGTACAGTTATTGTTGATGTTTATGTTCACTGCTGTTGAGTCCTAAAAGTCTAAATGTCCAATTGTCCAACTTACAGGTGTCAATGGTTTGATAATAATAATGGGAGAGCAAAGTGGCTGACTGAAAGCACACCTTCAACAATATGGTGAGGGAGCTACTTTCCTCGGTTGGGGGAGACTAGTCAAGATCTCTCTTTGGCCTTTATGGGGAACCTTTTCATTCTTTTATATTTACAATTCAGTGTAGGTAATTGGCCTTAGATCTAAGATGCTCATAGTGGGGATTCCGAGCCATGAAACATGGTTTCTCCTGGGGTCTGGCGGGGAAACTTCTGATCTTGTTTGAGATACCTCTAGTCAAAAACTTGCCAAATCATATCCTGTATTTTGTCTATCTATTATGCAAGATCTAGTTACAGAGACCACTTCTAATTGGGGCCTCTGTCATCTTCTAACATGCCACAAAATTATCGCTTTCAAGTCGGCATGGTGCAAGGTCCCATTGTTTAAGTAACGATTAGTAAATGGCTCCATTTCGTGCCATGAGGTGCATGCACTGCTAATCCCGAATGTTTAGACCCAACTCCACCGATGAGTTATCTAACTTGTATTTCTATTTTCAGGAACGTCAAGATGCCAGTAAATCTCTTCCATGTCTTGTTGTTGGCGTCTGCAGTTCCCTTGTTTTTTACTGTTTCTGGTTGGAGTGTGCTCAACCCGGAAGTCGACGGACAAGAAGCAGATATTCACCCTACAAAAGTTTCCCTGACATCTTTACCGTTACAATTTAATACAAAAGAACCTTTGCAAGTTTTTGAAGGCGGATTAAAGCTTGATGAAACCAATAATCTGGATAATAACCAAGGACATGTTGCAATAATACAGCCCATGGATGTGAAATACAGCGATCGTCAACACCAAATGTTCGTCAATAATTATGTGGACAGCAATGATGACGACGGCGACAATTTTGATAATCCACATTACGGAGACACGGCTTCTGATGCCCTACCATCAAATGCAGCTTATTCAACAATAGATGCCGACTTGACAGATAATGTCCAGAATGCACAGATCTTAGACGACAACATTGACATATTTGAGGGAAGAACAGGAGATCTTAACACAAACTTCAGTAGCTTTCAGACGGAGCACGGTGACTCCAAGTCGCACGGAGACGCATTCTTTTGTCCTCCGTGTAATTGCTCTCACACGGCTAGTCGGTTTGTTATTGCTAACTGTACAGGCAAGAATGTGTACTCCTTTCCAAATAACCTTCCGCAGAATACAGTTGTCCTAAATCTTTCGTTTAACAGATTTCGTAAATTAAATATGTCCAGCTTGTTGATTTACCCACTTCTGGTTAATGTCTCCATGGATTCAAACCGGATATTGAGAAATATTTCCAGAGGATACGAAACAAATAACACCTCAAATATTAAGTATCTGAGTCTATTTGACTGTGGCATCAGTTACATTGAGAATGGCAGCTTTTCAATTATGCCACATCTTGCAAATCTTACTTTACGGAAAAATTTTTTGGCCTACTTGACAGGGTCTCTGTTTGAGGGCTTGCATAAAATAGAGAGTTTGGACCTCTCAGAAAACGTCATTAACAAAATAGAAGTCGGGACTTTTGACAACTTTAAAAAATTGAAAATATTAGACTTGAGCGGAAATCATAATGTGGGATATTCTAATAAACGTCTTCCTCCGCAGCTGTTCAAGAATTTAATAAATGTCCGAAAGCTGTCCTTACACAGGGCGTCGCGGGGAAGTGACACCAGTTACCCAAACCAAGCGCTGGAACAGCTGGTGAATTTACAGGAGTTAGGGATTGATGGTTTAGATAGTTCGGCAGAGTTTGGACCCGGGATGAGATCTCTGAAGTCTCTGACCCATTTGCATATTGGCGGTGGGTTACATCGATGTAGGATCAAGAACATCACTGAGACATTCTTTGATAACATTCCCTACCTGCAAGCTTTTGTATTGGAATTCTGTCCACAATTTGTCAGTGTCCACCCGAAGGCTTACTCCAGGCTGACAAACTTGTTGTCTTTGACAATTAAAACCATGAAATATTACGACATTGACACTGCCTTTAAGGACTTGACAGCATTTAACAACTCACGTTTAACATCCGTTACTTTCAACGCTCTCCGCCAGCCAATTCATCAATGCAAATATCTGGGGATCGAGCAGGCCAAGTATATCAAGAACATAGACCTCCAACAGCTGGATCTTTCTGACAACAGAATTGTTTTGCTCGGTAATGACTTCTTGGATAATTTACCCAAAACTTTGACAAGGCTTATTTTAAGAAGAAACAAATTTACTGTGGGGACGCAGTCTATGAACTTCTTTTCTGTGTTAACAGAGCTGAGAGAAATGGATCTGTCCTTGCAAAACGTCGACCGTGTCTTTAATCGCGATGACGATTCCGTAGTTGAGGTACAGGTTTCAGAATGTTCTACAATGTCTCTGGCTGACAGAAATAAGGATGATATATATTCACGTGCTTTAGATTCCCAACAAAATAAACCAAGCAGTTGCAGTGAGCTAGATGTAAATATACAGTCGAAGAACTTGTCAGAAGATAACGACATTGCAAACATCTCAGAAATAAACAGTAAGCTAGAAGGCGATAGAAGACCATTACGTTTGCCACCCAAGCTGAAGATCCTGACAGCAACAACGTACAATATGTTTGGAATGCAGATATTAACAAACACATTAATCACAAACAATTCTCTTTCGGTGATAGATTTCTCTAAAAGCTTTATGTCCAATTGGGGATCAGGAATATTGCCGCGGGGAATAACCCACGCCAACTTAGCCGATAATTACTGTACAAATATAAAGAGGACTTTCTTTCAAGCAAATAACTCACACTACCACATACTTTTGAACAACAACTTCCTTGGGCCGGACTTCGCTACAGATGACAACGGATCAATATTTGCGAACCTGGAAAACGCTGTACATTTGGATATCTCTACAAATTTGATTTATAAACTCCCAAGACATTTTTTCCAAGGATTATCAAATCTTAATTATTTGAAAATCTCCGATAACAGGCTGACGTACTTGAATACAAGTTTTAGACACATGAAAAATCTACAGTTTATTGATTTAAGTAAGAACTCTATCAGGTGGATAAATAAAGAAACCAGAAATGACCTTGATGCTATCGCAACTTTGTCAGGACATAAGATTGAACTTGACCTGACCATGAACCCGTTGCCTTGCACTTGCGCTGGTTTAGACGTCATAACATGGATGGCCACAACGAAAGTTCACTTCCGTAATAAAAATCTACTCAAGTGTGATACAGATAGCATGGTTAGTGAGCTAGTTGTTGATCTGGAAGAAAGACGGGAGACTCTGCAGCGATTGTGCATGTCTAAAACTGCACTTATTATCGGCTGCGTGGCTGCTCTAACTGTGGTCATGATAACAGTTGGGCTTGGCCTGATGTACCGCTATCGGTGGAAGCTAAGGTACTTACACAACATTGCCATTGCTGCCATCTTCGGTTTCAAACCAGATCTGCTTCCGAAATCTGGCTGCACATTTGATGCCTACATAGTGTATACAGAAGAAACGCAAGATTTTATTATAGACACCTGCATAAAAGAATTGGAATTGAAAAGAGGACACAGACTCTGTGTTGAGGATCGAGATTTTCTGCCTGGAACATTCATAGTGTCCAACATTGTCAGCGCTGTCAGAAACAGTACCAAAACCGTTCCCGTGATGACACCAACATTTTACGATGGCGTGTTTTCTGAATACAGTTTCAAGATGGCCGTTATGGAAGAACTATACAAGAATCGGTCAGTACTGCATCTTCTAATATATCAACCGATTGCAAATGAACAGATGTCGCACGATGAGCTGAAAGTCATGAAACGAAACAGCTACATCGAATACCCGCCTGAAGAAGGGACGGACGATAATATTAGGCAGAAGTTCTGGGACGACCTATCTCTGGCGATCGGACACACGAAGAACCCAACGACTCAACAACTTCCGGTCATGCAATGAAGGACTTGTGTTTCTTTTCCTTTGTCAATGTATATATTTACTCACACACACAAAATCACACACACACTTTGATTAAAGTATTGATTACAGACACAGTTCCGCAGCTACTGTGGAAGGCGGACGAGCCATGGACCAGGCAGACATTCTAAATGTTCTACGAGAAGTAAGATTTTTGCGAGAACCAACTGATGACTGGGAATCTACAACCATGGTCAGGCTGCGAGAACAGCAAGTTAAAGGAGGTGTGGCGAAACAAGAATACTACGCAGGAAAACAAAGAATATTGATAAACCAAAACAGAACAGGTGTCGTGAGCCGCTATACGCTGCGGGATTTGCTGAGGAGAGGATCCTAGCACTTATGGACTGAATGGTTTGATGTGCAATGAGGATGATCTGTCGACTAACTAACTAACTAACTAACTAACTAACTAACTAACTAACTAACTAACTAACTAACTAACTAACTAACTAACTAACTAACTAACTAGCTAGCTAGCTAACTAACTAACTAACTAACTAGCTAACTAACTAACTAAATAAATAACTAGATAGCTAACTAACTAACTAACTAACTAACATACACGGGGAACAGCTGAAACGATTACAAACATTCACTAATTGATACCTGCGCAAAATAGAAAGAATAACATGGCTTGAGAGTATAACTATAAAGGCCTTTGTCTGGAATCCATATCTCAAATAAAATAGAGAAAGACCTAACACCCACGGAGAAGAGAAGTAGAAACATAAATGAATAATATGGTGAGGACATAGAGGGATCTGCAAGGGATAGCTAAGGATAGTGTAGCGTGTCACCTACGGTAGAGAGGAACCCCCGCACATAAAGTAGTATGACCCACACAAAAAAATATAAAACCATGAGATTGATTGATTGATTGATTTAGGAACCGACATCACAACATTCGGGGCATTCCCATAATCGCTCCGTCCCATCCTCAGCAGCCAGCGAAGAGTTCCAACACCATTAGTACCAGTAGCAATAATATTATATGTCCGTCTCCCCTTCCTCAGAACGTCGAGCGTTGGCCAGATCCCCTCGACACTCCTCGCTGTCTCATTCTTGCCAGACCATGGTGATCCATTTGCTCCTCCGAGGTGTACACGTGCTCCCACAAGGCCGCAACCACATCTGCCTTATCATGCATCAATACTCCACCAGGTTTTGCAGAACCAGCCAATCTGTCCGCCTGTTCATTCCCCAGCACACCAGCATGCCCCGGAGAAAAGATCCAGACGATGCTTGCCACACGTGACTTCCGAAGCGAAGCAAGCCACTCTGCCCGAAACGTGCCTGTCCTCACCTTCCTCGGCATACTTTCTGAGTCAGTCACATTCACGATGCGTGTGTGTATCGTATTCTCCATCCAGAGAAAAGCTGCATTGACCGCCTCCATTCTTAAGCTAGATGTTGTGGTATCATATGCCCGGCTCTCCTGCACCAAACGTCGACCATTAGCTTTTGCTAAGAACTCCCAAGCACTTCTCCTACCTCTCAACACCGACCCATCTGTGTAGATAATCACGTCACCCGAGCAAGCATTGTCCTGAATTAGTTGCTTGATTTCCACTCCCGTGGCCCCTGCTTGCCACTCCCTACACTCTCGGCTCAATGTGATTATAACTGCAAAAGTCTGACTGCTCCGCTGGCACTTTGACCCACTCCTCTCCTCGCCTAATGTTCTCCAAGATGTACACTTGTCTGATCGTATCCTCCGACTGAGCCATCCATGATTTCCCTCTTATCAGTCGCTGACCCTTAACTACGTCCAGCGCCTCATGCAACGGGTGATCTGTGTCAGCAACTACTCTGTGGTATGCCTTCGCCTGCATCACCTTGTGCCTACTAGCAACAGTAGGCAGACCAAGGATGTACCGCATACACACTACTGGAGTGTCTCTAGTGCATCCCAGAATGACCCGCATAGCCTCGTTCTGGATGTGCTCTAATTTCACCAGCTGACCCTGAGACAGTGAGCAGTCCTAGTCCATAATCAATCACTGAGAGGATCAAATGCTGGTATAATGTGAAACGCATTCTCTGCTCTGTGTCCATTGCAGCCATAGTTTCAAGTGCATTGAGTCCCTTTTAAGACGTCACAGCCGTCTCCACATGGTCCTTGAAGGATAGGCTCCTGTCAAATGTGATCCCCAGATACTTCAGTTTGTTCTCTCTGTTGACGTTTCTACCATCTATCGCGAGGCTTGGGACATCAGCTCTCACACTCCTGTTGTCCAGAGAGCACCATAAAACAGCCGCATTTTCTGGGTGGATTACAGCACTCATTTCTGTACACCAGTCCATCACTTTGTCTAATGTCGTCCGTAGCTCCTGGGCTGTTTGCTCCATATATCTCCTCTGCCTATATGTAAGAATATCATCTGCAAATGTTAGTATCCTTCCAACCCCTGGTGCTTCTAGGTTTGCAATCTTGCTCGTATACAAGTTAAAGAGCACCGGTGAGACTGTTGAACCCTGTGGCAGTCCCGGGGTTAACATATGTGGCTCTGAGGTCCATGCACCCAGACGGAGAGCAACCCAACGAGAATGCAGGACGGCTGCTACCCAGTTCACCAATCAGGGATTGACCCCCTTCTCCATCAGTGAAAAAACCCTTAGAAAAGTCTACTCACTTCTGGGAGAGAAGATAAAAAGTTGGCACGTTAAGATCTAGGGGGTATCCGGGAAGGTTAATCCGGTCAACAAATGCCCGCAGAAGTCGGATATGTCGGTCTAACGGCGCAATAACGCAGCTCTGCTGTAAACAGGCACAACACAATCACATCCGAAAAAAAAACTCCGGATGAACGCAGAAGAAGGAGAAGATCTAGCGGGTATGAAGATACCCGTCCCAGTAGAAATCTAAATTCCTTAAGTAGTGCAGGATTACTCTGACACACTCCACTAGCTATCTGTTGTTTTATGTACGCTATAATTCTATGAAAATGAAAGGTGGTAAGTTTTAATAATACATCTATTAGATATTGTGATTTATTTACTTTTAGAAAAACAGATAGCTTCCATGGGGAGGAAAACAACACAAACAGAAAGTATTATAGAGAGAATATCTCTCGTCTGTGGAGTCAGATAATGTTCGTCAGCATCAACTGCTGCAATGAATATTTTACTAATTACCAAGATAAATCTCCTGGAACAATGGTGAGTGTGGTGCTAGAAGGTTCGCTTTCCACTCAGCTTTCGATCCAGCACTCCACGAGATTCTGCTAGGCGGTCGACAAGGTCACTCCTCTACCTCTTCTCTCTATTGACTGGCGACTGCTCCACTCCGCTGACTGTCGTTGGGTGTTGGATGGCTGATTTGCGTTCCCTCTATATTTCTATTAAAATGATTTTAACTTATCTGGGCAGCTTGGTTAGCTCACTTAAGATAATAGTCAGCCCTTGACAGTGATTCTCCTCATTAATTACTGATAAGTCACAATTTTATTTCTGATATTGTTTGAATATTCTTTCGTTGAATATATTGACGTTAAGAGTTGATGTAGCTTGCTGGTGATTTACCACAACCATTCTGCAAAGAAATTCAAGCAGAAAACAAACGCATCTGGTCAGTCATGGGTCTGTGGGTAAATTGTCCGTCCTTCTCTGTGGATAGTGCTTACTTATCTTTCATATCAAAATATTCTCTGTAATGAACATGACAGTCTCCTACTTGCTATCTTTATTGAGTGGATATATCACAGAAAAAGAACTCAATTATACTCCTAATCGGACGGGGCTGGCGCTCTTTAGTCATCTAACCAACATACAAGGATAATACAGTCTGGCTGTGACATGCCATTCCTCAGGATTGACAGTTTTAAATTTCATAATAGTGTACAGAAATGTACAAGGCTGGTAATGCTTCTGTTAAATGTTAGTGACTAGCCACACATCAAGAATGGGGACAGCATAGCAGTTGTTACTATAGGATTAACGTCGTGGATGCCATTATTGTCCCATGCAGCGCGGCTAAATCTCAATTTGTAAAATAAATACACTTCTAATAACATATTTATTACTTCTAGTAAACATACATTTAGTTCCTGTGCAACATTAGCATTATAATGCTATGAGTTATTATAATAATGACCAACATATTGTTATTTACTATCTCTTCCCTGGGTACACGTTAAGAAGCGTGGTTGGTCATCCGTGCTTTCTTCTTCTTCTTCTTCTTCTTCTTCTTCTTCTTCTTCTTCTTCTTCTTCTTCTTCTTCTTCTTCTTCTTCTTCTTCTTCTTCTTCTACTTCTTCTTCTTCTTTAGAATTCCGAGCCATTGAGTTTCTTTGCTGCAGATACAAGCCGTCTCCATTCGTCTTTCTGGTTGACCTACTCTTGCCAGTCGCTGATTCCAAGTGCTTGTAGGTCTGTATGTATGACCGTCTTCTTGGTCCACCTCGGGGTCTACGGTCATTTATGTCCTGAGTGTAAGCGAGTTTTGTTTCCCTATTATCTTCCATTCTTTCTATATGCCCCAGCCATTGCAGTCTATTAGCCTTCATGATACCAGTGATTAGCGGAGACTTAAACAGATCATAAATGTCTTTGTTGCTTCTTCTTTTCCACTCTCCACTTTGTGTATCCCTAATACGTCTTAAGACTTTGTTCTCAAAGGTTTCAAATAAGGCTTCGTCTCCTTTAGTTGTACTCTAGGTTTCAGAGCCATACAGCACAACTGGTCTAATCAATGTTTTGTATATTGTGATTTGGTGTTACGAGATAGCGCATTTGATTTTAGCAGTTGCTGTAGTGTATAGTATATCTTATTTCCAGAGTTGATTCTAGCTTGTATTTCTTCCCTTATTATGTTGGAGCTGTTGAAGATTGTACCCAGGTATTTGTATGTTTCCGTTCTTTTAATGGTCATATTATCTATTTGTATGTGGCCTGAGTTTTTAGCAGTTCCTTCTCTTTTGATTGATTGATTGATTGATTGATTAATTTAGGAACCGACATCACAGCATTCGGGACAATCCCATAAGCGCTCCGTCCCCATCCTCAGCAGCCAGAGAAGAGTTCCAACACTAATAGTTCCAGTAGCAATCTGATTATATGTCCGTCTCGCCTTTCCTCTTATCTTGGTTGATAACCAGCCCCATTTTTTGAGCTTTTTTCTTTAAGTTAGTCAATATTTCCAATGTCCTTTATTCATTTATCCCTATAATATCTATATCATCTGCATAACCAAGCAGTTTGGATGTTCCTCCAATAGCATATTCCTCCTTTACCTTCCTTACAACTTTCTCTAGAGCCAGATTGAAAAGGAGGTGATTGTGCATCACTCTGTTTCAATCCAGATGTTATTTAGAAAGGGTCTGATTTCCTGCCTTTATATGTTACTATATTATAAGTATCTTCCAAGCATAGTCTGGTCATGTTGATTAACTTTCTTGGTATTCCAAATTCCTGCATCGCATTCCATAGACTATTACTATGGACACTATCATAAGCCTTTTTAAAATCCACGAAAATGTTATGGAGATCTCTTTTATATCCCCAACTGTTCTCGGCTATTTGTCGTAAGATAAATGTCTGATCTATTGTTGATCTGTTTTTTTTCTTAAACCCGCCTGGTAGTCACCTAATATGTCTTCTGAATATGGTTTTAGTCTATTTAGTAATATCGCGGATAGTATTTTATAGCTTATGGACAGGAGTGATATTCCTCTATAATTTTCACATTGGAACTTGTCTCTTTTCTTAAAGATAGGTATCAATAATTACTCTTTCCTGTCATGGGGTAATTCTTCTGTCCTCCAGATTATTATTATTTCGTACAGCTTTAGATGTAATGCATGGCCGCCTGCCTTTATAAATTCAGCAGCAATTCCATCAGCCCCAGTTGCCTTATTGTTTTTAAGTCGTGCTATTACATATAGGATTTCTTCAAAAGCATGTTCTTCAGTTTGTGATTCACACGTTAGAACCTCTTCCTGTGGGAAAGTGTTAATTGGAGCTTCACAATTTAGTAATTCAACAAAGTATTCTTTCCATGTGTTACACATTTCCTCATTGGTATTAATTATATTCCTATTTTTGTCTTTTAAACCATATGTATTGTGTTGACGCCCTCGTTTCATTGACTTCAGTTCTTTAAAAAACTTTCTAGATTCGTTTTTCTGGTGATTAGTTTCCATATCTTTGATTATATTGCTCATATATTCTCGCTTCTGCTGCCGAACTATTTTTGCAGCCTCTTTACATTCAGTTCTACATTGCTCTTCATTTTGGATGTTGTTGATGTCATTTAACCACAACTGTCTGGCATTCTTTTTCCTAATGACTGCTTTTTCACATTTTTGATTGAACCATCTGTTCTTTCTATGCGTGGTTAACACACCGAGACATTCTTCTGCGGTAGTTTGAATTGTATTCTTGATGTTCAACCAAGTTTGGTCAACGCTTTCCTCCAACGGGTTTTGTAGAATTTAAAGTTTACATTTTATTTCATCTGCAAATTTCTCTTTGACTGTACTTTCTTGTAGTTTTTCTCTGTTATATGTTGGGTGTAACCTTTGTAGTTTAGCATAGAAAGCTCTCTTAAGTTTTATTTTAAATTTTGCTCCAACGAGGAAGTGGTCGCTGTGGCACTCAGCTCCTCTATAACTTCTAACTTGTTGTATGTTTGATGCATTTTTGTTGTTAATTAAAATGTGATCTATTTGATTGTAGGTTCTCTTGTCACACGATTTCCAAGTTTGTTTATGTATATCCTTTCTTTGCAGTCTGGTATTGCTGATCTGTAGTCCTTTTTACTTCTGCTAGGTTGATGACTCTCCATCCCTTGCCATTTGAAGTTGTATGTAGGCTTTCCATACCGGCAACTTTTTTATAAGTTTGCTCTCTACCTATTTTTGCATTGAAGTCTCCCAGGTCATCCATGCCTGCGTGAAATAATTCTAAGTCCAGTCGATGCTCCAGTTTCGGATACACGAAATATTTGGCCTGAATATTTTAAATGAATTCCTTCCTTAATCTAAACTTTTTCATTAGTTCCCTTCGACCACTCTTCCCTGTCTCCATTGTGGCAAGCGAGTAAATTGCTGCGTAACGCTTCCCACTTGGACATATATCTTTAACAAACACATCCAGACACCGTACACAATAAAATATAAACATTATAGTTATTGGTGTTAACTTACCATGTTCCGAACCTGGTTTTCTCAAAACGACTGTCGGGGTCTGAATAATGTTAACAAAACAATGTGGTGTTAATGTTGCCGTTATGTGCTTGCACATATAATTTTGAAAGCGTCCTAAACTTGGACTAACACAAAGACCGCTGACCTATTGCACCCGTAGTGGTTGAGAAATGAGGCTTGAACTAGAGTAGGATCCGCCTGGTAAGTTTTTGACCGGAAATGCAGTGACGAGTCGCCAGGTTGCATGTCTGAGCCAAATTCAGCCAAACTCCTTAGTTTGGCGTTCACAATAAGTTGAGTCATACATATAACTACTTAAATTAACACACATGCTATAATATTACAACATAATACAAGATATTACACACAGACGATGGGATCATGGGAAGGCTGACACACCACACTTATGAACTTCCGGCGTTGTCCATTGCATGTCATGTCTTGGAAACCGGTCATGTAATTGATAGAGACAGCGCTTTTCGCGTTTTGTTTCATACACATAATAGTCGTTTCTAAGTTTGCAGAAGCCATAATGATTCATCTACATAGGCCAGTTTTGTGCAAACTGAAAGACATGATAGTCAATTTAAAATTACCATGGTAAACAATTGATATTAATGTGCGAGCATGCGTATATTTCAGCTTCAAAGATGTAGCCAGATATTTCACTCTATGTTGTGTGACTGTTGCAGTATTTACCTGACCTGATGCAGCGAAATATGCCAGGCAATAAATCGGACAATCTATGGTCTGTGTCTTCGTTATTCAAATACAATAATATACACATAAAGAGACGGCTTGCCAAAGTCTTTGCCACAGATAGAAGGGTGTGCAATGAATTGGTTGAAGGCTTATACTGCGGGATACGGGATGAAGGAAACAACAGAAGGACAAGAGGAAGTCATTCTGCTTATTTGGTACATACCCGCAGACGTCTGGTAACATATTCAATATAAATTTGCTATGGCTTTCAAGCAGTGTGAGAACAGGAAGGTAACGAAGTATCATTTTTGTGTTAGCTCGCTTTGACCTCAAGCTTAGTCCACATACGCGCTACTACGTCTTGAGCGTTGGACTGATTTTTTGCTTGTGAATTAGCTCACCTATTACCAGTTTCCCTCGCCATCAAGCAAACACATTCCTACTTCTGGGTTACTTGTAATTTACATCCCCAAGTCAAGAACGAGAAGTCGACATGTTAGTCCAGCCGGCAGGTGTAGATGTTGAATCCACTATCTCGGTATTAACACACCGGAAGCTTAATAGCGAGCGCCCTTGTCCATTCGGCCACGTTGATCTCGAAACAGTCCTGAAATGTTAGTTGTTTCTTCGCTCTCCGTTTCTCGGCATTTACTGTCAGTGTATGTTACCACAAGTAGAGAGATGAGCACACTTCCTGGCTGTACACGAGAATTCACTTCGAACGATTTTGTTGTACCTGCTTTTGTTCTTATGCAATTATTGTTTGATGTATATAAACGCTGGCAAAGATCGATGATGTGCTTGCTAAT
>OY992886.1:12049026-12229165 GCA_963921405.1 Cepaea hortensis | reverse complement strand
AGAAGAAGAAGAAGAAGAAGAAGAAGAAGAAGAAGAAGAAGAAGAAGAAGAAGAAGAAGAAGAAGAAGAAGAAGAAGAAGAAGAAGAAGAAGAAGTTCGTCGGTTGGTTGATAGATAATGAATGCTATAGAAGCTGGAATTTTAACTCTTAAGTCGGCCTCGTTTACCTTTACTTTGTCTATGTCTTGAACAGAACTCCTTGCAACAATCAGAGTCAAATACCCAACGACCTACACCAAATCACCATCTCTATGGGGAATGTATTGAAGAGTTATCCTCCCCTTCTCGTGCAAGTTTAAGGTCTTGATTCTGTAATTTTTGCCCCCCCCCCTCCCACCCCCAATGTAAATGCAACAGTTATGACAGATAATTGGTGTGCGAAAGATGCGTGATTGGAAGGGCCGAATATAAGACGGGCCTGCGTATCCAATTTGTGATCCTCTGAAAATAACGTTCGTTCGTTCTCTATGCCCAGAAACCAGCGAAGTGTTCGGGACAGGTAAAATGACCTCACATCTGTGGAGAGGTATATTAGGATGTAACCATACTTGGTCTTAGTCAGATATGACTGAGCTACTGTATGACAGTAGACGGCACTACCTGCTTTCTGTTGGCGCCAAATGTTGGGCGGTACTCACCAAACACGACACCCCACATTGTGCCAGCCGCTTCAGACGGAGGAGTACAATTATAAGAGTAAACACCTTATCCTAGTGCGAGGAAATGCAACCTAAAGATTACATGTCATGGCAGGGCAGACCAGACCCTAAGCCTTAGTCAGCAAATGGTCTAGGAGTTTCCGACAATCGGACAGTTAATACATTTCATTGCTGATCGAACAGCTTCTGCAGCTTGTCTTGTTCCAGGCGTATTAATGCTGCCTTTCCTCTGGAGTAAACTATGCAGGCCGAGAGAAGGATCATGCTGCAAGGGCAACACGTGGTATTTTCAATTCAACCCAGGTTGTGTGCTATTGTCCCCGCCGTGGGATGTAGTTATTATGCCTGTTTTGAAGCACACTGTAACAAACTATCGTCTGTGAAGACGGCCAGGTTCCAGTGAGTGAACATTGCCATGACTGAGCACAGGACACACAGACAGGCTGGGGTCAGGCCTGAGTTATTCACATTGTCTCACTCAAGGGGTGTCAGATACATCCTTGTCAACAGTCTCCGTGTCAGTGTCCAGGAGACTGGAAGCTGGACTAAAGTCCAATCTACATGATCCTGAACTTTGAACTCAACAGCAAGGTCAGACTCAACTGCAATACATTAAAACTCGGACGCTTACAGCGATGTTTATTATTGTAAATATAGCAATATAATGATATAATGAACGGATGCTATGAATAAAAAGAGAGTAGCTGTAACAAATGCATTACAAGCGTGCTAGCTCATTCACTCACTCACTCACTAGCTTGCTCACTCACACACTCACTCACTCACTCACTCACACACTCACTCACTCACACACTCACTCACACACTCACTCACTCACTCACACACTCACTCACTCACTCACACACTCACTCACTCATTCACTCGCTCGCTCATTCACTCGCTCACTCTCTCACTCACTCACTCACTCACTCGCTCGCTCGCTCGCTCACTCACTCACTCACTCACTCACTCACTCGCTCACTCGCTCATTGTAGGACAAATATATTTATTGCTCACAAATACATATAAAATAGTGACATGTCAAAATGGTGAAACTTAACTGGACAGCCAAAATGAGCAGTCCGGACATTTTGGGGGAAGCTAAGTCGCAAAGACAACTTATCACAAACACCAGAAAGAAGCAGTCATCGTTTTTTTTTTTTTGGGGGGGGGGGGGGGGCAAGTTATGAGAAGACAAAACAAACACTGGAACATTTCGTCACAACCAGAAAGATTTACAGAAAGAGAGATAGAGGAAGACATAGTGAGATGATTCTTGAGTCTTGTGTCATGGCATAGATGGGAGTCAACACACGAGTTGATCCATGACGTCGGAGATCGCAATTTGTGGAGATGCATGATCACCCACGCCAGCCGGCAAGGCACTGGATGATGATGATGATGATGATGGTGATGATGATGATGATGATGATGATGATGATGATGATGATGATGATATAGGAATTGAGCCAAGAACCTACATCACAGCACTCGGGACATTGTCACATGGGGAAAGCATCTTCAACAACCAGCGAAGAGTTCAAGTACTAATGCTAGTAGCTGCGGAATGATTATATTTCAGTCTGGGCTTTTCTCGCAGTCCTGAGTGTCGGCCAGATCCCCTGGTCACTTCCTCCCGAACTATACACTCCAGGTAATGATGGTATATCCGTTCTTTCACACTAAAATTGATCTCAAAGGGCCCTGACCATATCCGCCTTATCGTGCACCAATACCCGACCCAATGCTGCAGACCCAGTCAATCTGTCCTCCTGCTCACTTCCCAACAAACCAGCATGCCCTGGGGAAAAGATCCAACAGGTGATCCCGACATCATCTTACATGTTTTAATTGACGCCTGCCACTCTGCACAAAGCACACCGGTCTTCACCCTTCTCAGCATGCTCTGTGAGTCCGTTACAATCACGCCATGTGTGTGCTGTTTGTCCTCCATGCAGCACAACGCCGCAGTGACCGCCTCTATCTCCATTCTCAGGCTAGATATGCATATAGGAATCAATAGAACACTATTAAACGATAACAGTAAGAAAGCAAGGCGAGCTGTGTTTTTTTAAACAATACGAGAAAAATCACCGAAACAATGTAAGTGTCAAACTGGATGTGATTTAGTTGCATCATTAGCAATTAGACATGGTGAGTCATTGTCTCGTTTTCCTGAATCCCAAGTATAATTTGGATTCTTAGTTTTTTAGAATCAACATCATAGCATTCCTGGAAAATCTATAGATGGAAGTAAACAAGAATAAACTTTTTGTTTCCCTTCTATTCTTTATCCCTCATTGAAGCATGGTCCCTTAATCAACCAACACACGCTAAGGAGTCTTATGTGTTATCATTTCCTACTGCTCGCTTTGCGTCCTTTCTATGTTATTCACCCATGTCTCTAAGTCTCTTCTCCGTGTGTTTTAGGCCTGCCTTCTATTTCATTTGCCCTGTGGGTTCCTGAAAAATACTGTCTAGTTATGCTAGGCTCAGGTGTTCTCAACCTGTGACTTACCCAGGGCCAGCGTCTGCTCCTGATCTCGTGATCTCGTTATTTCGTGAACCGACGCTGTGGCCTGGGAGATGGTGAGACGCGCACATTTATAATTCCCCGACACACCGAGTCAAGGTTGTCATAATTCCCCGACACACCGAGTCCAGGGTGTCATAATTCCCCGACACACTGTGTCCAGGGTGTCATAATTCTCCGATACACCGAGTGCAGGATGTTATAATTCCCCAATACACCGAGTGCAAGGTGTTCCCCGACACACCGAGTCAAGGGTTTCAATTTAGTAGCTGATTATTTGGCAACAGACAGCTTTGCGTTGATTTCGAATGCACGAGACGAGAGTAATTTAGAAAGCAATGGCAAACTACTGAACAACATCGCTTAGTACATCACAAATAGCTAATAAATGATGTGGTTGACTACCACTACTGCACAGTTTCTTACAATAGCTCAGTGTACAATAAATTATTTTAGAGCGACAACGCTACGCAATTTGTTTTTCTGCTCACTGATCTTCACTAGCCATGTTTTCCTCTTTTATTATACCTTTTCTGTAAACCTAATAAGATCTGCTACATCCTACTAAAATTCAGTATAGTTTAATGCTGTCTTTTCTTGACAATGAAATAATCAGATAGGAAGCAAAGACTAACTTTTCTCTTGCATGTTCGGAAGTTATTGAGTCGATGGATTCTTGGTGTCCGATTGCCAGAGATAGGTCTTCCCAGAACTTCTGCCCAATATTATCGTCCGTCTTTTCTTCAGGCGGATACTCGATGTAGTTATTTCGTTTCTTAACTTTCAGCTCATCGTGCGACATCTGTTCATTTGCAATCATAACGGCCATCTTGAAACTGTATTCAGAAAACACGCCGTTGTAAAATGTTGGCGTCATCACGGGAACGGTTTTGGTACTGTTTCTGACAGCGCTGACAATGTTGGACACCGTGTATGTTCCAAGCAGGAAATCTCGATCTTCAACACAGAGTCTGTGTCCTTTTTTCAACTCCAGTTCTTTTATGCAGGTGTCTATAACAAAATCTCGAGTTTCTTTTGTGTATACGATGTAGGCATCAAATGTGCAGCCAGATTTCGGAAGCAGATCTGGTTTGAAGCCGAAGATGGCAGCAATGGCAATGTTGTGTAAGTACCTTAGCTTCCATCGATAGCGGTACATCAGGCCAAGCCCAACTGTTATCATGACCACAGTTAGAGCAGCCACGCAGCCTATAGTCAATGTTGATTTAGACGTACAATCGCTGTAAAATTTTCCTCTTCTCTTCTAAATCGCCTATCAGTTCTGTTGAGATGTCGTCTGAATCACACGTGAGGAGATGTGCCTTGTGGAAATGAACTTTCGTTGTGGCCATCCATGTTATGACGGCTAAACCAGCGCAAGTGCAAGACCATGTCGTCCAATCTTGTGCATTCTCCTGCAGCTCTCTCTCTCTCTCTCTCTCTCTCTCTCTCTCTCTCTCTCTCTCTCTCTCTCTCTCTCTCTCTCTCTCTCTCTCTCTCTCTCTCCTCATGTTACTCATCCCTGTCTCTAATTCTCTTCTCTGTGTGTTTCAGGTCAGGTCTCCCCCTATTTACTTTGCCCTGTGGACTCCAAGAAAAGGACGTTTTGGTTTTCGGGGTCTCGCTAGTTTTGAACTAAAGCGAAACCTACACTCATGCTACTACTTCTAGTGTACAGGACTATTTTTTGCGTGTGGATTAGCTTTCCCTATTACCAGTGTCCCTCGCCATCAGTTCAACCCACTCCGACTTCAAAGGTAATTGTAATTTACGTCCCTAAGTCCATGACGAGACGCCAACATTTTGTCCATCTGACTGGTATAATGGTTGAACCCGCAACCTCGTCATCAACACACAGGATGTTTAAGAACCAGCGCACATATCCATTCGGCCACGCTCACCTCCAGGGAAAGGACTTTATTGCTGTACCACTACCAGGATTTCTCAGTGTAAGCTCTGTCTAGGGAAGCATACACAGACAGATGCAATCCAACGTTTCGAGGAAAGTCTGTATCGAAGAAAAGAAAACCAAATATTTTTTTTACAGATGAAACAAAAGAAAGCGCATCTCGGTTACTGGAAAGTAGTCCACTGAACACAAAGTTTCAGAATGCTACTATGCTACTCGGGAGATATGTATTCTTTTAATTTTTCTGTCTTTAAATGTTTTGATTTTCTGGTTCGTTGATAAAGACTTCGGTTTAAACGTTGGTCACTATATGTGGGTGTTTCTCCTTTCGTTTAGCTTCCTAGTCATATTTTGTGATTTGAACTTCTGCAGGCTGCATATCTGGAATATCCTGGGGTAAACATGCGAAAAATGGGGATCTGTCTCTGCCGGTCTAGAGTCCGATAATTAACTTTGGGTTCATTCTCTAAGTTTATGATAGCCGGGAAATCTCTAACTTTTTCAGAGTATGAGACTTCGTTATTTTCCTATTCACACTCTCCGCCCTGTTTGCAAGACATAGCAAATTTTCTATTGAATGTGTTGCCAGAAGTCTGCGGGTATATACCACATAAGCAGAATGACTTGTTCTTGTCCTTCTGCTTTTTCCTTCAGCCTGTATCCCCCATTGGAAATTAAGCCTGGAACCAACTCACCTCACAACCTCCTATTCCTAGCTGTCCCTTACAGATCCCTCCATGTCCTGTCTTTAGCTATCCCTTGCAGATCCCTCCATGTCCTCACCACATTACTTATCTCTGTTTCTACTTCTCTTCTCCGTGTGTGTTAGGTTTTTCTCTATTCAATTGTTCCTGTGGACTCCAGAAGGTCTTTCTCTATTCCATTTATCCTGTGGACTTCAGACAAAGGACTTTATAGTTATACCATTCTCATGTTTTCTCAATGAATTTCCTATCCTGGGCTATCGTCTTTTCTTCACCTCTCGATTCACTGCTATTTGTCTAGTTCTCTCCATGAGCCATTGGTGATTCTGTCATGCCATGTTATTCCTTCTATTTTGCGTCGGCACCAGTTGTTGAATGTTTGCAATCGTGTTAGTTGTTCTCCATATATGTAATCCAACTTCAATCAATGTTTATATGTGAGTAAATATATGCATTGACAGATGAGACATCAAAAACAAGCAAGTAAAAAGACACACGCACTACATCCTTCAATGCATATTCGGAAGTTGTTGAGTCGTTGGGTCCTTGGTGTGTCCGATTGCCAGAGATAAGTCGTCCCAGAACTTCTGCCTAATATTATCGCCTGCCTCTCCTTCAGGCGGATACTCGATGTAGCTATTTCGTTTCATGACTTTCAGCTCATCGTGCGACATCTGCTCATTTGCAATCGGTTGATATATTAGAAGATGCAGCACTGACCGATTCTTGTATTGTTCTTCCATAACGGCCATCTTGAAACTGTATTCAGAAAACAGGCCGTTGTAGAATGTTGGTGTCATCACGGGAACGGTTTTGGTACTGTTTCTGACAGCGCTGACAATGTTGGACACTGTGTATGTTCCCGCCAGGAAATCTCGATCTTCAACACAGAGTCTGTGTCCTCTTTTCAACTCCAGTTCTTTTATGCAGGTGTCTATAACAAAATCTCGAGTTTCTTTTGTATACACTATGTAGGCGTCAACTGTGCAGCCAGATTTCGGAAGCAGATCTGGTTTGAAGCCGAAGATGGCAGCATTGGCAATGTTGTGTAAGTACCTTAGCTTCCAACGATAGCGGTACATCAGGCCAAGCCCAACTGTTATCATGACCACAGTTAGAGCAGCCACGCAGCCAATAATAAGTGCAGTTTTAGACATGCACAATCGCTGCAGAGTCTCCCGCCGTTCTTCCAGATCAACACCTAGCTCACTAACCATGCTATCTGTGTCACACTTGAGTAGATTTTTATTGCGGAAATGAACTTTCGTTGTGGCCATCCATGTTATGACGTCTAAACCAGCGCAAGAACAAGGCAGCGGGTTCATGGTCAGGTCAAGTTCAATCTTATGTCCTGACAAAGTTGCGATAGCATCAAGGTCATTTCTGGTTACTTCATCTATCCACCTGATAGCGTTCTTACTTACATCAATCAGCTGTAGATTTTGCATGTGTCTAAAACTTGTATTCAAGAACGTCAACCTGTTATCGGTCATTTTCAAATATTTCAGATTTGATAATCCTTGGAAAAAATGTCTTGGAAGTTTATAAATCAAATTTGTAGAGATATCCAAATGTACAGTGTTTTCCAGGTTCGCAAATATGGCTCCGTTGTCATCTGTAGCGAAGTCCGGCCCAAGGAAGTTGTTGTTTAAAAGTATGTGGTAATGTGAGTTATTTGTTTGGAAGAAAGTCTTCTTTATACTTGTACAGTAATTATCGGCTAAGTTGGCGTGGGTTACTCTCCACGGCAATATTCCTGATCCCCAATTGGACATAAAGCTTTTAGAGAAATCTATCACCAAAAGAGAATTGTTTTTGTATAGTTTGTTTGTTAATATCTGCATTCCAAACATGTTGTACGTTGTTGCTGTCAGGATCTTCAGTTTGGGTGGCAAACGTAATGGTCTTCTATGGCCTTCTGGTTCGCTGTTTATTTCTGGGATGGTTTTGTAAATGTCATTATCTGTGGACACGTTCTTCGATTGTATATTTTCACTGAGTTCACTACATCTGCGTGGTTTAATTTCTTGGTCATCTATATCATGTGAAAACATGTCATCCTTATTTCTAACAGCCAGAGACACTTTAGAACATTCTGAAACTTGTGCATCAACCACAGAATCATCACGGGGATTAAAGATTGAGTCGACATTTTGCAAGGACAGATCCATTTCTCTCAGTTCTGTTAACACCGCAAAGAGGTTCATTGACTGCGTCCCGACAGTAAATTTGTTTCTCCTTAAAATAAGCCTTTTCAAAGTTTTTGGTAAATTATCCAAGAAGTCCTTGCCGAGCAAAACAATTCTGTTGTCAGAAAGGTCCAGCTGTTGGAGGTCTATGTTCTTGATATACTTGGCCTGCTCGATCCCCAGATATTTGCACTGATGAATTGGCTGGCGGAGTGCATTGAAAGTAACGGATGTTAACTGTGAGTTGTTAAATGCCGTCAAGTCTTTAAAGGCAGTGTCAATATCGTAATTTTGCATGTGTTTAATTGTCAAAGATAACAAGTTTGTCAGCCTGGAGTAAGCATTCGGGTGGACACTGACAAATGGTGGACAGACTTCCAAAACAAAAGCCCGCAGGTAGGGAATGTTATCAAAGAATGTCTCAGTGATGTTCTCGATCTTACATCGATGGTACCCACCGCCAATGTGCAAATAGGTCAGAGACTTTAGACTTCTCATCCCGGGTCCAAACTCTGCCGAACTATCTAAACCATCAATCCCTAACTCCTGTAAATTCACCAGCTGTTCCAACGCTTCGTTTGGGTAGCTTTTATCAAACCCCCTCGACATCCTGTGAAAGGACAGCTTTTGGAGAGTTTTTAACTTCTTAAAAAGTTGCGGAGGAAGACTTCTTTTAGAATATCCCATATTTTGATTTCCGCTCAAGTCTAGTATTGTTAATCTTGGAAAGTTGTTGAAAGTCCCGACTTCTATTTTGGTAATGTTGTTTTGTGAAAGATCCAAACTTTCTAGTTTCTCCAGGCCCTCAAACAGAGACCTTGTCAGATGAGTCAAATTGTTTTTCCCTAAGGTAAGATTAGTAAGATGGGGCATAATTGAAAAGCTGCCATTCTCAATATAAATAATCCCGCAGTCAAATAGACTCAGATACTTTATATTTGAGGTGTTATTTGTTTCATATCCTCTGGAAATATTCCTCAACATCCGGTTTGAATCCAGTGAGACATTAACCAGAAGTGGGTAAGTCAACAAGCTGGACAAGTTTAATTTACGAAATCTGTTAAACGAAAGAATTAGGACAACTGTATTCTCTGAAAGGTTATTTGGAAAAGAGTGCAATTTCTTGTCGGTGCAATTAGCGATTACAAACCGAGTACCCATGTGAGAGCAACTACATGGAGGACAAGAGAATGCATCTCCGTGCGACTTGGAGTCACTGAGCTTCGTCTCAAAGCTAATGAAGTTTGTCTTGTAATCTTCCGTGCTTCTGCCAGATATATCAACGTTGTCGTCTAAGATCTCTGGATTCTGGACATTATCTGTCAAGTCGGCATCTGTTGTTGCATAAGCTGGATGTGATGATATGACATCAGAAGCCGTGTCTCCGAAATGTGGACTATCAAAATTGTCGCCGTCATCATTATTGTTGTTCAGATAATGACCGACGAATATTTGGTCTTCGCGATGATTGTATTTCACATCCTTAGGCTTTGTCATTGCAACATGTCCTTGTTTGTTATCCAGATTTTTTGTTTCCTGAAACTTTAATTCACTATCAACGAATTGCAAAGGTTCGTTGACGTGAAATCTTAACGGTAAAAATGTCAAGGGAGTTTCTGTAGTGTCAGCACCCCTTCCTTGTTCATCGACTTCCGGGTCCAGAACGCGCACACCGGAAACGGTGACAAACAATTGAATTGTAGACGCCATCAGCAAAATACAGCACAGCTGTCCAGACATTTTGGTGGTTCTGAAAATAAAATGCAAGCAGCATAACTCACCGACTGACCATTGGTCTAAGAATGAAACAAGCAACATATATCCAATGCGCTTGGCGGAGTAAAGATTTGCCCTTTTTTTTTATTTTTTAAATGTTGCATATCCCTTACAGGACGTTGCAGTCAACACTAGCATTTGTCAGCTGCTGTTGATGTAATAGCAAAGTTTTTACGTTCAGTAGTTTGCCATTGCTTTATGAACGACCGGCTCACATACCCCAGTAAGTAACCAGCGCGATGCGAACCGCTGCTGATTCTCGCAGCTGCTGATTTCCCCACGTGGATATACGGGGTAACGAACAATGTCGATAAGGCCTTGGCCAGTGAGACCGGCACTCTTCTCTTACATTTAGTTTATTTAACTGTGAATATGACACAAAGAAGCCGTCGGGGAGATTGGCTGCCGCACGGTAGTCAGTTGTTCGAACACTCATCGAGGTGGGTTTAAAAGAAAAATTTACCCAGGCTCTCAAGTCAACACAGCCTATCATTTGGTGCTGGGAAATGTCAGGGAAAGCAAAGGGACATACATGGTATTGTCCAGTTTACCCATCGAGCCCCGAGTGGTCTATAAAAATATGTGACTAGCACAATATGACATCACTCATACACGAATACACACATCAACGGGCTGCCTAAATACCAAAGATGGCAAAATCATAATAGAAAAAGATCGGATTGTAAATGTATGGTCAGATTATGTGAAAGATCTTTATAACGATTCAAGAGACGAGCAGTATGATATTCCAAATAATAATGAAGGACCACCAATTTCGAAGATGGAAATTCAGAATAGAATGAAAACTGGCAAGACCCATAGTCCAGACAACATCACATCTGAAATGACCAATGACTTCGAAGAATATGGAGTAGACCAGGTCACCAGACTGCTGAACACAATATATGATACTGGAGATATCTCCTGAATTATGTAAATCTATATTTATTGCAATACTGAAAAAAAAAGCAGGAACCTTGGAGTGTAATCAACATCGAACAATTAGCATAGTGAGCCACGTCACGAATATTTTGCTAAGAATCATCATGCAAAGATTTAGGAAGAAAACACAACACGCAATAAGGGAAGAACAATGTGTGTTCGTAGAAGGCAAGGGTACAGTAGGATATATCTCGACCGTAATATACAGAGAAGAGAAGATCTAGTTATCATCATCATCTTCTTCTTCCCCTTCTGCCGTCAAGCGGCGTAGGGAGGAATAATTTGCGTTCCAGCGCCCGGTGGGCGGCACTGGATAGTGTCATTCTGTGTGGTTGTACAATGTCTTTGATGCCGTCAATCCATTTTCATCTTGGACGTCCTCGTGGTCTCGTCGCAGATGATCTTTTATGTAGGGCCAATGATGGTAGTTGCTGGTGTTGCATTCTAACGATATGGCCAAACTACTTGATCTTCTGTCTTTCAATAAATGTGGCACAAGGTGTTGATCCCACAGTCTGTCTGATAATAGCATTTCTTACTCGGTCTCGGATTGTTAATTTGGCAGCTCTCCTCGGGCATCTCATTTCGCAGGTGTTGATTTTGCGAAGGTGTAATGTGGATAAAGTCTAGGTTTGAGATTGGTAGCATAGGGTTGGTGTGAATATGTTGTTTATTATCTGTCGTTTTGCGGACATGGGTATATTTGGATGTTTCAGTAAGGGTGATAGTTGATATGTAAGTGCACTAGGTTTTTGACATCTGATTTCGATTTCTCTGTCCAATCTGCCATTTTCTGTGATCATACTTCCATGATATTTGAATTCTTTAACTTGTTTCTGAGTTGTGCTATTTATCTGTATACTTAGTGGACCCGGCGATCTTCTAACTCGCATTACTTCGGTTTTGTCTGTATTTATGCTCATATTTTAACTCCTGCATGTTGAACTCAGATTATTAATAAGATTTTGCAGTCTGCCCTCGTCGCTATAAAACAGACACTGATCGTCTGCAAAGAGAAGTTCATTTATTTCCTGTGGATCAGTTGTTTCATCTGGAGTAAAGAGCTCTAAATTTTCTGAATCTGTTCTGTCAAGACTTGCTTCTTTGGATATTCTGTCCATGTAGATATTAAATAGCAGGAGAGAGAGAGCACACATCCCTGCCTCACTCCTGTATTGACTGTGAACATATCTTATATACCTTCTTGTGTTCTTACTGCACTTCGGCTCGAGTGGTACATGGCTATGATGTTTTCTAGCAGTTGCCCTTGTATCCCATAGTCATCAAGGATGGTCCATAATTTGTATCTGTCTACTCTATCGAAAGCCTTTTCCTGATCTACAAACACAATATTCTGCTGGTCATTATATTCGATAGTTTTTTCACATATTTGTCTAAGTATAAATAATGCATCAGAAATTATATAAAATCCAACACCTTATATTGAAACATCTGTGAACACTAACAATGAAACAGAACTTATGGTGGTTGATACCCCATACAAGTTAGTTGTATTTCCTGTTACTGAACGTTGCAATCAGCCTCGGCATTTATTAGCTGTTTGCGGTTGTCTAGTCAGTTTTATGTTTCATAGTTGTCCATCTGAACAGCCTCCTCTGTGGCCAAGAGGTTATCTTGTTCGTAACACAGCTGCAGGAAATTTGGAAGCAGACCACCTTGCGTTAATTTCCATACAATGGTGTGAATGCTGGTCGTTCAGAAAGCAATGGCAAACTACTGAACGTAAACTTTCACATGAATGACAAACAGCCAAAAGAATGCCGGAGTTGAATGCTACGTCATGTACAGGATATGCAACTAACTTTTTTTTTTTATCTGAAGAGCGGACGCTTTATACCGTTGAAATCAAAGCAAAGTAATCTGCTTCTAAATCGCTTGGGGGTTGACCTTGAACTCTTCTGGCATGTCGAGGATTGTGAAACTGTGGTCACTATCACCCAAGTCACAGTCGCTGACGAATTTTTATGTTATGTTATATCATATTACGTTATGAAAAATTTTTTTTATATCGAACGATGTCACTGCACATTGGTCATTGCCATGCGTGATCAGTCCTCCGATGCAGCAGCCATTCAAAGGTAATTCTGCTCGCTGTTCCCACGAGTCGTTGATCATGGTATCTCATCTCTTTCCCCGAACTCGGCATTGACAAGCTTGACCAGGCTTTACCCCCAGTTCGTGCAGTCGGGATAGAGTCGGTGTCTCATCAGTATCCGTCACTGATTATATCAACATTGTCCATGCTTCTTCCCGTTTGCGTTGGTGCATTACTTGCCAGCTGGTCTGCGCATTCGTTATCCCTAACTCCGGCTTGTCAGAGTGTGTATATCGAGGTGAATTATATGAGGCGCGACTTCCGAATGCCTTCTACGCATTTGTCTGACAGCCGACGATACACTGATGAAGGAAGTGAACATACAAATTTACAATAACACAGCCCAGCAACTTAGGATCTAACACGTTGAAGTACGGGAATAAATTCCTCATCTTCTTCTAACACCTTCAGAAGTCAATATGAATAAATCCAAAGAAAACAGCAGACACAGCGTAAGTACCTAACAGCCAACTCAATCCCGGTGAACAAGAACCGCGCTGAGGACAAGAATAGAACAACATCACTCACTGGCACCTGGCCGTCTTGACAGACGATATATGTTACACTGTGCTTAAAATAAGGGCAAACCGATTTTGGTAAGACCATAGCACAAAGCCTTTTCTAAATTGTAGAGACAATGTGTTATCCATGCTGATAATCCGCTGAAGCAAGCTGCTGAAGCAATGCTCTAGCTCACCGCCCGTCGGAGCTGCGATCCTAGACCAGTTACCGACCAAGGCTTAGGGCCTGGTCTTTCCCTGAAAAAGGAACTAAGGTGAAGCAGGAAAAGAATCATTTCTCTGATCTATTATACAAATATGAGTTCAAAGGTCAGCATGACCGAACGGATAAGGGCGCTCGTTCTTAAACTTCTGGTGTGCTGATGCCGAGGTAGCTGGTTTAACATCTACACCGGTCATTTGGACTAAAATATTGACTTGTCCTTGACTTGGGGACGTAAATTACAAGTACTCTGAAGTTGAGATGGGTTCGCCTGATGGCGAGGGACATTGGTAATAGGTAAAGCTAATCCACAAGTGATTTGTGATCAGTCAGTGCACTAGAAGTATTATCACTTGTAAAGACTACTATTGACTTCAAAGCGAGCCAACGCAAATTTAAAAACCCATTGTGGATGGAGTTATATCTCTCCATAGCACAAAACCTGGGCTGGACGTTGAGACCACGTGTTTGCGCTGGCAGCATGATCCGTCTCTCTGCCTGCCTAATTTACCTGACCGGATCATCAGAGAAATACAAAGACTAAAAATAATGTCCTGAAATGCGGAGGGAGTCAGCAAAAAAAAAAAAAAAAAAGACAAGAAAATAGAACTAGAAAACATTTTGGACCGAGAAAAAGTAAGTATGTTACTTGCAAGAAAATCACCTCAACGACAATATAACCTTAAATCAAAGGCTACCCGTGTTACCGATCTGACTGAAAGGACAGGCGAAAGGGTGGGATATTGACCCTTGTAAAAAAAATAACATCACTGCTTCCCAAATTGAAGTTTACAGACCTACATCTGATCAATTACTACTGTCCAAGTGACCGTCCATAGGTACTGGGCACATTAGCATTTAAAAAAGTATTGTGCGTGGCGATTTCAACGGCAACTGGCAGAGCTGGGGCTTTCATTACATGGACCAGAGAGGAGAGAGACTGGGAGACTGGCAGGATGAGAATAGGTTCATCTTGATTAACAAGCCGTCTGATCTACATACGAGGGGAAGTCAATAAGTAAGTCACAAATGGTTGTAGAATAATAACTAAATATGATAACATCTTGAAACCAGTTTTATTTTTTTTTTTTACATACATTGTCCCTTTATTTCACAACATAATTTCCACCAACAGTGATGCACTTATCTCATCGTTTCATCAGTCCTCCTAAACCGGCTGCATAGAACAGCGTGCTCTGTTTTCTAAACCACGTTTTCACTTCAAATTAAACTTTGGAGTCATTCGCGAAATGTCTCCCGCCAATGTAGGTTTTCAATGGACCAAAAAGTTCTAAATAGCTACGGGCTAAGTCGGGGCTGTAAGGTGGATGTTCCAGAACTCCCCACCTTAGTTGCTTAATTTTCTCCTGACTTTAATCGAACCGTATATGGTCTGGCATTGTCATGAAGAAGCAACGCTCCTCTAGTCAGCAGTCCTGGAAAGTTTTTCTACCCGGCTATGCACCGCTTTTCGGAACAAACGTTTGTGAGTATAAACATGAAGCATTTCCTTATGAATGTCCTTTGCAGGCAGTCCCTCTGTCCATAAAAAACGCGCAACATCATGTTACTCTTTGGTTGTACACGTACAGTCGCCATTTTGTTTATGCGCTGCGAATGCGCATGAGACACCTAGCGCCAACGGACGAACGGGAATATAAGTTCGATGTTCCTGTCACCTAATGACACCTGTAGAAAACACCAACTGCATTTACCTGCCATCCCACAGAACTGTGTGACTTACTTACTGACTCACCCGCGTACGTTCTACTCGAGATCATGTCATACTACAACTACACCTGACCTGGCGTTTCATTCACAAGACCTGGAGTGAAACATTACACGAATTGTAGCGAAACAACTTGGTTGCAGTGACCATTGGCCAGTCTTTCTCATTGTAGAAAATTAGCTTGTAAGTGAAAGCAGCACCCTCTCGAGGTGGAACTACAAGAGAGCAGACTGGGCAATGTACAAGCATCACACCAGCATACTGGTTAGAAAAATGAACACTGGGAAAGACATAAATAAAGTAGTTGAAGAGTTTGGGAAATGCATACTACAGGCATCACCAGAAACAGTACCAAGAGAAGCCCGTAAACATTATAAACCCTACTGGAGTAGTGAACTGGAACAGTTGCATAATGATGTGGAAGTGTGTAGAAAGCAAGCAGAGGCCAAACCCAGCCAAGAGCACCACAATAAATACCAGCACACAAAGGCCAAATTTCAAAGGGCTAAGCTGCAGGCTAGACGGAAAAGCTGGCAGAAGAAAACAGTCACTGAACTTTGAAAGAGACACAACGAAGTTGTGGAAGCTAATAAAACAGCTTAACGATGAGGGCACAGGGAGAAACTCAAAAATTGCACTACATAAAGATGGAAACATCTTAACAGGAACGCAAGCAGCTGACCATTTTGCTGACTCATTCGCACAAGATAACAATATCGAAATTAGTCCAGAGAAACAACAAGAGATTTGAGAGAAATTGCAATGTACAGGACAAAATGAAATACTACATGAGGCTCTGGGGGAACCTATTACGAGATCTACGAGATCTGGTTGGTGAGTGAGTGGAGGATGTGTGGGAGTGTGAGTGTGTGTAAGTTGGGGATGGGTGGGGGATGTATGTGAGTGGGTGCAGGATGTGTGGGTGGGGGATGTGTGTAAGTGGGGGATATGTGGGTGGGTGCGGGTTTTGTGTGTGGGTAGGTGCGGGATATGTGAGTTGGCGGGAATATGTGTGTGTTGGATATGTGGTTGGAGGATGTGTGTTTGGCTGAGTGGTTGGGGATGTGTGGGTTGGTGGTGGAGGATATCTGGGTGGGTGAGTGTTGGTAGGTTATGGGATGGGTGGAGGATGTGTGCGTGTGGGTGGGGAGATGTGTGAAGGTGGGGGATGTGTGGCTGTGTGATAGATGGGTGGATGCATGCATGTGTGCCTGAGTTTGTGTGTGGGTGGGTGGGGGATGTGTGATGGGTGGGAGATGTGTGTGTGGGGGGGGGGGATGGTGTATGTGGGGGTGTGTTTTGGATGTGTGGGTTGGGGAATGGATGGGGGCATGTATGTGCCTGTGGGTATGTGTATGTTTGGGTGATGGATGTGTGTGGGGGGACACGCGGATGGATAGGGGATGGTTGGATGGGGGATTTGTCTCATAACATGGTAACATGCATTGTTTATGTTTACAACATTCATTTGACAATGTTTTTTTCCCTATGTGAATGCACTATGCACTGATGAACGAACGATGAGTGATTGGAAGGGCCGAATGTAAGACGGGCCTGCGTGCCAAATTTGTTACCCTTTGAAAATAAAGTTCGTTCGTTCGTTCTACAATAACAGCTAGACCTTAGGCAGTGTTCCACAAGCCTGGAGAGAAGCAATCATGATACTGCTCCTAAAATCAGGGAAAAATAGTTCCATTGCCTCCAGCTACAGACCATTGAGCCTCACCAGCTGTCTCTGCAAAACAATGGAGCGCATCATCAATCACAGACTGCAGTGGTACATTGAAAGTGAAAACATCCTTGTGCCACAGCGGGCAGGCTTTAGGCAGTGCTACTCTACGGAAGATCAGACAACCTACCTCTCTCAAGAAATTGAGGATGCATTCCAAGAGAAGAAGCTGGTGCTTGCGGCATGGATAGATTTGAAGAAAGCCTTTGACAAAGTCTGGAAAGAAGGTCTGATGAAGAAACTAAGAAACTGTAAAGTCAATGGAAGAATATGCAAATGGGTGAAAGCATACTTGTACAACAGAAGAGCCCGAGTACAGATAGACGGACTCAAGAGCAAGAAAGTACTACTGCGTCACGGTGTTCCCGAGGGCGGAGTCTTGTCCCCCACACTTTTTCTAATCCTCATCAATGATCTTGTTGCTAATCTAACGCATGGAATTAAAGCGGCAATGTACATTGATGACCTGGTTTTACGGAGCACAAATGAACATGCATCAGTGGCTACCAGATCGCTACAAAGAGCTGTAGATACATTTGTTGCATGGGCAAATAGATGGTGTGTCAGCATAAACACTGACAAGTGCAACACCACTCTATTTGTCTTCTCTCCAAAATAAAAGTCAGGGGTCATCCAGATAAATTGAATACCCCTAAGAGAAGATCAAGAACCAACATACCTTGGAGGAGCGGGAGTGTACATAGAATACCCAAATAATACTAGAGACACGGCCAGAGTACCAACAGGAAAGTACTGCTATAACTATGATGCTGAAATTGAGGCAATCAAGATAGCAACAAAGAAATTACTAAACATCAGCTATGGTACACAACCTGTGGTGCTATTGACAGATGCAAAATCAGTACTCGAGGTGCTCCTCTCTGGGAAATTGCCTGTAGTATGGACACTACTTTCTGAACTTAGCAGTCATCATAAGGTCACCATACAATGGATACCATCCCACTGTGGAGTACCTGGAAATGACAGAGCTGATCGACTGGCTAAGGAAGCAGCAAATGAAGAACAGCCTGATGTGCCCGTTACATACCACCAAAAGAAAAGAATGATCAAATCAGTCAAAAAGCCACCAAAACCTGCTCAATACTACTACCACGTTATGGACAGACCAGAACAAGTCATTATTCTGCGCCTCGGAACATGACGCAATAGATTACGCAACCACATGTATACAAAATTCAAGATTGGTTAATCAGACATGTGCACATGTAGATTGGCGTCGCAGACAGCAGAGCACATACTCCATGACTGCCCAAAATATAAAATCGCTAGGCAATCCTTCTGGCCTATAGAGACGACAGTGGAAGATAAACTCTATGAACCGCTGAGTGAAATAAAACAGACAGTTAAAGTCATACAAGAGACAACATTGCAGTTATAGACATATTTCAAGCGAACGAAAGAAAAAGAATCAAAGCAATGGAATAACTGCCCGCCTGTCGGAGCTTCCATCCTAGACCAGTTGCCGACCAAAGTTTAAGGCCTGGTCTGCCCTGCCATGACATGTAGTCCTTGGGTTTCCTCACACCAGGATAAGGTGTGTATCCTCCAAATTTGCTGTCCTCCACCCGAAGCCGTTGGCACAATGTGGAATATCAAGTTTGGTGAGTGCCACCAACATTCAGTGCTAACGGGAAGTAGATAGTAACATCTACTGTTATACGTTTGCTCAGTAAAATTTGACCAAGTCCTGACAGAGGACAAAATCAATAATAACAATAACAACAACATAATACACACACAAACACACACACATTGGCACCTTGCCGTCTTGACAGACGATAGTTTGTGCTTTAAAAAGGCATAATAACTTTTAACTATGGCGGTAGCGAGTGTGACTGATAAGGCCAATTTGCGCTGTAAATGTCCGTTCACAGTGGGTGCATCTGAACACGTGGTCATTTCCACCATCGTGCACCATCTTACGTCTCAAACGCTTGGTGTGTGACTTTTCTGCAATAATTTTCTCCTTTGACTTTATTCCATTTCTGATATTTGCCCTCCATGCAACACGTTCAGCGGCGACTTGCTCCCAATGTGCATTATCAATGCCTGTATCAATCATGTCCCGCTTACACACATCTTTGTATCGTAGTAGAGGCCGACCCTGAGATCTCTTACCCATCTGTAATTCACCAAAAAAGATATCCTTTGGTATTCTACCATCATCCATCCTCCTAAGATGTCCTACCCATCTAAGTCTACGAAGACTGAGCATGGAATAAACTGTCACACAACCTGATCTTTCCAATACTTCAGTATTTGTGATTTTGTCTTGCCACTTAATACCAAGAATTCTTCGCAGACACCGCAAATGAAAGCTGTTTAAATTGTTCTCTTGGTGTGAGTAAGTTGTCCAGGTTTCACTGCCATAGAGAAGAGTACTAAGGACACAGGCTTGATAGACAAGGACTTTTGTTTTGGCAGTAAGCTTCCTGTTCTCCCAGACTCTTTTTCTTAACCTGTTCATTGTTTTTGCTGCCTTACCAATCCGGATGTTGATTTCCTGATCTAGGGATAATTTGCTATTTACCACTGATCCTAGATATGTAAAATGGTCTACTATCTCTAGTTCGGCGTCGTCAATAAAGATTGATGGTACCCCATGTGCACCTTGTGACATAATCTGTGTCTTCTTTTTGCTAATTGTTAAACCAAATTCAGAACAAGCATTGGAGAATGCAGATAGTAGACATTGCAATTCTTCCTCAGAGTGGGTCGTAACTGCAGCATCATCTGCAAAAAGCAACTCTCTGATCAGTACCCTCCTAATTTTGGTCTTAGCCTTCAATCTCTGAGCATTGTAGAGGCCGCCATCTGAGCGTGAGTGAATGTATATACCACCATCCTGATCACGAAATGCATATTTCAGTAACAACATAATAACGATAACAATAACAATAGTAATAATAACAGACAGACAGAGCGAGTTACCTCTTATGCAATCTGTCTGGAGGAAACAAGCCAGACACAAAGCATGCTGAAGTCGTACACACTGACCTTTAAGGGGCATAACTACGTGTGACACACTTCCTCCCGAAAGAGGAACTAAGAAGAAGCAGGGAAGTAATCATTTCTCTTATCGATTATCAAAACATTGTTTTCACTCGATCGCTTTGAACTCAAGCGTGGTTCATACATACTACTTCTAGTAACACTGAACTGAATTTTACGTGCGAATTAGCTTTCCCTGTTACCAGTGTCCCTCTCACTCAGGCGAACCCACTAAGGCCTCAGAGGTACTTGTAATTTACGTCCCCATGTAAATGAGAAGTCAACATTTTAGTCCAGCTTTCCGGTGTACGAGTTGAACCCCTTACCTCGGCATCATTATAAAAATATGGCTGTCATGGTCATTTCCATCACCATGCACCATCTGACGTCTCACACGCTCGGTGTTTGACCTATCTGTAATCATGTTCTTCTTTCTCTTCATTCCAATTCTGATATTTGCCCTCCATGCAACACGTTCAGCGGTGACTTGCTCCCAGTGTGCATTATCAATGCCTGGATCAGTCATGTCCCGCTTATACACATCTTTGTACCGCAGTAGAGCCCGATCATGAAATCTTTTTAACCATCTGCAATTCGCCAAAAATATTTCCTTTCGTATTCTTCCATCATCCTAATGTGTCATATCCAATTAAGTCTACGAAGACTGAGCATGGAATAAACCGTCACATACACCGATCTTCCGATACTTCAGTATTTGTGATGTTATCTTGCCACTTATTATCAAGTATTCTTCGCTGATACCGCATGTGAAAGCTGTTTAAACGTTTATCTTGGTGTGAGTAAGTTGACCAGTCTTCACTGCCATACTGAAGAGTACTAAGGACGCAGGCTTGATATACCAGGACTTTTGTTTTTTGGCAGTAAGCTTCCACCTCTCCCGGACCCTTTTTGTTAACTTGTTCATTGTTGTTACTGCCTTACCAATGCTGATGTTTATTTATTGTTTACCTCTGATTCTAGATAGGTAAAACGGTATACTATCTCCAGCTCTACGTCGTAAATAAAGATTCATGGTACTCCATTTGCACCTTGTATCATAATCTGTGTCTTCTTTTCGCTAATTGTTAAACCAAATTTATAACAGCCACTGGAGAATGCAGATTGTAGATGGTGGAACTTCCCGTCAAGGTGTTGTTTTGTAACCGCTTCTTTTTCACGTAGGAGATTGAAAGTTCATCTCTTGCGCGTACTTTTTGCGCCAGGATTTAAACCAGGAATTTCCTATTGTCTCTAGATTTTCGCCGTTGCTACTGAGTTCGTGCATCTAAGCGAATCCATGCTTGAGTGTATTTTGCAGCTTGTGGGATACTGTGTTGTGTTTCCATCATGGCGGACCAGCGTTTGTGCCTCGTACAGAGGACAAACAAACCACGAAGTCGACGGGGTCGACGTAAACGACAAGGCAAACGCGGAGCCAGACGATCCAGGCTCAAATACGTCCGTCTGGGCCTCATTAATACTCGTATTCTATATTGGAATTGTGGAAGCGCATAACAACGAGGCCCCATTCTGGAAAGCCTGGCGTACAGGAACGATATTGTAGCTCTTCAGGAGACGAGACTGGGTGTTAATTCGCTTCATATAGCCGGCTTCAACTGCTTTTTTAACAGACAAGACCTGGAAATAGTGTTTTTTATTCGAGACACTATAGTGATTTCAGCGGTGGGCATGTCTAGGTGGGACAGCGTCGAGATACAAAATACAGGCTGTCAGAGTTCAATCCGGTCAGCCATTCGTGTTTGGTCAATGTTTATACCTGTAATGCGAGTGTGGATTCACAGAGGTGGCAGTGCTTGAGTAACATATTATGTCACGAGAGGAATGTCATTTTCTGTAGCGATTTCAATGCTAAAGGCAAATCATGGGGAAACATTTCTTCCAACACTCAGGGGGAAGTGCTCGAGGCCGCACTTGAAACCAGTGATCTTCTGTGTATCAATAGTGGATATGTCACCAGGACAACAAGTCGACCAGGTGACGAGGTCATTGGTATTGACCTGACGCTGGTTTCTTCTTCACTCACTACAGTGTGTAGATGGAGTGTCCTAGGGTACCATGGCAGCGACCATCACCATTGCAGCATATTAGTGAAAAAATGCAGAACCAGGCAGCACAAATCAAAGGTCAAGACTTTCAAGTATGACAGTACAGGGCAAGATGTGGCGAGTAAAATAAGGCACGCCAAGCGCAGAAATCATCAATGTAGGAAAAACAACTGGGAACAATCCCCTTGGTGGAATTTTGAGGTGGAAAAGGCCTGGGTGGATAAGCGTTGAGCTGTAAGAATATGGCAGAACGCCAAAAGGAACAGAGTTGCCCATCTTGACTTATCTTGCACTTGGAAAGAGACATGAACACAAAAGTTAGCTGTTTACAAAAACCGTTTAAAGTGGTAAACAGTGAAAAATGGACAGAGTTGTGTCAAAGAAAAAGCAAAGACAAGTCACTGAAATTGTTCTGGCGACCACATAAAAGAATGAATGGCGTAGTCAAGAATAAGAGTATTCCTGGCTTCCAGCGTGCTTACCTTATCTGTCAGAGGACTGTGGTAGTAGCAGCAGCAGCAGCAGTAACAGCAGCAGTAGTAGTAGTAGTAGTAGTAGCAGTAGTAGTAGTAGTAGTAGTGGTTGTAGTAGTAGTGGTAGTAGTAGTAGTGGTAGTAGTAGTAGTGGTGGTGGTAGTAGTAGTAGTAGTAGTAGTAGTAGTAGTAGTAGTAGTAGTAGTAGTAGTAGTAGTAGTAGTAGTAGTAGTAGTAGTAGTAGTAGTAGTAGTAGTAGTAGTAGTAGTAGTAGTAGTAGTAGTAGTAGTAGTAGTAGTAGTAGTAGTAGTAGTAGTAGTAGTAGTAGTAGTAGTAGTAGTAGTAGTAGTAGTAGTAGTAGTAGTAGTAGTAGTAGTAGTAGTAGTAGTAGTAGTAGTAGTAGTAGTAGTAGTAGTAGTAGTAGTAGTAGTAGTAGTAGTAGTAGTAGTAGTAGTAGTAGTAGTAGTAGTAGTAGTAGTAGTAGTAGTAGTAGTAGTAGTAGTAGTAGTAGTAGTAGTAGTAGTAGTAGTAGTAGTAGTAGTAGTAGTAGTAGTAGTAGTAGTAGTAGTAGTAGTAGTAGTAGTAGTAGTAGTAGTAGTAGTAGTAGTAGTAGTAGTAGTAGTAGTAGTAGTAGTAGTAGTAGTAGTAGTAGTAGTAGTAGTAGTAGTAGTAGTAGTAGTAGTAGTAGTAGTAGTAGTAGTAGTAGTAGTAGTAGTAGTAGTAGTAGTAGTAGTAGTAGTAGTAGTAGTAGTAGTAGTAGTAGTAGTAGTAGTAGTAGTAGTAGTAGTAGTAGTAGTAGTAGTAGTAGTAGTAGTAGTAGTAGTAGTAGTAGTAGTAGTAGTAGTAGTAGTAGTAGTAGTAGTAGTAGTAGTAGTAGTAGTAGTAGTAGTAGTAGTAGTAGTAGTAGTAGTAGTAGTAGTAGTAGTAGTAGTAGTAGTAGTAGTAGTAGTAGTAGTAGTAGTAGTAGTAGTAGTAGTAGTAGTAGTAGTAGTAGTAGTAGTAGTAGTAGTAGTAGTAGTAGTAGTAGTAGTAGTAGTAGTAGTAGTAGTAGTAGTAGTAGTAGTAGTAGTAGTAGTAGTAGTAGTAGTAGTAGTAGTAGTAGTAGTAGTAGTAGTAGTAGTAGTAGTAGTAGTAGTAGTAGTAGTAGTAGTAGTAGTAGTAGTAGTAGTAGTAGTAGTAGTAGTAGTAGTAGTAGTAGTAGTAGTAGTAGTAGTAGTAGTAGTAGTAGTAGTAGTAGTAGTAGTAGTAGTAGTAGTAGTAGTAGTAGTAGTAGTAGTAGTAGTAGTAGTAGTAGTAGTAGTAGTAGTAGTAGTAGTAGTAGTAGTAGTAGTAGTAGTAGTAGTAGTAGTAGTAGTAGTAGTAGTAGTAGTAGTAGTAGTAGTAGTAGTAGTAGTAGTAGTAGTAGTAGTAGTAGTAGTAGTAGTAGTAGTAGTAGTAGTAGTAGTAGTAGTAGTAGTAGTAGTAGTAGTAGTAGTAGTAGTAGTAGTAGTAGTAGTAGTAGTAGTAGTAGTAGTAGTAGTAGTAGTAGTAGTAGTAGTAGTAGTAGTAGTAGTAGTAGTAGTAGTAGCTAGTAGTAGCTAGCTAGCTAGCTACGTAGCTAGCTAGCTACTAGTAGCTAGTAGCTAGTAGAGTAGTAGCTAGCTAGTAGCTAGTAGTAGCTAGTAGCTAGTAGCTAGTAGCTAGCTAGTAGCTAGCTAGTAGTAGCTAGCTAGCTAGACCCACCCCCCCCCCTCCTCCCCCCCCTACATGCTAACCTCCCCACCCCCAACACGCCCCCAACACTTACATGAAGTAGTAAATTAGCTGTACAACCTTCGCGACAAACAAAGCAAGCAGTCATTAAATAACCAGCTATTTTACATGTATCATGGAAGTTTTTAATGTCGCTGCCCGATTAGTTGTCCTTTCGTTAAGGAAGCTGAAATCGGGTTTCATTACACTTGCAACTGATAACAAGAACCAAATGGAAATTATCATTGTAATTGTATTCCTAGTGTTTGACGAGGGCGGGGTAGCGGGCATCCCTTATCCAAGGAGAAGTTTTTTTTTTTGGCGTCCGCTCGCTTTGAACTCAAGCGTAGTCCAAACACGTGTTACTACTTCTTGTGAACCGGATTGATTTTTGCATTTGGATTAGCTATCCCTATTACCAGTGTCCTTTGAAATCAGACGAACCCATTCCGACTTCTGAGGTACTATAAATCTACGTTAGCCAAGTCAAGGACAAGAAGTCAACATTTTAGTCCAATTGAACTGTGGAGGGGTTGAATCCGCTACCTCGGCATCAGCACACCGGATGTTTAGGAACTAGCGTTCTAATCTATTGAGCCATTCTGATCTCCCAAGGAGAAGTTCGATTTCTCCTTCCCTCTGCTAAAATTTGGGGGATCCCTTGGGCAAGATGGCCGAACTAACGAACTTTTCTTTCAAATAAAGCAGCAGTAGTTAAAACTTCCTAAAATAACCCTACCGAAAGATTGACGGAGTGGCTATTGTGAGTCCTCTCGATCATATTCTAGCGGACGTCTTTATGACGCACTTAGCAGAATAAATCCTGGTTCTTCACCGCCGATATGTCGGCGCTATACTAATCACCACCACCAAAAAAAAAAAAAAAAAAAAAACAGATAACAAACAAGCAAAATCAAAAATACTGAAAGTACTAAAGCCGATTTCACTGCACTGGGTGTTACTCCATATGACGCGTTCTCTCGCAGAACAGCACACAGCTGGGCGAAAGGTTGCACGAAGCACAAACTCAGTAGCTCCAGCGATGACTCCAAGGAGTCTCGAGAAAAACTGCACTCATGCTCTGAACGAAGCTGTCCAGGGAACGATCATAAGACTATCAGAGCGCGAGGCAGAAGGGCTAACCACATGGTCAGGGAGTCATCACAAGCAGAATCGTCCCACACCGCCATGAATGAAGTCCCAGGAGAACATTCCTATGTCATCACAAGCAGAATCGTCCCACACCGCCATGAATGAAGTCCCAGGAGAACACTCCTATGTCGATATATGATGAAAATAATAACAGTCTATCGTTTATAGACATCTTAATCCGACGTCAATAAAATGACACCGGCCAAATACAAGTCTACAGAAAAGGAATATGGGTGGGTTAGTTCTGTAGCTTTACCAGCTTTGCACCTGTCCAAGACCTGGTACGGAACCTGTGCAACCGAGTAAGAAAGATGTGCTCCGTCGACTATAATTTCACCTTGCCACCTTGACAGACGATAGTTTGTTACATTGTACTTCAAAAAAGGCATGGTAGAAATGTGGAGACGGTTGTGACAAGATCTCAAAAGGGACTCAGTGCACTTAAAACTATGGCTGCAATGGACACAGAGCAGAGAATGCTTTTCACACTATACCAGCACTTGATCCTCTCAGTAATTGATTATGGATTAGATCTGCTCACTGTCTCAGAGAGTCAGCTGGTGAAGTTAGAGCGCATACAGAACGAAGCTATGTGGGCCATTCTGGGATGCACTAGAGACACCCCAGTAGTATGTATGCGTTACATCCTTGGTTTGCCGACTGTTGCTGGTAGGCTCAAGGTGATGCAGGCGAAGGCATACCTCAGAGTAGCTGCAGACACAGACCCCCTTCATGAGGCGCTGGACGCAGTTAAGGGTCAGCGACTGATAAGAGGGAAATCATGGATGGCTCAGGTGGAGGATACGATCAGCCAGGTGTGCCCCTTGGAGAACATTAGGCGAGGAGAGGAGTGGGTCAAAGTGCCAGCGGAGCAGTCAGAATTGTGCAAAAGTTATAATCACTTTAAGCCGGGAGTGCAGGGAATGGCCAGCAGGGGCCACGGAAGTGGAAATCCAGCAACTAATTCAGGACAATGCTCACTCGGGTGATCTACACAGATGGTTCGGTGTCAAGAGGTGAGAAAAGTGGCTGGGGGTTCATAGCCAAAGCCAATGGTCGACGTTTGGGGCAGGAGAGATTGGCATATGATACCACAACATCCAGCTTAAGAATGGAGGTAGAGGCGGTCACTGCGGCTCTCCGCTGGATGGAGAATACGACACACACACACACACATCGTGATTGTAACTGACTCAGAAAGCATGCTGACGAGGGTGAGGACTGGCAGACTTCGTGCGGAGTGGCTTGCTTCGCTTCGGAGGTCACGGTGACAAGCATCGCCTGGATCTTTTCTCCGGGGCATGCCGGTGTGCTGGGAAATGAACAGGCGGACAGATTGGCTGGCTCTGCAGAACTTGGTGGAGTATTGATACATGACAAGGCAGACGTGGTTGCGGCCTTGTGGGAGCACGTGCACACCTTGGAGGAGCAAATGGATTACCATGGTCTGGCAAGAATGAGACAGCGAGGAATGACGAGGGGATCTGGCCGATGCTCAACGCTCAGAGGAAAGGCGAGACGGACATATAATCAGATTGCTACTGGTACTATTAGTGTTGGAACTCTTCGCTGGCTGCTTAGGATGGGGACGGAGCGCTTATGGGAATGCCCCGAATGCTGTGATGTCGATTCCTAAATCAATCAATCAATCAATCAATCAATCAATCAATCAATCAAATCAAAAAAGGCATAATAACTACAACTCATAGCGGGGACCAGGGAGGGAGCTATACCTCTCCATAGGATAAAACCTGGGCTGAATTGTAGAGACCGTGTGTTGCCCACGCAGCATGATACCTCTCTCGGCCTCCATAGTTTTCTCCAGAGAAAAGGTAACACCAATACATCCGTCGACAAACTAGCAGAAAAATTGGGCACCCCTTACCAGACCTTACAATGCAATGGGTACCCAAACGGCTTCAAGCGAGACTGACGGTCACCAAAACTTCTAGAAGAACATCGGTCCCCATTCCTCAAGTGTTTCTTCAGCTGACCTTTCAAAGGGACGATGTAATGACGTGTATACACGATCGACTCAAAGCGTCTTCAATTGTTTCTTCAGCTGACCTTTCCAAGGAGAGATATAATGAAACCTGTAATAGACTAAAAGAATCAGTAAACCGAACATTATTTGCTAATGAACCAGTCATCAGATATAAAACCACCCCGATACCTACTCCATCAGTGAAAGAACTATTGACATCGTACGCCAAATCAAAATTTATCTATAAACTGTGTGTGAACGCCCAGCAAACTTACATTGGTAGATCGTAACGAGAATTAGCATTGGCATTCTTAACAATGCATTCCCTTAGTGGATTTAAACCCAGAAGCCACAAATAATATGTTGCACGATTTATTGCCTGGTATGTTTCGCTGCATCTCGTCAGGTGCATGCTGCAGAGTTATATATCATATGAAGGGAATAAAAGTCTTGAAGTGCTACATACAACCTGTACTTTTGCATGGATGTAAAACGTGGACAATGATCAGACAAGCTAAAGAACCATCTATTGGCAGTGGAAATGTGTTTTCAGGGGAAAAGCAAAGAATATCATGGACAAACTAAACAAAAAACAACAACAAACAAACAAACAAACAACCAAACAAACAAACAAACAAACAAACAAACCAATAAGCAAGTCCTGCAAGATGCGAATGAAAACTGCAAACTGATCGTGACGAGATGGTCTATTTCGCTATGGGTACATCACGCCTACTAATGTAGCGCTGATGCGTAAAATAAATTATCATTTAAATATATCGTCATAAAGAAAGGCAAACAATGGCGTTAACTTCGGTAAAAATATCCAGCAGTGCTAGAGACGGCAATTATTACAATGTCATAAATTGAAGATGACGTCTTATTGTGCTCTTACCCGTCTTCGGCCCCTTATCTAGCCTATAAAGCCAATGTCACTGAAGATATAGTTTTAACTCAACCGCCGAGTCCTAGGGTAAAATGTCATATGAATTGAGTACTACCGGATCGGAGGTAGAAAACTACGAAATTCAGATCGGCTCACATACGGACAAAACGCAGTTGAATAAAGACGGTTTCCCGTTAATCATATCTCATCATTGTTAGATGAGCCTAAAAGTAGCTTTATTTCTGTGTAAGCCTGGGGGAGCCTCGTTACTGCTTTTGAGTTAACCAGCAACCGGGAGGACGTTTACTGAAAAGCTGATTCGCAATCTAGAGCAGAATCAATACGAGCATAAAACCTGTTGGTATCGACTCCTATACCTAAACGGGACCAAGCCCAGCCCTAGCCCTAGACGGGATCAAGACGTCCCAGGTGAACTTGTAACAAACAACTGTGCGAATGTCTGTGTCCGTAACTTTGTGAACGTGATGACCTCTCACCAGAGATAAGCTTCGTAAGTCTCTAGCCTTGTATTAATTGAACTATTGTGTTTTGATTCTAGTTGACTAGTTGAACTAAGAATCTTCATATATATCTTTATTAAAAAAGACAATATGTTGTTTGGTAATTTCACCCACGTACTCCACTCTTACAAATCACAACTTATATCTTAACGTAGCAAAAACAAAGATAATGCATACAGATAAAACTACTATGGAGAAAGAAATATATGTTAATGAGGAAAAATTGCAGGTGGTGGAAAATTATGAATATCATGGGTCATTGATTACCAACAACGGTAACACAATGAAAGAAATTAAACGACGACTATCAATTGCTCTTCAAAGACTAAAATAACTGAATAAATTATGGAGTGGGACAGACAGAACTAAAAAAATTAGATTTTTAAGAGCATGCATCTTTCCCATTGCAACATACGCCAGTGAGACCTGGAAACTTACTAATAAAGCTGAACAGCGCATAAATGCCTTTGAATATAAATGTTATAGACGAGATCTAAGAATATCTTGAGTAAAGAAAAGAACAAATGCATCCATACTTCAAGAGCTGAATATTGAAGAAGGTTGGCTATTAAAGACGATAAAACAAAGAGAATTGAAATATTGTGGTCACTTGAAACGTCACGAAAGTTTGGAGAGAACAATAATGGAGGGGTATATGCCTGGGAAGAGAGGAAGAGGAAGGCCAAAGACAAGATGGGTGCAGGATGTGGCGGATGATCTCCAGATGGGTGTATCGGACGCGGGACATCTTGCTAATGGTCGAGAGGTTTTCAGGAAGGAGCGAGGTTCTTCAAAGGACATGAAAGAATGAACTCCACTCTTGATTCTTGGAATGCAAGGTGTGCTAGTGAGTGCGTGAAAGTGCAGTACCTAACGGAGGGCTAACATATCTGACAAAAGCACCCGGCCAGATAAACTAGACATTCGTGTTAGGTCTTCTGTTAGGTGAAATGGCGAAACATGACCGCCCATGCATATCGACACGACACATTTTTATGATATTTGAGCAATCGTTTAATGTTCGTCAAATATACGAAACGGATTTTCTGTGCTAACTTTTGAAAATATTTTCAGAAATGTTGACGATATGAAAAGAATAATCATTGGGGGTACAACATCAATAACATTGGATATGAGGATGATACAGTATTGATTGCAGGCAATGAGCAGGCTCTGCAACATTTAGTAGATGCCGTTGTTGCACACAGTGAACAACTGGGGTTAGAATTAAATTGTAAGAAGACACAGCTTATGGTCGTCACTGGGAAGAAGGAAATACCACAATGTAATGTACACGTAAATGGGAATATTCTTCAACAAGTGAATCGGTACAGTTATATTGGAACAGTCATACATCTGATGGGAGGTGTCTTGAAGAGATTAGAACAAGAATCGCCATGGCGGAGGCAGCCTTTTGAAAGATGAAAAACATACTAACCAATATAAAGATGCCATTTGCAACGGGAAAAATAGTGTTCAGTTGCTGCATATAGCCTGTACTCTTGTGTGGATGTGAAGCGTGGACAATGAGCAGACAAGCTGAAAAACATCTGATGGTTGTGAAAATGTGGTTTCTGCGGAGAGTGCAAAGAATACCACGGAGAGACAGAATAACCAACGACCAAGTCTTACAAGAAACAAATGAAAACCGTAAACTGATTAGAGAAATTAGACGTAGACAGTCAATATTTTTGGTTACGTTATGAGAAGAAATAAATTGGAGAACTTGGTGACAACTGGCAAGATTGAGGGGACTAGAACAAGGGAAGGACAGAGAAATAAATACCTATATGGCTTCACCACATGGATTCTGGTGATCGAGTGAGATGGCAAAACATGACCGCCCACGCTTACCTGCATGGCACATGATGATGATGGTTAAGCAGTTATCTCCAAATCGCTGAGCCCAAGGTTTTATGACCTGTCGACTGTACATTTAGGCACGGGTAAACACATTTCTACACAGTGATGTGGAGCTTATGGTATGTGATCAGAACATCGTTACTGAAATCTGAGGAGTGAAATCCAGCTTCATGAAGTGGCCATGGGATCATACTCACAAGTGTCTGAGAATGCGTGGATAGAGTAGATGGTGAGGAAGGCACCTCGTCACCTCATCTCATTATGTCGTGGCCTAGAATATGTGAGGGCCTGACACTTCACACACAAATGGCGGTATCTGACATATGACTACTACTACTACTACTACTACTACTACTACTACTACTACTACTACTACTACTACTACTACTACTACTACTACCACCACCACCACTACTACTACTACTACTACTACTACTACTACTACTACTACTACTACTACTACCACTACTACTGCTGCTGCTGCTGCTGCTACTACTACTACTACTACTACTACTACTACTACTACTACTACTACTACTACTACTACTACTACTACCACTACTACTGCTGCTGCTGCTGCTGCTACTACTACTACTACTACTACTACTACTACTACTACTACTACTACTACTACTACTACTACTACTACTACTAACTGTACCAAGACCCCTGGGGCTTTACTGGGTAGGGGTACACTTTGACCTTCCCACCCTGTATTAACCACAACACAAGTATAGTTATTCTACCGAACCCCCACAGACTCTGGACTCCACCTGTCTCTCCCTCTCTCAACCTATGGACTAGTTCCCTGAGGGGGTTCAGTCCAGAAGACACACATAAAGTCAAACAAAGGCATGGTAACAAATTAGAAAATGTATTATACAATACAGCCCAGAGGAGAAGAAAGGAGATCGGAATAGAGAGTAGATCTATGTACAGCTAGACAACAGAGTGTAGAAGATTCAGGGATGATCCAGATATCGTCATAGAGTACGTGAGATTCTGTAGTGGCCGTAGGTCCGGTCTTGTCGGTTCTCTCACCGGGATCCCTCCATGCGAGAGTTGACTTGAGAGTTGTGGAAGCCCCTGGTCTCATCCAAGTTCCACGGTGGTTACCAACTGGGAATAGCCGTCCTGCGTTTCTATGCCCTGATGTCAGTATCAACAAATTTCATTGAAGTTGTGTCACCCTGTGACGTAGCGGACACGAGGTTGATTTCTCATGGCAACGTCTGACTGGGAAGACCCTATAACAATAGACCTCCCCACTATAATAGGGGGGTCTATAATAGGTGCAAATACGTTGGAGCGTGGTAGCTCAAACTGAAGTCCAAATGTTCTGTCTGACCCGTTCTGGGTCTGACAAGTAAGAATAAACTCCATCGCCAGCTGTCGGGTAAATGTCACTGGTATGGCGACTAATGATGTGACAGTTCGGACCCTAGCTGGGTCTGGTCACATAGTATGGATGTCATAGTGCACATCAAAATAATAAAGTCACCTATGACGATCTGTCTATTCGACCCCATCTGGGTTTGGCAATGCACTAGGAGTGGAATAATAACATTCACCGTCGGTGGTCTTCTCTCACCTGCGTGTTGACATGTACCTTCGATATGAACCGGTCAGGTCCATTCAAGTCATAACCTGCTGTTGAAAACTCACTGAGGGTGATTGATTAGGCGTGCTCTCAGTGCGTTGACCTCACCTAAACCATGGGCTGTCTCACTGGAATGAGCAGATAGCCCGGTTCCACCTTCTCAGAAAACTCAACTTTACTACAACACTTGCAGGCATCTCGAGTACAATAATAGAAGGCCGACCCTGCAAGAATAGTATCGGGTGAAAGCATTCGGCAACAACTCTGACATACAGAGCACACTTTATAATTAGACGCCCTCAGAATAAATAGTAACATCTCATTACGGGTTACAGGATTCTATTCTTCAGCGAGGCGTTCAGGCATGTGTGCACTTCTGTTGTCAGGCAACCCCTGGAATTGCTTGTCTGGGAGGCACGGTTTCAGAAAGTACCAGTCTAGTTGTCGCAGTACCCCTGTCACCTGATCCTTGTACCTCTCTCTCTCTCTCTCTCTCTCTCTCTCTCTCTCTCTCTCTCTCTTTCTCCTTCTCTCTTCCCCCTCTTCCATCACCATAGTAAAATACTGAAATCTTACATAAGTATAGGAGTCATTTCTCATTGAGAATTGTCAGTCCGGACAATTCCATTTCATTATTATTATCAGTAGTTTTTCCTCTGGGATCTCCCTCCCAGATCATACAGAAACCCTCCTTGATACCCCCTCTCTCATAGAAGGCAAAGAGAAGTACAAATATACATCAAATCGCACCTCATATAGATGATGTAAGTCCATCCCATTCCCTTACCCCGTTAATTAGCAGTGGGCAAAGTGTGAACGGTTCTACTGGTCTGGTAGGACCAGTCATCTCATATTCAGAATGCTTCAAGCATCCCATCCCATAATTCCTGTCGTCTCTCTAGGTATAGAAGAGCCCCCCTCCTCATCTCTCTAACCCAAGTAAAGTTATTCCGAGACAATGAGAATAGCGTGGAGTAGAGTGTATAGTATAAGATTTAACATTCCTCTGGGAATCACGAGGTAAATACACACGCTATTCTACTTAGAATCGCGCTGAGCAAACACACGCGGGTCCTTCCGGAATAGCGAGGAATATATACACCACCACCCACATTGAATAAATCAGCACGACATCCATATTGAATACATCAACACCATAATCACATTGAATAAATCAGCACCACAATCACATCGGAGTTCCAGTCTGAATCGTGAGGGACCAACTCACACCAGTATACGGTTCTATAACTCGCGTGTAAACTAACCGATGCTCTTGTATTCAATGTAACCTACAGATTAATCAATAATCATCCGAACATATCAGACAATCACTTCAACCTGTCCTGTCCGCTAGATTATCACTGTGGACTAGATTTCTCCTGTTACCCGCAGCCTATCGACTGCATGATCGACATCACAACTCTTATCTGGCTATCTCACAAGTAAATGCAAGTGCTTAACATAAACAGATATATATCTATCGAGCAACCAAAGGACTTCAATAAATTCCTATTTCCAATCAGTATTCAAAGAAGTCACTGGTAGAAACAGAAGTAAACAAACACTCTGACGTTCCTGGTCTACGTCTAAAATCGATCGATAGCACTTCATTAATATTCATAAGTTGGCGCATCTAACTACCAAATTGCGCGGCACTGATAATCGAGTAATACAATTAAACTAGAAAAGTAAAGAAGTAATGGTATTATTACCTTAGATCTTGAACCATTACTGCATTCACCCATAATGTTATCGGGTGCGGGAACGGTCCATAAAGACATTAAAAAATTATCTGAATTCACGTCTGTTCTGGAGAGAGAGAGAGAGAGAGAGAGAGAGAGAGAGAGAGAGAGAGAGAGAGAGAGAGAGAGAGAGAGAGAGAGAGAGAGAGACTGCAAAATGGTTGTCGTATGCTTGCCGAGAATACTCTCGAACACCTGCAGAAGTCGCAGTTTCTTGGGAAAATCTCTTTTCTCGAGATTCATGGGTTCACCCCACGAGGAACCCATTTAGGTTCATTTCAGGGGTTGTCGGGTGCATAACGCCAGCCCTAAATAAGAACTACTAGAAAGATAGAGAACATTCTAGGCCCGGAGACGTACACAGGCTTTACCGAGATTAAAATTAACTCGGTTACCAGATAATTCCGCGAAGCCCCGCTAAGCACCGCCTACTGGGAGTTTCCTATCTGTGAAGACACACCGATTGGGGAATTTTGCGACACTAACTACTACTATTAGTACTACTACTACTACTACTACTACTACTACTACTACTACTACTACTACTACTACTACTACTACTACTACTACTACTACTACTACTACTACTGCTGCTGCTGCTGCTGCTGCTGCTACTACTACTACTACTACTACTACTACTACTATTACTACTACTACTACTACTACAAATTCTACTACCTTCATCATCACCACCACCACGATCAAACCACTCCTACTACTACTATTACTACTACTATTACTACTACTACTACTACTACTACTACTACTACTACTACTACTACTACTACTACTACTACTACTACTACTACTACTACTGCTGCTGCTGCTGCTGCTGCTACTACTACTATTATTACTACTAGTGCTGTTGTCACTGTTGCTACAGCTGCTATTGCTACAACTATTACAACTACCACTACCACTATGTTTCCAACTTAACTAAAGTTTTATCCCCGCCAATGTTTGCAACGATGGTGTGTGTGGGTGATGAAGACAAGGAAGGGGATTCCTTGTCTTAATTATAAATTCTTGCACAACCTCCAATTAAAAAAAAAAAAAAATTAGTCTCAGTATAAATTTCATTGTCACCTTGTCGGACAGCGAGAAACACGAATGTCATGTTTTAATGATGTATCTCTTCCTCCAGTTGTTCTAACTTTTACAGCTTGCATAAGGCAGTACATGATTGGGTTCAATCTTACTGTTGAAGTCTTCATTCTTGGACAACCCGATCACTTACCGTACATAAGGTAGGTCAAAACAGGCCTCACTTTGTTTATATCTTTAAGAGTATTCTCAACGAATTTGGTTGGTATCTGTTGACAATGAGATCCCTAAAATCCAGTGGGGCAAAGATCACCAGATTAATCCTAGTCCTGCCTCCATGTTTGTGCTATGTGAATCATTACCTGGCTATATCCTAATGTGTCTCGACTAAGATGGGAAGTTTTAGTTTTGGTCTTGCACATCCTCTTAGTTCTGGGCTTGGAGAAGGAGACCCCTGTGATACAGTCCCCGTGGGGATGGTTTCTTGGTACCTGGTCAGGAGAAAAGTGTCTACACCAACAATCACTTCTATAAACGCAAACCGCAACACCTCTTTATGCTTTGGTGTTAAGTATTAGGAAAGGAACCTATGATGGGTCTAGCAAACCGGTAGGGAATTTACTTGATTCTTGAAACACTGCTTGTGAATCATGGAGAAAACTGGATGAAAGGCGCTTGTCACAGGCACTGGAACTTCAACAACACCTCCCAACGACGCCAAACAGCATAAATAGAAGACAACAACAAAAACAACAACGATGATTATTAAAGATTGTCATAATCGCAATCCAAACAGGTCTATAGGTGCGCCTATCTCTTCCTTAACAGATTGAGTGTCAAATAAAAATTAGGTTTGGACCCAATAAAAATATTAAACGATCTCCAGCGTTGTGGATCATGTTCTTCTCCGACCATGCCAAGTGGTCAAGCCATCCAAATATTTACTTCTCTGCCTCCCGTTTGTTCTTTTCCCCTCAATCTTGTCAGATGCCACCAAGTTATCTAGTTTTTTTCTTCTTCTCATAACGTGCGTCTAATTACTCCAATCAGTTTACGGTTTTCATTTGCTTCTTGTAGATCTTGCAACTAGGATTATAATTAAATTTTAAAAAGACACAGATTATTGTCGTAACTAGGAAGAACGAAATACCACAATGGAATATTCAAGTAAAGTGGAATATTCTTCAACAAGTGAATCGGTACAATTATCTCGGAACAGTCATAACATCTGATGGGAGATGCCTTGTAGAGATTAGAACAAGAATCGCCACGGCGAAAGTAGCCTTTAGCAAGATGAAAACCATACTGACCAATACAAAGATGTCAATTGAAACGAGAAATAGAGTGTTGAGGTGCTAAGTAGAGCCTGTTCTTTTGTATGGATGTGAAACTTGGACAATGAGCAGTCAAGCTGAAAAACATCTGATGGCTGCATAAATGTGGTTTCTGAGGAAAATGCAAAGAATACCATGGACAGACAGAAAAACCAATGACTAAGTATTACAGGAGACAAATGAAAATCGTAAATTGATTAGAGAAATTAGACGTAGACAGTCAAAATTTTTTGGGCATGTTATGAGAAGAAATGGATTGGAGAACTTAGTGACAACTGGCGAGATCGAAAGGAACAAACCAAGAGGAAGACCGAGAGAAAAATACCTGGATGGATTGGCCACATGGCATGGACGAGACAGGAACACTGAGCTGATCCACGACTCTGGTGATAGAGTGAAATGGCGAGCCATGACCGCCCACGCTTTCCGGCATGGCACGTGATTGATTGATTAATTGAGGTCTTGCTTATTGGTTTTTCTGTCTGTCCATGGCATTTTTTGCCTTCTCCTCAGAAACCACATTTCCACTGTCATTAGATGTTTTTCAGGTTGTCTGTTCATTGTCCACGTTTAACATCTAAACAAAAGTCTAGATTCGACGTAACGCTTCAAGACTCTTTTTCTCGTTGCAATTGACATCTTTTAATCATTTTTCTTAAGCTAACTGAGAAAAATAAAACATGGATGGCAGACAATGGGAAGTAGAAGTGTGTCACCCCTCCTGGGAGAGGCTAGCCGATCCTAATCCTGCTGGCTGCAGGGCCAGGCGCATTCCATACCTTGCAGACCCTAAAGTGTGGGTTAAAGCAGCACTAGATTTTATCAGAAAGCAGCAAGTCAAATGGTTTAGCCATGCAAGTAGTTACCAGTCAACAGCATACCACAACAAGCAATGATGTACAGACCAGATGGAAACAGAGGAAGAGGCCGACCACGTAAACTTTGGACGGAGGGAATAGCAGAGTCCATGGGAATATCGATATATAAAGCCCATAATCGGGCACTCTCATGAAGTTTATACTTCACCTCGACACCGCAAGGTACAAGAGGAACATGATGAGATGAGATGAGATGAGATGAGATGAGATGAGATGAGATTGTATGGCCCTGAATCACCAGCCCCGCAGCATCCAAAGAAATTAAGAGTGTAGTTTAAGAGACAAAAAGATGTAGTCGAGGCGTCCAGAACAGGTAACAAGACATGGTCAGGGAATGTAAGCTAAATTCTATTTCACATACCCGTTCCTCCTTTTGTTTCTACACAATCTATGCTTTTATGATCGCTATGCAAATAGACGGGGATGATTTTAACATTCAGCTGGCCTAACTAGTCGATACAACATAAAATGTAAAAGCGACCGGTGAGATATTGATGACAATACCCATTGAGTGTCGAATAGTCTATGGCAGTGAGGTTAGCACCATGTACCTTATACACCCCAAGGTGTGGGACAATACCCTTTACTCTACCTTTACATGTGTTTATAAGACATTATTAACACCGCTACAAAACCTTTGTTTTTGTTGATGCCAAACATTTTACAACTGATTATGCATAAATGAGGCCTGCTAAATTCAAACATCAAATTTATCTGCCTGTAGCAGTTCTAGTTTTTGAGATACGGGCATTTTTGTATGTAATTAATATTATTACAGTATTTTCTATATAAGGCTCTGGAAAAAAACAAAAAAAACTATTGTTATCTAGTCCCTTCATCATTGGCACCTTGCCGTCTTGACAGACGATAGTTTGTGCTTTAAAATAACTTTTACCTATGGCGGTAGCGAATGTGACTGATAAGGCCAATTCGCGCTGTAAATGTTCGTTCACAGTGGGTGCATGTGAACACGTGGTCATTTCCACCATCATGCACCATCTTACGTCTCAAACGCTTGGTGTGTGACTTTTCTGCAATCATTTTCTCCTTTGTCTTTATTCCATTTCTGATGTTTGCCCTCCATGCAACACGTTCAGCGGCGACTTGCTCCCAATGTGTATTATCAATGCCTGTATCAATCATGTCCCGCTTACACACATCTTTGTATCGTAGTAGAGGCCGACCCTGAGATCTCTTACCCATCTGTAATTCACCAAAAAAAGATGTCCTTTGATATTCTACCATCATCCATCCTCCTAAGATGTCCTATTCATCTAAGTCTACGAAGACTGAGCACGGAATAAACCGTCACACGGCCTGATCTTTCCAATACTTCAGTATTTGTGATTTTGTCTTGCCACTTAATACCAAGAATTCTTCGCAGACACCGCATATGAAAGCTGTTTAAATGTTTCTCTTGGTGTAAGTAAGTTGTCCAGGTTTCACTGCCATAAAGAAGAGTACTAAGGACACAGGCTTGATAGACAAGGACTTTTGTTTTGGCAGTAAGCTTCCTGTTCTCCCAGACTCTTTTTCTTAACCTGTTCATTGTTATTGCCGCCTTACCAGTCCGGATGTTGATTTCCTGATCGAGGGATAATTTCCTATTTACCACTGATCCTAGATATCTAAAATGGTCTACCATCTCTAGTTCGGCGTCGTCAATAAAGATTGATGGTACCCCATGTGCACCTTGTGTCTGTGTCTTCTTTTTGCTAATTGTATCTAGTCCCTTACAACATTTGGAATTGGAATTGTTTGGAGACAGCCCAAGAACCATTATGATGACTGTTATTTCTGTGTTGCCATATTAAGGGAATTAATGGAGGGAAATCACACGAAAATGTAATATCCAGATTTAGATTCTGCTAGACGACCCACGCGGAGATAACACACCAATTCCAACTTTTAGTCAGATTTCTGATTCCCTGCTAGAAGATGAAACAGCAGTGGCATGTTGAACGACAAGTGACAGTGATAGTGATTTCGTAGATGATTTTCGAGCTGCTCAACGCTTCGACCCGTGTGAACTGAATGATCTAATCCGAGATCTATATCTTTCCAAGGAATCTTCAGAGCTGTTGGCTTCAAGATTGAAAGAAAATAAATTACTAACTGCTGAAACAAAGCTTACATTTTATCGCAGCAAAGAGCAAGGTTTTCTTCCATTATTTTGTAAAGAAAACAACTTTGTGTTTTGTACTTGCTTGCTTACTTGTTTGTGTTTGCTTGCTGTGAACTCCTGTATGTCGGATGAAGGCATCCTGTTGTCCAACATCAGTGTGATGTCATACAGGACCTGAGGTTTGCATGAGTATCCGTTGTCCCATGTCTGGCTTATTGGTGTGCTGACTAGTGGTCCCTCACCGTGCAGGCAGATACCCTCCGACTTCCGGAAGAATCAGCAATCCTACTACGTTAGCCAGGACCCCGGATGTACCTGTTGCCCAGGACGCACGACTAGGAGGTGTTAGTATAAAACCTGGCCTTGGTGCCTTGGAAACACCTCTGTTGCCCAGGACGCACGACTAGGAGGTTTTAGTAGGTCTTGGCCAGTATAGAAACTGTCCCTGGTGCCTTGGAAACACCTCTGTTGCCCAGGACGCACGACTAGGAGGTGTTAGTAGGTCTTGGCCAGTATAGAAACTGTCCCTGGTGCCTTGGAAACACCTCTGTTGCCCAGGACGCACGACTAGGACGTGTTAGTATAAAACCTGGCCTTGGTGCCTTGGAAACACCTCTGTTGCCCAGGACGCACGACTAGGAGGTTTTAGTAGGTCTTGGCCAGTATAGAAACTGTCCCTGGTGCCTTGGAAACACCTCTGTTGCCCAGGACGCACGACTAGGAGGTGTTAGTAGGTCTTGGCCAGTATAGAAACTGTCCCTGGTGCCTTGGAAACACCTCTGTTGCCCAGGACGCACGACTAGGACGTGTTAGTATAAAACCTGGCCTTGGTGCCTTGGAAACACCTCTGTTGCCCAGGACGCACGACTAGGAGGTGTTAGTAGGTCTTGGCCAGTATAAAAACTGTCCCTGGTGCCTTGGAAACACCTCTGTTGCCCAGGACGCACGACTAGGACGTGTTAGTATAAAACCTGGCCTTGGTGCCTTGGAAACACCTCTGTTGCCCAGGACGCACGACTAGGAGGTGTTAGTAGGTCTTGGCCAGTATAAAAACTGTCCCTGGTGCCTTGGAAACACCTCTGTTGCCCAGGACGCACGACTAGGACGTGTTAGTATAAAACCTGGCCTTGGTGCCTTGGAAACACCTCTGTTGCCCAGGACGCACGACTAGGAGGTGTTAGTAGGTCTTGGCCAGTATAGAAACTGGCCCTGGTGCCTTGGAAACACCTCTGTTGCCCAGGACGCACGACTAGGAGGTGTTAGTAGGTCTTGGCCAGTATAGAAACTGGCCTTGGTGCCTTGGAAACACCTCTGTTGCCCAGGACGCACGACTAGGAGGTGTTAGTAGGTCTTGGCCAGTATAGGACCTGGCCCTGGTGCCTTGGAAACACCTCTGCGTCCCTATTTTGTACTAATGTAAGTCTTGTAAACGAAATGGGTGTATGTTATACACCAGATGAGTGGCGGCTACAATGAGGGAGGAGTATGCCACAATAAGCATAGTTCCAGGGGGAAAAACTGAAGTAAGTAAAACTTCGATTAACCGTCACGAGTTTAACCGACAGTTTCTGTTATCCGCCATAGTCTTTTTTCTTTTTTTTTAATGCGTGAGTATCAATACAAGGACGTTGTTTTCAATGTGGTCACTGCCTGGGCTGACCATACAGTGTCTCATCTAAAGGATGGGTGGAATAAACTCTTGCCTGAACCTATTAACGAAATTGAAGTAGCTATTAGTGATGACGACATTGTGCAACTGTGCAACAATGTAGAACTAAACAGTGAAAACATTACGCCAGAAGAAGTAACAGATTGGTTGGAATGTGACAAAATGGATGGAGGTTTTGAAATTCTGAACGATGAAGAAATAGTTTCTGGTGTGAATACCATTGAAGAAGGAGAATCAGATGACTGACGAATCAGTTCTTAACCAAAAACCTACAACTAGCCACCCAGAAGCAGAAACAATGTTATTAAAGTGCATCGACTGGTTTGAAATGCAAAAGGAGGTAAATGCAACACAGATCCTACTTCTGCGCAAGATACGGAACATCGCCGCACAGAAAGCTCGAGCCTCAAAGACACTGGAGTAGATGACAGATTATTTTAAAGTAATATAGGTTTATAGTATTACAAAACATTTCTGTACATTACTACTCTTATATTGAAGTTTATATTGATCGTTTTGTAAAATAAAATACAATATGTATGTATTATTCACTTTTACAGGATTTTATTTTCATATTCGTCCCAAGCCCGCAGTGAAATCACGCTGCTGTACATATGAATTAAGAGATTTCTGTTATCCGTCTATTCGGTTACCACTTACAGCCCTGGTCCCGACGGTGACGGTTAATCGAAGTTGTACTGTATTTAGAACATAACTGGATGGTTTGTGTAGATCTTAAAATGATGAACTTCTTGCTTGGACAGTAAATGGGATTCACCAAATATCCGTGCTTTATATGTTTGTGGGATAGCAGGGTGAAACATATGCATTGGACAAAGAAATAGTGGCTGTTGAGGGATGAATTTAAAGTCGGAGAAAAACATATTGTCAACAAGCCTCTCATTGATCGAAAAAGAGTTCTATTGCCACTATCTTATATATAAAAAAGACTTGTGCGTATGTATCTCTGTATGTATTTATGTATCTCTGTCCGTATGGCCTTTATTTGTTCGCGAACGGCCCATCCGATTGAGATGAAATTTTCTACACGCCTTCCTTTCATTCCAGAGCTGACAACTGTGATATTTTGTTAGTGTGAAATCGCCTGCTTACTCAGTATTATTTCATTTTTCATTTTTCATCATAATTTCATATATTTCAGGGGACCTAACTCTGTAAAAGTTATTTCAAGGGGCATAACTTTTCTGTATAACTTATAGTCATATTGTGGCATCGTTTTCAAAGATTTATAAACTCTTTGTCCATAGTTATGTACCGGCATATGAGTTATAATAAATAATGATACAATCTGTAAGGCATTTTCAAAGTTTTCATAAAAATGATGCACAATGCATAACATTGTAACTCATCTTTTTTTGCTTAAGAAGTTACTGTAGTCATGCAGGTGATTAGAAAGAGTTTTCATTAAAAATAATGGATGGTGTGTAGAAGAACGTTCTTTTAAGTTACTTTTTTTGTTGTATGAATTTAATGAAGCCGGACAGGGTCAGGCAGACAGATAGACAGACAGATAGACAGTCGGGAACGGGAACTTATATGACTACTTATATGAATTAAATGAGATGCTCCACATCAGGAGCTGGGAAATGCCGGGCCGGGTCAGACAGACAGACAGACAGACAGACAGACAGACAGACAGACAGACAGACAGACAGTCGGTAACGGGAACGAGAACTTATATGACTACTTATATGAATTAAATGAGATGCTCCCCACCAGGGTCTGGGCGAAGCCGGGCAGGGTCAGCTAGTTACATATAAAGCTTAGCTTGATGGAGCAATTTGTTACGGCAATGAACAAATATGGTACCTGTTTTAATTGTTTATGCAGAAAGTTTTCGGAACTGAGCATAGAAAAACTTAAAGCTGGAATTTTTGATGGGCCTCCAATTAGAAAGCTAATAAACGATTAAAATTGTATTGATTCAATGAACATAACAGAGTATACAGCCTGGTATTCATTTGTTTTAGTTGGGCAAAACTTTCTGGGTAACATTAAAGCAGTCAATGATTCTGAATTAGTTAAAAACATGCTGTCGAGTTTTTGTAAGCTTGGATGCAACATGGGCATAAAATTGTACAACCTTCATAACCATTTATATTTCTTTCCCGAGAATCTTGGCGACTTTCGGGAGGAGCTAGGTGAAGTATTTCACCAAGATATAAAATCTGGAGGAGAGATACCAGGGACTTTGTGATGCCCACACGAAGGCAGATTACCGTTGATCCTTAAGCATGACTGTCCGGGCATATCACATTCCAAGAAGTCCTCGACAAGAAGTTTTGTGTATGTTGAATGCTAGTGATAAAGTTTTAATACATTTGTGGTGTTTTATATGAAGGAATAAATGCACAGTAATTGAATATAATATAAATGCAGATAACAGTCAAAATGCCACTGATGGTAACTCTAGGCTTGTACATAACAATTGCCATACTAAGAAGGTCATTCTTAGTTTCTCAACACCTAGTGCTAATAGAAAAAGAAAAACTGATAATATTTTTGAAATCATTAACAAAATTACACAAGAACAGCTATTAAATTTAAGGCACCAAAAGGTGTGTAGACCAGTGTTATATATTTTATATTAATTTTTATGTACTCGTCACTATATCCTACAGGTGCGCACCAAGATGTCAAAAGCAGTACGATTAACTGCATTGCTATTGGCTGTAGGATCGTTGGGCACCGTGGTTTCTAGTTCTACCAATGAAAAATCTCCACAAAAGTACCAGCTCCTTCCGGTGAGAAAAGCAATCATGTCAAAATATGGCATATTCACGCCTGCAAAAACACAAACAATCAATGCGAAAGAGTATGCACAGCCAAGAAGTTCAGTGGCTGGAGACATAAAGGATCTCAATGAAGAAAGAACACAAAGCCAAGGACAAGTACGGAAAATAGCATCTCTTTCTGGTAGCCCTAAAACAGTTGCAGAAGTGCACATGTTTGATAAGCATTGCAATGTTGAAGACCGGGAAAACAATGAGACCATACCATCGTGTGTCGACAGCAATATGAAGATGTCTAAATCTCACAGGAAAACATGTCGGTGTCATCCTTGCCACTGTTCCTACATTAGAAAGAAATTTATTGGCGCCATCTGTGTGCAGCTGAATCTCACTGCGGTTCCTAGGAAACTTCCAAACAGCATACGGGCCCTGAATATGTCGCTAAATATAATCCATAGTCTCGACAAAACCAGTCTTATTCAGTATTCGAATTTGACAGATTTGGATTTCAGCAGTTGTCTTATCAGCATAATCGCCGATGCGAGCTTTGCATTTATGCCTCAGCTTATTAATCTGACATTGAAAAACAACCAACTGACGTATTTGTCGAAATCTTCCTTTGCTGGGCTTAAATGTCTGAAATCTTTAGACTTATCCAGCAATAATATCAGTAAAATAGAAATTGGCGCTTTTCGTGAACTACGTCATCTATACAAATTGAACCTGAGCGGGAACAAATATCTAGGTTATTCTAACGAGACTTTTTCGCATCTGCTTTTTGTGAAGTTAGAACATGTGCAGATCCTACACATACATGATAACACGAATGGAACAGAAATCAGCTATCCCAACAAGGCGCTACAACAATTAAAGGCTTTACGGCATCTTAGCATTGACGGCCTCGCTGGTTTGGTCGAGTTTGGGCGGGAAATGAAAGACTTGACTGGATTAGTACATCTGGAAATAAGAGGCATATGTAAGATTGAAAACATTACAGCCAATTTCTTTGAAAACGTCCCTCATTTGCAACGTTTGTTGATAGACAGCTGTGCTGATCTACAGAATATACATCCAGATGCCTACAGACATCTTCGGCGCCTCCATAACCTGGTTTTAATAAACTTACAAAACGTTACAACTGATACGGTATTCAAAGCAATGATTAGCTTAAACAATTCGGGACTAACATCACTCACCTTCCGAAATCTACATCGACAGATCAAGCGGTGTATATACCTTGACAGAGAACAAGCCGAATACATCACCAATATTAATCTTTATCTCCTTGACATGTCTAACAATAGCATTGCTGTATTAACTCGCGCTTTCTTCAGAGGATTGCCAAAAACATTACAAGTATTAATTTTGACTGGAAATAAATTCGCGTTTTCATCTGGCATACACACATGGAGATACTATTCATTTTTAAGAGAGCTTATTTACTTAGATCTATCTATGCAAAACACGAATGAATTTTATAACCATTACCATAGCAATGTGGAAGAAGATAGCTTGGGATTGCAATGGGCTCCTGGTACAGAACGGCTGGAAACAAATGAAGAAAGAACAATTTCGTATGAGAAAAGAGACAACATTGCGCTGATGCAGGGATATTCAGAGAACATTCAAGCGAACTCACGTTCTGACGATCATTATATATATAGTTATCCCAGAAGTGTAGATGAAGGTTGTGAAATACGCCAACATACAGGGGATTATTTGGATTTCCCACCAAATCTCAGGACGTTAAAAGCGTCACACTACCAGGCGTTTGGAATGACAGTTTTAACGCATGGCATTCCAGATGACAATTCTCTTTATCAGATTGACTTCAGAAACAGTTTTATGTCAACCTGGGGCTTTGGTAAGTTGCCACGAGGCATTGCAATTGCGAATTTAGGTGATAATTACTGCAAGAAAATATGCCCAGGGTTCTTTCAGACAAATAATTCGCAGGAACGCTTACATTTACACGATAATTTGTTAGGATATAACTTCGCAAAAGACGAAAATGGATCGATTTTTGCAGAACTGACAAAAACTACATATTTAGATATATCACGAAATCTAATCTATCGCCTGCCAAGACAATTCTTCAAGGGGTTAGTAAATCTGATTTATTTAAGAATATCCGAAAATAGGATTTCAAGCTTGGGCGTCATTTTCAGGCACATGACGAAGTTGCAGTTTATTGATTTAAGCAAGAACGCAATCAGGTGGATAGATGAAGAAACCAGAAATGACCTTGATGCTATCGCAACTTTGTCAGGACATAAGATTATACTTGACCTGACCATGAACCCATTGCCTTGCACTTGCGCTGGTTTAGACATCATAACATGGATGGCCACAACGAAGGCTCATTTCCACAAGGAACATCTCCTCACTTGTGATTCAGACGACATCTCAGCAGAACTGATAGGCGATTTAGAAGAGAAGAGGAAAACTTTACAGCGATTGTGCATGTCTAAATCAACAATGACTATCTGCTGCGTGGCTGCTCTAACTGTGGTCATGATAACAGTGGGGCTTGGCCTGATGTACCGCTATCGGTGGAAGCTAAGGTACTTACATAACACTGCCATTGCTGCCATCTTCGGCTTTAAACCACATCTCCTTCCGAAATATGGCTGCACATTTGACGCCTACATCGTATATACAGAAGAAACGCAAGATTTTGTTATAGACACCTGCATAAAAGAACTGGAGTTGAAAAGAGGACACAGACTCTGTGTTGAAGATCGAGATTTCCTGGCGGGAACATACACAGTGTCCAACATTGTCAGCGCTGTCAGAAACAGTACCAAAACCGTTCCCGTGATGACGCCAACATTTTACAACGGCGTGTTTTCTGAATACAGTTTCAAGATGGCCGTTATGGAAGAACTATACAAGAATCGGCCAGTGCTGCATCTTCTAATATATCAACCGACTGCAAATGAACAGATGTCGCACGATGAGCTGAAAGTCATGAAACGAAATAGCTACATCGAGTACCCGACTGAAGAAGGGACGGAGGATAATATTAAACAGAAGTTCTGGGACGACCTATCTCTGGCAATCGGACACACCAAGAACCCAACGACTCAACAACTTCCGGACATGCAGTGAAGGACTTACTTAATGCTATTGCAAGCTTTTATTAGTTTAATGTCTAAGTATTTAATTTACTTACATATACTCATAATATAAGGAAAATAAAATAAGAAAGACTATCAAGAAAACAGTAACAATGGTGATATCAAAGAAAAAGGTGACACCCAAAGTGAAATAAAGATAGAAGGGAAAATTCTTCACCAAGTGGATAGTTTTAAATATCTAGGGACATTTATACCATCATATGGAAGATGCACAAAAGAGATTAAGAGCAGAATAGGGCAAGCAAAGGCTGAATTTAAGAAAATGAAGAATACCTTATGCAATAAGTCACTATCATTGAATGTAAGAAAGAGAGTGCTAAGGTACAAACTATTGTTACTGTTTTCTTTATATTCAAGGAGAGTCCTTTATTTGCACTTTCAGTTACTACATTGTCCAACAGTTGTTGTAGATCTTTTGCATTATCCGCCATCAATACTGTGCCATCTGCATAGCGTATATTATTTATATTATAACCTCCGAATATTATTCCTAGCTTTTCTTTTTATCTCTCTCATTATTACTTCGCTATAGAGGCAGAAGAGATCCGGTGACAAAACACATCCCTGCCTTACTCCAAGCTTTATGTGTTCATAAATTCCTTCTTTATTTCCCATTTTAAATGCTTCTATTAGGTTCCAGTAAATATTTTTTATTATTCTGAGATCTTTCCCATCAATGTTAATATCTTCCAACATTTTAATCAGTTCATCATGTTTTACTTTATCAAATGCATAAATTAAAGTATAAAGTATAATCTATGAAGCACAAATATGTCTTTATTTTTCTCTACAGATCTTTCTAATAATGTTCGTAATGTGCATATTGCATTGTTTGTACCTTTTCCTTCTACAAATCCATACTGTTCTTCGGCAATTTCCATTTTTATGTTTTTCTTGTTCTTCTCATTATAATTCTGAGAAGGCAGCGAGGAGTGACTAGGGGATCTGGCCGACGCTCGACGCTCAGAGGAAAGGCGGGACGGACATATATTCAGATTGCTACTGGAACTATTGGTGTTGGAACTCTTCGCTGGCTGCTGAGGGTGGGGACGGAGCGCTTATGGGAATGCACCGAATGCTGTGATGTCGGTTCCTAAATCAATCAATCAATCTGAGTAGAAGCTTAGTGACATGATTTATGAGGTTAATCGTACGAAAATCTCCGCATGCAATTGCTCCTTGTATTTTTGGTATAGCTATAATTTTTTTTTTATTCGCATATCCTTTACAGAACATCGCTGTCAACAGCAGAATCTTTCAGCTGTCTGTTGATTTCTTGGCAAGATTACGCTCAGTAGTTTGCCATTGCTTTCTGAGCGGCCGGCTCAGTGTCCCGCAAGTCACCAGCGGGGGACGAACCGCTCCCAGCTCGCTCCCGCTACGAGACTCTGCGTGACAAACGGGATTACGGAGAAAGTGTTGTAACCCCTCAGCCAGAGAGACCGGCATAGCTATAAATACAGATTTCAAAATATCGCTGCAGTAAATACCATTCAACATTTTGCTGTATGGCTGTGAATCTTGGAATGTAAATGAACAAATTAGGAGGAGATTGGAAGCAACAGAGATGTGGTTCCTGACACGAATGTTGCGAATTCCTTGGACTGCGAAAGTAACTAACAACGAATTCCTGAAAGAGGCTAATGAAACTAGAACATTATATAAAACAATAAGAAAGAGGCAAATAACTTTTTTTTTGGTTATGTGATGAGAAGAGAAGCTTTGGAGGATATCGTGACAACTGGAAAAACCGAGGGGAAGAGAGGCAGAGGCAGACCACGAGAAATGATGCTGGATGGATTGTGACGGTAGCATGGAGGAATATCAACGGCAGAGTTGATCCAGAAAACCAAAGACCGAGATCTGTGGAGAGTCATGAACACCTACACTAGTCGGCATGGCACTTGATGATGATGAAGTTTGTACCGTAATTTTGCACCATAATTTTTGGCATTTTTTTCACTTTAATTTTGAAACGTAAATTTGCACCGTAAATTGTAACTGCAATTTTCTACCGTAATTTTGCACCATAATTTTTCACGTAATTTCGCATTACAATTGTTCGCGTAATTTGGTACCATATTTTCCACTAATTTTCCACCATAATTTTGCACAGCAAATTTACACCGTAGTTTCGTAACATAATTCACAGAATAAATATTGTGATGTATTGCATCAGAACTTAATTTTTCTGTTCTTTTGGTAAACCACGTGTTTCGCTGTATGAAATTGAAACTTGGAATGTAAATAAACAAATTAGGAATAACTTGGAAGCAACAGAGATGTTAGTTAGTTAGTTAGTCACCTCTTACGACATGTGTGGTAGGCAACAGAGATGTTAGTTAGTTAGTCACAGCAACGGGTCGTCCCCATTATGCTCCGTTCCTGTGACAGTGAATATCACATAAAACGCTCCCCACTGCCCAATGTGAAAAGTGGAAAAGACAGGAGTCTCGGACAAACAACAGCCCGCACAGATACACTGTGCATAATGCCGCCGCCAGAATGTCAACACAATAGTCCCCCACAAAACACCCAGTTCATTTCTGATGGAATCGGCAGTCATTTTCTCATCTGGATGTTTCCTAGATGTTCACCCTCACAGTCCACGAAAAAACAGTTCATTGTCGATGGCAGTGGTAGTCAACCAGAAGCCCAGCAGCCACGCATTTCTGCATAAGGCAAAAACCGGTCAACTCTGGGACATAGCCAGCTGCCATCGCTCCGAACATGCAGTCACGTTCCAAAAAACCTCGGGCAGATTCAAAAAGCATTTCACACGAAACTCACAGTGTCACGCCACGCACTCACTCAGTAGCAGGGCGACGGAACCATAGCCTCCTTAGTCACCTCTTACGACATGTGTGGTAGGCTACAGTGTTGCTATTCTTTGCTTCCCTTATGGGCCCCGGAAACACACTGGAGAGATGTGGAGATCTGGTAGATGAGGTAGAGAGAGAGATGTGGTACCTGAGACGAATGTTGCGAATTCCTTGTACTGCCAGAGTAACCAACAACGACTGCTTGAAAGAGGCTAATGAAACTACATTAAACTGTAACTGTCATATTGTCATTTACTACTTTTATCGTTTCTTTACTTATTCAGTCTCGGTAGAGATTTGTCCGCAGCAGACGAGCAATATCTCCGGCGTTCCTATTCTTGCCGGTCGCAAGATCCGTACAGTGGAAGGATGGGAGATTTGCTCGCAATAGACGAGCAATATCTCCTGCGGTGTCTCCGGCGGGCCTATTCCCGCTGGTTGCGGGATCCGCTAAGGTCAGGCGGGGAGTCTGACGATAGTGCACGCTTTACACAGGTCCGGACACTTGTGATTGACAGATGTACGCGTCCTTATGGTCCAGGCGCGTACGAGGTCCTCACCTGTGGGACTTGGCTGAACGCTCTAAGCCGGGTCCCATGGGTTCCAGGGTCTGGCCGTCACTCGCCACCTGCTCGTGGTGGCGAGGTCTCGGAGGTTTGACGCTGAGCCGCCAGCGTCTGCAGCCTACCTTGTGCCAGACGTATTGGTTACCCATTCCTCTGGAAAACACAAGATTAGGCCGAGAGAGGGAACATGTCGCTTGGGCACCACATGTTTCTCTGAAGCTCTGCCCAGGCATTGTGATGGAATATTAGCCACATTCCAACTCACATACTTTGGTCTGTCAAGACTGCAAGGTGCCACTCACAGTACCTTGCGGTGTATGGCAGAGGGGTCTTTGAGCCTGAGGACTTAAGGCCGCCTGGCTAGTGCAGTCGCCGCGAACTGTGCAGGTTATGATTTTCTTACAATAATGTGATAAGAAGAGAAGCAATGCAGAACATTGTGGCGACTGGAAAGTTCAAAAGAAAGAGAGGCCGACCAAGAGAAGTGATGCTGGATGGACTGAGACGGTGCCAAGGAGGAATGTTATCAACAAAGTTGATCCAGAACACAAAGGGCCGAGATCTGTGGAGAGACGAACGCTTACGCCAGCTGACAAGGCACTTGATAATGATGATGAAACCATGCGAACACTTATCCCACACAGAATCTCTTCTGCCGGCCCGATAGTCCGGGGTTTCGATCTCATAATGATAGGTTTATTAAATGTATTCTAACATGGATGCCACTACATCACCCACCGAATGAGGATTTGTGTTTAAACATATGGATCTAGCACCATCTGTCCATTGCGCACTACGGTGTTTAAAAGGGTCTTTTAATTACTTACTGTTCACATACACACACATATACACACATACACAGTCGCACACACACTCACACAGAGAGTGTGAAAGAAAGAAATATAGGAGAGAGAGAGAGAGAGAGAGAGAGAGAGAGAGAGAGAGAGAGAGAGCGAGAGAGAAAAAATAAATGAAAATGATAGAGAAATGCTGACAAAGAGAGAGAGAGAGAGAGAGAGAGAGAGAGAGAGAGAGAGAGAGAGAGAGAGAGAGAGAGAGAGGAAATCGAGAAAGAAAGAGATAAAGAGTGAGAACGAGATAGAGTGGGTGATAAAAATTATGAGGGGGGGGGGGTGTAGATAGAGCTAGATCAGACAGAAACACAGATTAATAATAATATCTTTAAGAATAAGATGGTTTCAACAAACAAAATCAAGTAACATCTTTACGAAAGTACGCCTGATCATTTCCTAATAACTAAAGAAGAAAGCTTTTGAGTTGAAATGTTACAGAAAAGTTCTTAGAATGTCGTGGATTAAGAAGGAAACAAATGTGACATTCTACAAGATCCGAACTTAGATAAAAAACTGACTGATAAAAATCATCATGTCTTTAAAGGTGAAATACTTGGTCCGCAATAAACACCACTTTCGTTTGGAGCGACAAGTGATGAAGGAATGGTTTCTGGGAAGAAAGAGGCAGAGATCGACCACAATGAAGAAGGACACAGGACAATGCAAGCACTGAGAGTTTAAAAGGTTTTACCTTTTGGTGGTAGATTACCTATGGACAAGGGAGAGGTGGTCGAGCATCTGTGGGTGGGACCAGGTGGAGAAGACGGGGGAACAGATTGAGAACCCGTATGTGGAAAGAATGATATTGCGAGGGACCAGCAGGGGTTCTGGAAGAAGCTCAAAACTGAGAGGGAAGGCGAGACGGACATATAATCAGATTGCTACTGGAACGATTAGTAGTATGACTCTTTGCTAGCTGTTGAACGAGGGGACGGAGCGCGTATGGGAATGTCCCGAATGCAGTGATGTATGTTTTGTCATGCATCAATACTCCACCAAGTTTTGCCGAGCCAGCCAATATGTCCGCCTGTTCATTCCCAAGCACACCGGCATGCCCAGGAGAAAAGATCCAGGTGATGCTTGCTACACGTGACCTCCGAAGCGAAGCAAGCCACTCTGCACGAAGCTTGCCTGTTCTCACCCCCCTCAGCATGCTTTCTGAGTCAGTTACAATCACAATGTGTGTATGTGTCGTGTTCTCTATCCAGCGGAAAGCTGCACTGACCGCCTCCACCTCCATTCTTAAGCTAGATGTAGTGTCATCATACGCCAGGCTCTCCTGCACCAAACGCCGACCATTAGTTTTGCCAAGAACTCCCAGGTACTTCTACCTCTCAACACCAACCCATCCGTGTAGATAATCACATGACCCGGGCGAGAATTTTCCTGAATTAGTTGCTGAATTTCCACTTCCGTGGCCCTTGCTGGCCATTCCCTGCACTCCCGGCTCAATGTGATTATAACTCTGCACAAGTCTGACTGCTCGGCTGGCACTCTGACCCAATCCTCTCCTCGCCTAATGTTCTCCAAGGGGCACACCTGTCTGATCGTATCCTCCGCCTGGGCCATCCATGATTTCCCTCTTATCAGTCTCTGACCCTTAACTACGTCCAGCGCCTCATGCAACGGGTGATCTGTGTCTGCAGCTACTCTGAGGTATGCCTTCGCTTGCATCACCTTGTGCCTACCAGCACCAGCTGACTCTTTGAGACAGTGAGCAGTCCTAGTCCATAATCAGTCACTGAGAGGATCAAGTGCTGGTATAGTGTGAAGAGCATTCTCTGCGCTGTGTCCCTTTTGAGATCTTGTCACAACCGTCTCCACATGGTCCTTGAAGGACAGACTCCTGTAAAAAGTGATTCCCAGATACTTCAGTTTGTTCTCTCTGTTGACGCTTCTGCCATCTATCGTGGGGCTTGGGGCATCATCTCTCACAATCCTGTTGTCCAGAGAGCACCACAACACAACCGCCTTTTCCGGGTTGATGACAGCACTCATTTCAGTGCACCAGTCAATCACTTTGTCTACTGTCACCTGTAGCCCCTGGGCTGTTTGATCCCTATTTCTCCCCTGCCTGTATGCAAGAATATCATCTGCAAATGTTAGAATCCTTCCAACCCCTGGTGCTTCTAGGTATGCAATCTTGCTCGTATACACATTAAAGAGCACCGGTGAGATTGCAGATCCCTGTGGCAGTCCCGGGGTTAAAATATGTGGCTCTGAGGTCCATGCGCCCAGACGGAGAGCAACCTGACGATAATGCAGGACGGCTGCTATCCAGTTCACCAACCATGGATTGACCCCCTTATCCATAAGTGTGGTCGTCAAAATATCATAGCGAACTATATTGTACGCATCCTCGAGATCAAGCGCTGCCGCCATCGTTTCCTGTCTACTCTAGAACCAATCATAAACGTCAAAGGCAAAGGTGGCTGCATTTGACCAGGTATCTTTTCCTTGCCTGTAGCTCCCCAGGCCTCTTGGAAGAAGCTTCCCCCTTTCCAAAAAATCCTGCAGCTTAACAGCGACTATCTTCTCTAAAACCTTCCCAAATGTATTTTGAAGGGTGATGATCCTAAAGCCGCCAAGCTTTGAATGATCCTTGTATGGTTTTGGGAGAGGGATGAGATAGCTATGCAACCAATCCTGCGGTACTGATGCTGTCCTAATGCTCTGATTAAAGCAGTCGGCCATCTCCTTCAGGTCTACATCGCTCAAAGCCTTCATGTGGCCATACCTGACACCATCAGGCCCTGGTGCCGTGTCTTTTGCCTTTTGCAAAATATGTTTAACATCTTCAACCCGTATGATGTCTTCATAGGGCATATTCTCTATTGTGCCAGATAATTCCACTCTAACTGCATCCCTGGTATCCGCATCATTATGATTGGTCTGCTTTAAAAATCCCTGGAGAAACGCCTCCCCTTTCTCCTTGCCTGTTGTCACGCGTACCCCATCCTCTTTATAAATTGTTTCCACTGTCATAGGCCGATCTTTTCTTTGCATTTGTCTGTACAGTTTCCAGAATTTATGCAGTGTTTTATCACCTCCAATCTCCTTCATAAAACATTCCCATTTTACTTTCTTGGCCTCTGCAGCACATCGCTTGAAAGCCTCCACCTTGTCTTTCTTGTCATTTTCCCTATGTCCACTTCCTCTCCTGAGCTTTGGGGTGGGGGTGTCTGTCGCAATTTCCTTAGCTGCTTCACTGCAGCTCTCTTTGCTTTCCACGCATTGTCTACTTCTGGGGTCAACCATGGGGCTGCAAAAAAGGAGTTTTAACAGTCCTGTTCCATGCCCCATGTCTGAGGCGTCCAAGATGGCTGTCGCTCCACTCATACCGGAAGGTCTTGCGCGCTCTCCCAGCCTTAACTTTCTTGGACTTAGAGATCAGGACTTGAGCATAGCATGTAATCACTCCCATGGTCATTCAGAACAGTCCACTTTACATCAAGGACTGATGACTGGGAGACAAGTGCCAAATCAATAGCAGTATCTGCATCGCCAGGCTTCATATGAGTAGCCTATCACCTGGTAAGTCCTCTAATTCCTTAAGCAAGTCCCATTGTTCCTTTCTGACAAAACAGTCCACTGTGGCATATACATTTATGATGTTCCAACTTAGGCCACCCATCTCCATTTGTATACCCTGGACCTCTCTTGCACTATGATTCCACTGGCTCAAGTCAAGTACCACATGCTTCACTCCTTTCTTCACCAGCAGGCCTTGCCCATGTCTCTTCTGCCCAGTGGGGTTTATATAACTGACGTGCCCAGGGCAATGGTATTTATCTGTATTTAACTCCTGGAGCATGAGGACATCAAAATCATATATTAGCCTCTCCAATACAGTACCTCTCTGCCTGGCACTGCGACAGTTCCAGTATCCCACTCTTACATGATTGAAACCTAGTCTCTCCACTTTTCGTCTTGTTCTCCTGGCGCCTGCCCTCCTATTTCTATGCCTTCTTCTCACACCATTTCCTCGCCTTCTCCTCCTCACTCTCTCTTCGCTAGCCGCTGAAAGATGTGTCAAGCGCAGAGCACGAGCTCCGTAGCTCCGGCGACTATTCCCGTGTTTAATTAACTCCATAAGCAAATTTTGGATATTGCAGGAAAAAAGAACGGTCACCCTAGCATTGCCTGCTTACTAGGGAAGGGGCAGGGAATGTCCCTCAGGAGTCCATACGCCTGACGCCGCCTCGCCCACATACCAGACGTTCCACGTTCACGACCAACTCACCCGTGGCCATTCAGTCCTCGGCACGTCGGTCCACCTTAAACTTAGGGGTTTATAATCGGAGTTTTCCATCTCCTAGATTGGCTGCTTTATTAGTTAACGGGCCCAATCTACCTGAGGGCAAGAGATTCCAGCGCCTCATTCCTGGCGAACACAGTATATACATGTATACAGGGAACAAAACAAATGTAATAAACAATCTATCAAATTGTAAGTACATTGTGAAAGTCACCACACCATTGAAACCTAACTCTCGTCACCAAACGAAGCAGTGACGACACCAGTAATCTGGTAATAATACCTGTATTTTTTGTATGGATGTAACACGTGGACACGAACAGACAAGCTGAAAAACATCTAATGACAGTGGAAATGTCGTTTCCGAGGAAAATGCAAAGAATACCATGGACAGACAGAAAAACCAATAACCAAGTCCTACAAGAAACAAATGAAACCGTAAACTGATAAGAGAAATGAGACGTAGTCAGGCACCATTTTTAGGCATGTTATGAGAAGAAATAAACTAGAGAACTTGGTGACAACTGGTAAAATTGAAGAGAAACGAACAAGAGAAAGGCAGAGAAACGTGGGCAGACATGTTTCTTTATCACCAGAGTCGAGGATGAACTCTTGTATTCTTGTCCCAAGCATGCCATATGTCCAAGCCATCAATATATTTACGTCTCTTCCGTCCCCTTGTTCTTTCCCCTGCAGTCTTGCCAGTCGTCACCAAGTCTCTAGATTATTTCTTCTCATAAATTGCCCACAAAATCTTGATTGTGTACGTCTAATTTCTCTAATCAGTTTACGGCTCCAACCCCCCCCCCCCCCCCCCCCCCATCCCGCCATACACCGCATGGTACTATATATAGTTAGGTAGTTAGTCGCGGTTCCAACTTCACGGCTACGGGTCGTCCCCAGTATGCTCCGTTCCTGTGCCAGTGAATATCACACAAAATGCCCCTGAAGGTACTATATTAGCTGTACATGACAGACAGACAGACAGACAGACAGACAGACAGACAGTTTACGGCTTTCGTTTGTTGCTTGTAGGACTAGCGCAAAGTGTTTTGTGCAGCCAATGTTTCCCCTCTTGTTTTCTTTGTTTTTTTTAAAGTTGCATGTCCTTTACATGACGTTGCAGTCAACAACAGCATTTTACCTTCGATGTTGATGTCTTGGCAAGTTTTTAGGTTCAATAGTTTGCTATTGCTTTCTGAACAACCGGCTCCCATATCAACACGATAAAACCAGCGCGACACGGTCTGCTGCCAAATCGATCACCTCTGTGTTTCAAACTCGGGTAAGTGGCATAACGAATCGCGTTAGAAATCCTATCGCCAAGGAGTTAGAAATAGATAGGATGACTTGTGTGAGATTCGTTGATGGCCTATGCTTCAATAGTGGATAAGGGCAAAAGAAGAAGAAGAAGAAGAAGAAGAAGAAGAAGAAGAAGAAGAAGAAGAAGAAGAAGAAGAAGAAGAAAGTAAAAATACTTGATGAAGTTCGTAAAGGTTTAAAGAAGGAAATGAAATAATAGTTGACAACAAATAGTCGAAACAAGACCACAGAACTACCGGTGGGACTATTCGAACCTCCGAGGTAGAGGAGTTCTCCTGTTGTAGTCTGCCATCATGTTGCGGTCGGTCTCTGTGTGTCTCTTACATGCCAGCAGAAGTCTTGCCAGTCATGATTGCCAACGGTAGGATATCTGTAATTTCAAGTAACATTATCACACTTTTACGAAAGGCAACAGTTGGTTCTATTTACTTGTGTACTTTATTTAATCGACAGAGAATGGTTATGCCACCGTACCGTATGCTGTATCATTGTATCATATCATGTATGCTGCTGCTTTTCAACTCTTTGACATTGGTGTCATTGGAATTCTGATTCAAAATTCAAATTGTATTCAGTAGTTAAGTTTGGATCATTTTCATTTAGCAATTTTGGACCCAACCAGACTGAATTATTTAACATTTACTAGATTAAAACATTAATTTTACACCTAAATATCAAATAAAATATATATTATTATTCAGATATATTAATTATTCATTGTAGGCCTTGCATTGTGAGTGTGGTGCCCGTAAATGTAAAAAAGAAACAATGAATATTGAATGAATTTTTTTTGGGGTATATGTGGCGATGTCAGAATAGAATAATTATTTTAAATTATTTATAATCGAATAATACTAAAACAATATTAATATTATTAGAATCTAAGATTGAGAAGAGATAATGATCAAATACTATTCTTCTTCTTAGTCTTCTTACTGACTCCTCCTCTTGATGCTTTAAACTTTAAATGTTTTTATTATTATCATAATTGTAGTTTTTGTGATAGACGGAAGAGAATGGATTTCATTGTGTCTGATGCAGGTGTGGTGTCTAGTTACTATTGTAGTCATTATAACCAGAGATAGAAAAAAAAAAAAACTGAACATAATTCAGGATCCAGCTCCTTTTTCTCGGGAGCCTGCTTAGTTTTTATATTTGCAAATAGTCAAATACGGGCTAGAACACTACATAAAATTCAAGCACAATAGAGTTTTTGATGCCCTGGAATTTTTAACTTCTGACTAGTGGACTAGGATGGCTTAGACCATTTCCAATGTTGATGTTTGAAGACACATCCCTATTTTGTCTTTAATTGGTGATGTCAACATCTGAGCATGCATTTGAAACAACTTCCCTTGTATATGAGTCAACTTCTTCCTTCCTCTTTCAAGATGAGGGGTTGTGACATTTTCACACTTAGTTATGCATGACTCTACAGGGGTCAGTGTGTCCAACTGCATCCTTTTATATGAGGTTTACTTCCTGGAGACATGTTCCAACCAGAGTAACAAGTTTCATATATTCATGTGTGAGTTTTCTTTCATAACAAATTTGCTGGTCATGTCCTTACAGCCCGCTATTTGTGATTGCAATGGCATTTTACGTGCAAGCAACTTGCTCATAGGACCTTCTTTGTGTTTTTGAGTGGGTGCATAACTGTGCTGAGAGTGTAAATGATGTGTATGTATGTAGGGATGTGTGTGTTTATGCGTGTTGGTATGTGTGTCTGCCTGCCTGTCTCATAGCATGGTAATATACATTATTCATGTTCACAACCCACATTTGACAATCCTTTTTCTATGTAACATGCACAATAGATAATTGATGTATGAAAGATGAGTGATTGGAAGGGCTGAATTTGCATGCCCAATTTGTGACCCTTTGAAAATAAAGTTTGCTCATTTGTTTATTTGTTCAGTTGTTTGCATATATGTTTGGTACACACATGACCTCCTGTTTCTTGCACACAGGATATACTGTTTTTGTACACAGGATCTACTGTTTTTGCACACACAGGATCTACTGTTTTTTGCACACAGGATCTATTGTTTTTGCACACAAGATATACTGTTTTGTGCACATGATCTGTTTTTGTATACACAGGGTCTACTGTTTTTGCACACACAGGATCTACTGTTTTTGCATACAGGATATACTGTTTTGTGCACATGATCTACTGTTTTGTGTACATGATCTACTGTTTTTGCACACACAGGATCTACTGTTTTTGCACACACAGGATCTATTGTTTTTGCATACAGGATCTACTGTTATTTGCACACACAGGACCTCACTGTTATTTGTCCTTGGCTAAGTATCTGATCTCACTACCTGAGAGATGAGGCAGAACTGTGATACTGTTAGAAACTGTCTGTGAAAATGTAGAGCCCTATGCCATGAGTGAGGTGCTTCTGAGCCCGAGATGTAAACTGAAACTACTCAGCTATTTCTCCCTCATGAAAAAGACAATTAGTCATGCATAGTGCATTACAGGAAACCTTGAGTTTAGACCTTGTGTCCCCGGGATGGTTAACCCGGTCAACAAATGCCCGCAGAAGTCGGATGTGTCGGCCTAACGGCGCAAGAACGCAGCTTTGCTGTAAACAGGCACAACTCAATCACATCCGGAAAAAAAACTCTGGATGAACGCAGAAGAAGAAGAGGACCTTGTGTAAATGTCCAATATTGCAAGGTTGATGGTCAAGTTGCTATACTGGACTTTTATTCAGCACTTACGAATTTGCCAGATTGAATCATTATTACATTACCTGTGCCCTGTTTGATTATTGTTTTGGCTTCACTGTACACGGTCAGGTTTTACTGTTGTTGAGTTTGCCAAGGGTTTTTATTTTTAAGTATGCTCAGAGTGCCGCAACTGGTAAAGGAGCTGTGCAAGAATTTCACAATTCCCCGACATACCAAGTCAAGGGCTTGAAATCAGCTGCAGATTACATTGTGTTCACTCAGAAAGAAAGACAAACTACTAAATGTAAAAAAGTGCCTAGTAAATTACAGATGGCCACAAAATGCTGGAGTTGATTGTGATGACCTGTAAAGAACAGCAGATATGTTGTCTCCCTTCTTTTGGCAACAGTGGATCTCGGATGATATATCAATATATTCTCACATTAAAGAAGACAGTGTGTGCATTCAGTGGTACCAACCAGTCTGGCTGCTGCATGAAATGACAGCCTTGGTAGTTAGTGGCAAGGAAACCAGCAGAAAAGTGGTGTCCTGGCTGCTGCATGAAGTGACATCTTTGCTTGATAGTTGGTGGCAAGAAAACCAGCAGAACAGTGGTGTCCATCTGGATACAAAATGTAGATACCTTTGCTTCCATTGTGTGTGACTTTATCTGATGATCCTTCAGTGTGTACATTTTTTTTTAATGTTGCATATTTCTTACAGGGCTTTGCAGTCAACACCAGCATTTTTCAGCTGCTGTTGATGTACCAGGCTAGTTCTATGTTCAGTAATTTGCCATTGCTTTCTGAACGACCAGCTCACATACTCCAGTAAGTTTCCATCGCGGCGCAATCTGCTGCCGAATATCTCGCAGCTGTTTTCCCCATGTGGATATACGGGATTACAAACGTCATTAACACCTTGGCCAGGGAGACCGGCAGTGTGTACATATTGGGGTCATAATGTGATTTTGTAGTTGTCCAATGTTTCCAATATAAGGATGTTGTTTGGCTGTATTTCGTTATTAATCTTCCTTGTCTTGCAATTAATTTTTCTTACTAGATCTATGTGTTACTTCTTCCTGGGAGTTTTATTGAGAATATTGTGGTATGGGGTAGTTTTCCATTCTTATCACTCATCTTATAGATAATGGTGGACTATTTGTGACATTATTGAGTTCATTGCACTATCTCGTCAAGCCGTACCTCAAACTTCGACAGGCAATTTGTTTTCAGGTTTGCTTTCCCTAGCCTTTGACCGCATCCAGTTTATCTACAAGGCAGCAAGTTTGTGTATCTCTTGTCTGGTCCCTACTCCGTGATCTGGGAGACCTTGCCAGTAGCTACATCACTATCTGCATAGCTCTTGAAGTCATTGCAAGACACAAGCCCCTCTACCACATGAAAGTGGGTGCACAACAGGGTGTTGAACCCCTTACCTCAGCATCAGCACACCAGATGTTTAAGAACAAGTGTTCTTTTCTGTTCGGCCATGCTGGCCACCGGTGGACTATTTGACCCCCGGGAAGGTTAACCCGGTCAACAAATGCCCACAGAAGTCGGATGTGTCGGCCTAACGGCGCAAGAACGCAGCTCTGCTGTAAACAGGCACAACGCAGTCACATCCGGAAAAAAATATCCGGATGAACGCAGAAGAAGAAGGACTCTTTGACATCTTTGATCTTTTTTTTGCAGATTGGTTCAAAGGTCACTGCCAGCGGTGTGTCACTGTGCAAGATCAATTCAGTTGTCAGCATGCAAATTCTCAGACGACCCAGTAAAACCTGAGACAGGAAGATTTCGTGCAAGAGGCACTTCTTTGCAGAAAAATAGGTGAGTGACTGTTATCTTTGTTATAGGTCCCTGTAGTTTCTAGTGTAATAACTGCAACATTATAAATCCTACCCACAAAAATATTTCTGGCTGAAGGGCACATTTGTATCCTCTCCGTTGCTCATAGTTCATACACTGTGTTGAGGTCCTCATGTGGTCTATGAGAGGAGACTAGAGCATGTATAGAGATGTAGAACTTGTGTGGTCTGTGAGAGGAAATAGAGCATGTATGGAGATACAGACCTTGTGTGGTCTATGAGAGGAGATAGAGCATGTATAGAGATATAGAGCTTGTGTGGTCTATGAGAGGAGACTAGAGCATGTATAGAGATGTAGAACTTGTGTGGTCTGTGAGAGGAGACTAGAGCATGTCTGGAGATATAGACCTTATATGGTCTAAGAGAGTAGACTGGAGATATCCGCATACAATGAAAGTATTCCTTAACAAACTCCAAGAGCATTATTGAAGGTAACCAGAACTGTAGTGACATAGTGATTAATGCTCTGACCTGAGGACCATTAAGGAGGGTAGCTGACCCTTTACCTTAACAGTAAGTAGTCTAACCATGGAGGTCATGAGAGCAATGTTCTGGTTAGGGACACACACTTTCACCCATGCATGCTTTCTCAGTGACTCATTGAGCAAGCTCAGTAAAATCGAGATAGCCAGGGTCTTGAAGATAATGGATGAAATCTTGTAGGAGGTCAGTACAAATATAGCGTCATTTTTATGCAAGGTCATGGGCGTGCAATACGTAATGATTGAGCTGATAGGCTAATGAGCAATGGACCAGGCTGGTTTCCTGAATGCTCTCAGGTAGGCAGGATTAGTAAATGATTCAACATATGATGAGATGATGACTCCATTGCAAGAACATCAGGTCAAATGGGGTGAAGCTAGACAAAAGCAACATTACAAGCAGCCAAGGAAAAATAGTCAGCCAACACAGAAATGGTGTCATTAGTTGCTACATGATAGTGCACATACTGATGATGGGACCAGGGCACTTATGGACTAGATGGTTTGATGTTCAGAGGAGATGATCTGTTGACTAACCAACCAACACTGGGATTTGAACCCCAGCAGTGACAGCATATTTCTAATCCTTACAACAAAGGTGCTGAGCTAGCCTCATAAAATAAGTTAAAGCAATCCCACTGCAATAGGTATGTGTTAAAGCAATCCCACTGCAATAGGTATGCTGTTAAAGCAATCCCACTGCAATAGGTATGTGTTAAAGCAATCCCACTGCAATAGGTATGTGTTATTGTTTGACCTTCGCATCCACATGGCCACCATTTCATGTGGTGGGGTGACCTGTTCTAACTTCCTAATTAGCAAAATCCATTAGCAGAAACATTTTCTTGTTGCAGACTTTCTCGGGAGATTAAGCAAGCTGTGGTGAATGTTGCCAAATCTCTTCCTGGTGATTGGACGAAGACAGCTGAGGAGCTTTTATCTCAACTTCAGCTGCAAAAGAATCCTGAACAGTCTGAGGAGTTTGTAGAACAGCAGAATAAAGCAGCAGAACCTGATAAGTATGTCTTTGCTTGCTTGATATTAATTAATTTATCATGCCGATAAGCGTGGGAGGTCATGTTTCACCATCTCACTCAATCACCAGGGTCGTGGATCAGCTCAGTGTTCTTGTTTCAACCATACCACGTGGCCAAGCCATCCAGGTATTTACTTCTCTGCCTTCCCATTGTTCTCTTCCCCTGATCTTGCCAGTTGTCACCAAGTTCTCCAATATATTTCTTCTCATAACTTGTCCAAACCATGTATGCTTGATATAAGGAGTTGAATTAGTTTACAAGTCCCACAGTCATCATCTCGTATCTTTAACTGATTAAATATGTGATTTTCAGCCTGTTGTGCCTTTTGTGGAATCTGAAGATTTTTTCTTGTTCCTTCAGCTGAGTTGGTAATGTGCATCATCTGTCTGGTGGCTGGATGCTGTGATTCCCACTTGGTTCTGTAAATGCTTCCTGTAAATCCCTTGGGCTCATCTCAGGTTATGTCTTCATCAGGTTGAGATAGTCTTCCACCCTCCGTTGCCAGTCTGTCGACCTTTTCATTTCCATGTATGTTGCAATGTGAGGGAATCCATTATGTTACAACACTGGATTTTTCTCAGAAACATTGTTTTATTGTATGACAATTGAGGTGAACAAATGAACTAACAAACTTTATTTTCAAAGGGTCCCAAATTGGACACACATTCTTACATTCGATCATTCCAGTCACTCATCTTTCGTACATCAGTTGACTATTTTGCATGTTACATTCGCATTGGGAAAAAACATTGTCAAATGAAAGTTGTGAATATAAACAATGAATATTACCACGTTATGAGACGGGCAGTCAGCCAGACACACATACACAGAACATGCATAAACACATATATGTAATTATATACATACTTACATCATTTATGCAAACTCTCAGTTATGCAGCCACTCAGTAACACACAGATACACACTGCAGCAGTGAAGCATGGCAAGAGTAATACAATCAATACAGTACAAACTTGGCTGACAGATATTGATGAAACTGACACTTGCCCAAATTCACAAAGTGAGTTAAACCTGGTCAAGCACGTCAGTGCTGTCTTCGGGTCACGAGAGGAGATATCATAACCAGCTCTTCATCAGAACCTTGAGCAGAAATACTCAGGCATGACTGCTGCATCAAAGGGCTGAACATGTTTGGGAATGCTCAATGTGCCGTGACAACATCCAGCATGACCTTATAATTGAGAATGAATTTTAAAACAGTCCACATAACCTGATCTGTACTGTGCAGTCCCCTCTCCCATGCCTCCATATTGAAACAGTATCCCAGGGGCCATTGCAGTGTTAATCATCATCATGTGCCATGCTGATCAGTGTGGGCGGCCATGGTTCACCGCCTCACATGATCACCTGTCTCAGATCAGGTCCGCATTCTTGTCAGTGTTATACCATGTGGCCAGGCCATCTAGGTGTGCATCTGTTCTTTTCCCTTGCTCTTGTCCCATCAGTTTTGCCACTTGTCACTACATTTACAAGTTTATAATAATGTGCCCAAAATATCTTAACTGTCTACGCCTAATTTCTTGGATTAATTTAGGTTTTCATTTGTTTCTGGAAGGACTGTCTCATTGATTTTTCTGTCCATAATATACTTTGCATTTTCCTCAGAAATTACGTTTCCACTGCCATTAGATGTTTCTCAGCTTGTCTGTTTAGTGTGCACGTTTCCCATGCATATTAAAATATATGTTCTATATATGGCATGCCAGTATATGTTTTTCACTGCGCTTGAAATCTTTTTATGGATAAGCATTGTTTGCATCTTGCAAAAGGCTGCCTTTGCCCAGGAAATCCTTGTTCTGTAAGGCACCAAAAGATGTTATAAATGTTCCAAGATAGTTGTACCAATTCACCTGCTGGAAATTTTCCCATTTACTTGGATGTTGCATTGTGGCATTTCTGTTTTCTTGAGGATTACCATAATTTGTTTACTTACAATTTATTTCTAACCCTAGTTGCTCCCAGTGTGCAATAAGAGCATCTACTTAGTGCTCTAGATCCTGGTCGTTGTCTGCAGTCAATAGTGCATCGTCTGCATGTCTTATATTGTTTATGTTATGTCCTCCAATTGTGATTACTCTCATATCTGATGCATTTCTCATATTTTCACTGTAACATCTCATCATGTTCCTCTTGTACTTTGCGGTGTCGAGGTGAAGCATAAACTTCGTGAGATATTTTCACTGTATGGGGAGATAAAAGATCTGGAGACATTAAGCATCCCTATCGCATAGCATTCTTGATAAACTGATATTGACCTACTTGATTATCAATTTTTATTAGTTTGTTGTTTCTAGTGTATATTGTTTACAAGTCAAAGGTCTTTGTCAATTTGTAGGTTAGCAAGCATCTTTGTCATGTTGACATGTGTTACTTTATCGAAAGCCTTTGTGTAATTAATGAAAGAAAGATCTGTTTACTTGTGAACACTGTCAATGTTCTCAGCAAAAACGCAGCATTTGGTGTAACACTGCCTTCTACAACACCATATTGTTCTTCTATTCTGGTCGCATTTTCTTCCAAATTTTTTGCATGGTGATTCTTAGCACACTCCTTGTAATGTGACTCTTTATGTTAATTGTTTGATGTTGATAACAATTCTAAGGTTTCTGATTGTTTAGGCATTGCAGTAAACATATATCTGTATATTTGGCTACTGGTTTAGGATCGAGGCTCCGACAGGCAGACAGTTATAGCATTGTTTTGCTGATCCAGCATCTTCTGCAGCTTGTCTTGTTCCAGACATATTGGTGTTACCTTTCCTCTGGAGTAAACCAGGTAGACAGATAGGGATCGTGCTGTATGGGCAACACATGGTATCTATAATTCAGCCCAGTATTTGTGTTATGGAGAGGTATAACTCCATCCCTGGACCTCGCTATGGGTTGTAGTTATGCCTATTTCGAAGCACAGTGTAACAATCATCTGTTGTGATGGCCAGGTGCCAGTAAATATATCTACATAAGTATATATGTCGGTATATCTCCAGTACGATATATTATGCTGAAGTGGTAGGGTAGATATTGGCATGGTAGACCAAGTTGGCAGGTTGATGGGTAGGAATCAGTCTGAGAAAGGCAACAAAGTCTTGCTCACTTGCAGGTAAAATGGGGATATGAAAACCTGAAGGAAATGATAGGTGAAATCAGATGCGACCGGCCACAGACTTGGCGGAATGGTACAACTTTACTTGCTTCATAATTTTAAATGGCATAATACCACATAATGGAATCAGTGCTAATAGTAGTGACAGAGAGCGGCAGTATTTGAAGAATACAGATTTGAAGATGCCAAAACACTATATGTGATTATATCTTATTTTCATATATTTACAGATCTCTGCTGATGACATTGGAAATTGGGAGATGTGAGTATAAGTGCAGTTTATATATGTAAATAACCTTGTGATTCATTGTACATTTTATGAAAAATTAAGTTCATTATTCAGATACTAGTTGATGATATCTATTTCAAACATTGGGGCAGATAATTCATATTTCAGTATATATTTGAATTCGTGGCAACTTGTCCTGCTTACCTTGTTTTCAGAATGATAAGATGCATGATCGTTGTCACACTGTATTCACTTATTTCATATTAAACTGAGAGGGAAGATCAGGAGAACTTTCAATCAGATAGCAGTGGGAAAGATTAGTAGTGTGACTCTTCACTGGCTGTTGAATGAGGGGACAGAGCATGCATCGGAATGTCCTGAGTGCAGGGATGTCAGTTCTAAGCTAAACTCAACTCAACAGTTCATGTTATAATCGATCATCCAGTTTCTCTGGTTACAGTAGTTAAATTAGTTGCATGTTCTTTGCAGGACATCACAATCAACCCCAGTATGTATTGACTGTTTTTGATTTTCTAGGCAATTATATGTTCAGTAATTTACTTTTATGTTGTTGAGTTAAGCTAAGAACCGACATCACTGCACTCAGGACATTCCCATATGTTGTTGATGAAAGAGATAAAAATGAGGCAAGTAAAATATTTTGGCCTCGTTAAAAGACATAACACACTTTTAAATGTCATACTCAAGGGTACAGTTGAATTCAAATAAGCAAGAGGTAGACAAAGATACAAGTGGAAAGATAACATCAAGAGGTGGACGAACGGCAGTCTGAATATTGTTATACTCTCTCCAGGAGAACCTAATATTGTCATACTCTCTCCAGGAGAACCTAATATTGTCATACTCTCTCCAGGAGAACCTAATATTGTCATACTCTCTCCAGGAGAACCTAATATTGTCATACTCTCTCCAGGAGAACCTGATATTGTCATACTCTCTCCAGGAAAACCTGATATTGTCATACTCTCTCCAGGAGAACCTGATATTGTCATACTCTCTCCAGGAGAACCTGATTTTGTCATACTCTCTCCAGGAAAACCTGATATTGCCATACTCTCTCTAGGAAAATCTGATATTGCCATACTCTCTCCAGGAAAACCTGATATTGTCATACTCTGTCCAGGAAAACCTGATATTGTTATACTCTCTTCAGGAAAACCTGATATTGTCATACTCTCTCTAGGAAAACCTGATATTGTCGTATTCCCCCTAAGAGACCCTAATAATGTCATATACCTCCCTCCCCACCAGGAAGGATAGGAACTGGTTGTCTTGCCTCATTCCATCATCAGGAATAAATGAAGGTCTACATTTCATGCTCCGGAACTGACGTAGGACAACCTTTATGTGAAAATTTCAGAGTTGCTGTAATCTTAGAGGCATCACTTGAATGTCATCTCAGAGGCATCACTTGTATGTCATCTGAGAGGCATCACTTATATGTCATCTGAGAGGCATCACTTGTATGTCATCTGAGAAGCTTATATGTCATCCGAGAGACATCATTTTTATGTCATTTTAGAGGCATCACTTGTATGTCATCTGAAAAGGACAGCTTGTATGTAATCCTAGAGGCATCACTTTTATGTCATGTTAGAGGCATCACTTGTATGTCATCTTAGAGGCATCACTTGTATGTTATCTTAGAGGCATCACTTGTATGTTATCTTAGAGGCATCACTTGTATGTCATCTTAGAGGCATCACTTGTATGTTATCTTAGAGGCATCACTTGTATGCCCATGAGCCCGTGATGCATTCTAACATCTGTTGGATGTTTTTTGTTATGTTTTTTTTGTTTTTGGTTTTGTTACACTTAGCAATAATGACCTTCTTTTCTCCAGCATTTAGCACCACCAAGGCTCGGAATGACCGCATGCAGCCGGCAAGGTACGCCATGTTTGTATCTGTTATTGCACATTGCTCTTCTGGTACACATAATCTCAGTGTCTCCACCTAGTGCTTTACTGCTGGTGTAAAGTGATAAACTGGGCAGTTGTGGGTGACTGTAGCAAGAAAGAAATCCAACAAAGTTATGCTTATCCCTGGAGGATAAGGAACCCCCCCCCCCCCCAAAAAAAAAAGATCCATCAATAGCCAGGAATTATAAGCAGCAGAAAACAAAATTTCCCCTGGTCACTGGGTAGTGTAGTGAGATCTGATGCCCGTTTGTATTTTTGCGCACGTAAAAAATCCCATGGCCGTTGGAAATCAAAAAAGAGTAGCCTAACAACGCTGCCCGGGCAAAATTTTAGAGTTAAAAATCTACCCAAAGTATTTCAGGATCCTCGCCTGTGCTACAGAGTTTGTGCTCTGAGCTGAGATTCTCCAGACTCAGGTTTGAGTTAGGAGTAGAACAGAGCACTTATGGGTTACACCGTGTGCCGTGATGTTGATCCATCGACTAAACTAAACTATAAGCAGCAGGCCATGACTGGCCACTGCCTAGATGAATTCCAAAAAGTATAAACACCACCTGCTATAGAATATTTATTCAAAATAATGTATTCCCTTAGTGAATTTAAACTCAGAAGCCACAAATAATATTTGCACAATTTATTGCCTGGTATATTTCACTGCATCTCGTCAGGTACACACTGCAGAAATCACACGACATAAAGTAAAGTAACTAGATAAATCCTTCGAGCTGAAAGTCGCTTGTTAAAGTTCGCAGAAGACATCATGATTATTCTACATTGGCCAGTTTTGTGCAAACAGAAACTCATGATAATTAGTTTAAAATTACCGTGGTAGACAATCGACATTACTGTGCGAACATGCGTATATTTCAGTTTAAGGGATTTATCTAGTTATTTTACTTTATGTTGTGTGATTTATGGAGTCGGCCCAAAGCTGGATGTATGAAGGAGTGACATTAAGAAAAGCTTTATATGTCTTTGAACTGAATATTCTGACACAATATGACATACCAGTCTACTGACTAAATAACCTGATTTGACATACCAGTCCATCGACTAAATAACCTGATATGACATACAAGTCCATTGACTAAATAACCTGATATGACATGCCAGTCTACTGACTAAATAAATAACCTGACATGATACACCAGCCCACCGACTAAATAACCTGACACAACATGACATACCAGTCTAATGACTAAATAACTTGACATGATATACCAGTCCACTGACTAAATAACTTTACATGGCATGACATACCATTCTTCTGACTAAATAACCTGACATGACAGGACATATCAGTCTGCCGATTAAATAACGTGATATGACATACCAGTCTTCTGACTAAATATAACCTGACACAACACGACATACCACTCTACCAACTAAATAATCTGACATGACACGACATACCACTCTACCGACTAAATAACTTGACACAACATGACATACCACTCTACCGATTAAGTATCCTGACACAACATGACATACCATTCTTCTGACTAAATAACCTGACACAACATGACATACCATTCTTCTGACTAAATAACCTGACACAACATGACATACCATTCTTCTGACTAAATAACCTGACACAACATGACATACCATTCTTCTGACTAAATAACCTGACACAACATGACATACCATTCTACAGATTAAATAATCTGACATGACATGACATGCCAGTCTTCTGACTAAATAGCCTGACACGAAATGACATACCAGTCCATCGACTAAATAACCTGACATGACGTGTTAGTCTTCTGACTAACTAACCTGTCATGACATTACATACCACTCCACTGACTAAATAACCTGACATGGCTTGTCATACCAGTCCTTCCTTCAAGTATATAACAGGACATAACATACCGGTCCTTCCTTCAACTAAATAACAGGATATAACATACCGGTCCTTCCTTCAACTAAATAACGGGACATAACATTCTGGACCTTCCTTCAACTAAATAACGGGACATAACATACCAGTCCTCACATTAAATAACTTAAATCAGACTAAATGACATGGCATGACATACTAGTTCTCAGACTTAATGACATGACATATCAGTTCTCAGACAGACTAAACATAACATGGCATCACATACCAGTTATAGACTCTCCATGTCTTCCTCTGTTTCTCTTCCTTTTCTACTTTCCTGTTCACTTCATGATTTAGTTTATTGTAGGAAATCTTCATTACCCTTTTCATCTGTTTACAGTACTCTCATTCTTCTATAGAACCACATCTCTACAGAATGAAAGTAATTTCTCAGTGACCTGCTGATTGTCCATGATTCTCATTCATGTTTGAGGTTTAGCTCTATATAACTCATAAGAACTCTCACACATTCATTGATGAGTTCTTGATATTTAGTTTAAGAATTGCCATAACAGCAGTTCGAGCAAACACTTAGACCCAGCATTCTTCTCTCAGTGAGTTGCTGTAACAGCACTTCGAGCAAACACTTAGACCCAGTGAATACCATTAAATCCAAACTCAGGCACCCTGTAATATCCTATTTACAGGACATTGCAGTCAACACCAGCATTTTTCAGCTGCTGTTGATGTCTTGGCAAGTTTTACATTCAGTAGTTTGCCATTGCTTTCTGAACGACCGGCTCACATACCTTCCTGTAAGAAACCAATGCGGCACGATCCGCTGCCGATAGTCCATGCAGAATATGATATATATTTGTATTTATACACATCATCATCATGTACCATGCCGATAAGATTGGGCGGTCATATTTCGCCATCTTGCACAATCACCAGAGTCGTGGATCTACTCTGTGTTCTTGTCTCGATCATGCCATGTGGCCAAGCCATCCAGATATTTACCTCTCTGCCTTTCCCTTCCCTTGATCTTACCAATTTCTCCAGTTTATTTCTTCTCATAATGTGTCCACAAAATGTTTACTGTCTATGTCTAATTTCTTTAATCAGTTTTTGGTTTTCATTTGTTTCTTGTAGGACTTGCTCATTGGTTTTTCTATCTGTCCATGGTATTCTTTACATTTTCCTCAGAAACCACATTTCCACTGCCAATAGATGTTTTTCAGCTTATTTGCTCATTGTCCATGTTTCGCATCCATACACAAGTACAGGTTCTTCTTCTTCTTCTTTGTTCATCCGGAGTTTTTTTTTCCGGATGTGATTGCGTTGTGCCTGTTTACAGCAGAGCTGCGTTCTTGCGCCATTAGGCCGACACATCCGACTTCTGCGGGCATTTGTTGACCGGGTTAACCTTCCCGGAGTACAGGTTCTATGTACCACTTCAACACTCTTTTTCTCATTGCAATTGACATAATTTTATTGGTCAGTATGTTTTCCACTTTGCAAAAGGCAACCTTTACCATAACAATTCCTGTTGTAATACCTTCAAGGCACCTCCCATCATATATTATAACCCATTTATAAACATGCAGTATTATCAATGCTGCTATTGCATTGTATATATAGAAATTTATTTAATCTTGTTTTATTTCTTGGTATTTATTCCTACACCTGGGCTATACCTGACGATTCTGATCATTTCACAACTCAAATGTGTTCTGGTAAGTATCTGATGTATTTACTTTTGCTTGTTGTGCCTTGTTTTGTCAGATGTGATGTCTTTTTATTTTCTCATTATTTTAATTAATTAGACGAGATTGATTTAGAGAAAGGTGGTCAAGGGGTTTGGGTACTATACTGGCACCTTGCCGTCTTGACAGACGATAGTTTGTTACATTGTGCTTCAACAATAGCACAAAACCTGGGCTGAATTATAGAAACAATGTCTTGCCCATGCAGTGTGATCCCTCTCTCAGCCTGCCTAGTTTATTCCAGAAGAAAGGTAACCCCAATACATCTGGAACAAGACCAGCTGCAGAAGCTGCATATCAGCCAAGCAATGCTCTAACTGTCTGCCTGTCGGAGCTTCGATTCTAGACCCATTGCCAACCAAGGCTTAGGGCCTGGTCTGCCCTGCCACGACATTTAGTTTTTAGGTTGCATTTCCTCACACCAGGATGAGGCTTGTACCCTCTCAGTTGTGCTCCTCTGCCCGAAGCCGTTGACACAATGTGAGGTGTTGGGTTTGGTAGGCACCGCCTAACATTCAGCGCTAACAGAAAGCAGGTAGTACCGTCTACTGTCATGCGGTAGCTCAGTCACATCTGACTAAGACCTGACACCTGGTTTAGATACAGAACTCTCACATTGTGGGGTGTGGGGTCTAATCCATTGTAAAGTAGTGATGTATATATATAAGAGTAAGTACAAGTCAAGGAGCCTCTTCCACACTATGAGACATATTGAGTATATGGTGCTAAGAATCCCCTCCCACACTATGAGGCATATTGAGTATATGGTGCTAAGAATCCCCTCCCACACCATGAGGCATATTGAGTATATGGTGCTAAGAATCCCCTCCCACACTATGAGGCATATTGAGTATATGGTGCTAAGAATCCCCTCCCACACCATGAGACATATTGAGTATATGGTGCTAAGAATCCCCTCCCACACCATGAGGCATATTGAGTATATGGTGCTAAGATTAAGAATCCCCTCCCACATTATGAGGGGTATTTGTATATGGTGCTAGCTTGTACTTGTGTACACCAGTTTGCACTCAGAGGTGATGTCATTTTCACATTATCATTAGACTCTCTGCTGGTCTCCCTGGCCTAGAGGTTACACGACTTTCTCCTTAATCCCATTTATCCATGTGGGATAATGCAGTGTGTGAGAATTGGTAGCTGTTCTCACCACGTTGGTGACTTACAGAATAAGTGAGCCGGCCACTCAGAAAGCAATGGAAAACTACTGAGCGTAATTTTGAAAAGAAATCAACAACAGCGGTAAAATGCTGGTGTTGACAGTGATGTCCTGTAAAGGATATAAAAAAAAAAAAAATTTGATTCTGAACCTTGAACAGGTTGCATCTATCTATGCGGTGTTGGTGGAGAGACTGATCTCCATATCCGGTACCAAAGTGCTATCTTTGTGGGAAATGTGTTGCAGAGCTCTTCTCCTCCTCTCCAAGATCAGAAGCCAGCGGGGTGTGCAAGCCTGGTTCTGGAACTTCCCATCTGAAGAGGCATGATGGGATTTAACCAGATAATGGTTCAACACCGCACATGGCAGTCAGCAAGGCTGAAGGGATAAGAGTGCTCACTTTTAAACATCCAGTGTGCTGATGCTGAGGTAGCGGGTTCAACCCCTATACCGGTCAGTTGGACTAAAATGTTGACTTCTCGTCCTTGACTTGGGGTAGTAAATTACAAGTACCCTAGAAGTCGGAGTGGGTTTGCCTGATGGCGAGGGACACTGGTAATAGGGAAAGCAAATCCACACGCAAAAATATGTCTAATGCACTAGAAGTAGTAGCCTGTGTACGGACTGCTTGACATCATAAAATAATGTTATTGTTTTCCCTACTTGCAGCTTTGTTGAAGGCCACAAAATCCATTTGCCGGGTAAGTAGTCTGATTTTTACAGTGTTGCTTGCCAGATTGCTATTTCATGCATTCAAACTGGCAACATTATTTGTTCTCATTCTCGTACAATATTGTGTTAGATTATCAGCATATTGCAGAATGAAGAAAAAAAAAAAAGGTCAGTCGACAGATGATCCTCACTGCATATTGAACCATTCAATGCTTGGATCCCCTCCTCAGTAAATCCCGCAGCATGTAGCAACTAACGACACCGGTTCTGTGTTGGTTTATTAATCATCTTTGGCTTCCTGCATAGTGTTCTTCACTGGCCTCACCTCTTTTAACTTCGTGTTCTCGCATTCTGACAATGGTTGTAGATTCCCATTCATCACTTGGTTCTCGCAAACGACTGACTGTTTGTAGAGCATTCAGTATATCAACCTGGTCCATGACTCGTCCGCCTTCCAAAGTACCTTTACCTGCAAGCCTGTCAACCTGCTCATTTCTTTGTTCACCTGCATGCCATGGCCTGCAAATGAAACTAATCTTTGCCAGCCATGACCGTTCCAGAGACAACAACCACTGTCTCCAGACTCACCCCATCTCTATCTTCCTGAGCATACTCATTGAGTCGCAAAGAAAACACTAAAGGAAAAAAAACAAGTAAAGGGCTCTATTAGATGCTTTAAGGCCTATTGGGTACATGGTGCCCTATATTTTCATAGATTTGTTGAGGTCAGTATCATGCAGTCATTTACTTCCACAACATTTTCTGGTACTCATTTTATGTTGGGTCGACCTGGGAGTAAAAAAGTAACCAAAAATATGGCCTTCATTGGGGTTTCAACCCATGACCAGCAAGCTGTTGTATTGCAGTGGCTCCCAAACTGGCGCCCGACTAAGAAATTTTGTAGCCGGCGTCTGTGATAAAAGGGTAGCGAACATTCTCACATACACTTTCAAAATAAGCTGCAGGAGATTTGGAAGCAGACCACCTTGTGTTGATTATCAGTTGTTCAGGAAGCAGTGGCAAAATATTGAATGTAAACTTGTCCCAAACAGCCAAAAAATTATGGGGTTGATTGCGACATCCTGTAAAGGACACGCAAGTAACTTTTCAACTTACTTTGCAATAATCCACAATCTGCACCATGACTCAACCAGGTCTGGTTGAGTTGGAGGCGAACACCCGAGTCTTTAAACTACTCCAGCCATGTTGTTGAGTTACACTGTTACAATACGCAGTCACATGATGTGTTTTACCCACACCTACTTCCCACGGGACCATGGATGGGATTCTGTTGATGGTAAAATACCCAAAACTCACGAAGGAAATATGGCCGACCTGGGTTTAATCCCAGCCAGTCCATTTATCCTGTCGAATCATGGCTTGGTTGGAGGCCAGCATGGCTGAATGGATAAGAACGCGTGTTCTTACACATCCGGTGTGTTGATGCCGAGGTAAGGCCTTTACACTGGACAGTTGGACTGAAATGTCTTCTCGTCCTTGACTTGGGAGTGTAAATTACAAGTACCTCTGAAGTCATAGTGGGTTCGCCTGATGGCAAGGGATACTGTTAATAGGGAAAGCTAATCCACATGCAAAATTCAGTGCAACGCTACTAGAAATAGTTTGTATGGACTACGCCTGAGTTAAAAGTGGACGAGTGCCAAAAAAAGACCTAAATGCTTGTCCAGTACGGGTCTGGCACACACTACTAGTTTATAGAATTGGAGAGGGGCAGGAGAACTGTGTGGCATAGTGCCCGCTGAGATGGTACTTTAATAGTGGGTCAGAAGAAGAGTCTCTGCGCCAACCTCGCTCCGATAGGTGTAGGTTCTTGTCTGGTCTTCGATGGCCTGAAAACTGATGCATCAGATTTAAGAGTTGGAACTTGATCTTTCCCAAGGATTCACAACTTAAAACTTGATCTTTCCCAAGGATTCACAACTTAAAACATGATCTTTCCCAAGGATTTACAACTTAAAACTTGATCTTTCCCAAGGATTCATAACTTAAAACTTGATCTTTCCCAAGGAGCCACAACTTAAAACTTGATCTTTCCCAAGGAGCCACAACAAACCATTATGTAGAGGCAACTTACAAAGAGTAGAAACATTATTTTCAAGTTATGCTGTTATAGCATTGTGAGATATTGGTGCAATTCATTCTGTATTTTACATATGTCATTACATCCTTTTGCTTCATTTTTCAGTCGAGCGGAAAGCTATGAGCTGTATCAGATGCCCAGACTTGGAATATTTGATGCCAAGAAGTTACAGAAGAAAGGTCTCTATATGGATTTTTATTTTATTTCATGTAATATCAACCAGTTCATTTGTCTGTTAATTAACATAATAACATTCTGTCCCAAGGCAGCTGTTTGGAACAAGTTCGATGAGCTGTTTATAGTAAAACAGCTATGTGGAAGAGGTTTTGATGAGCTGTTTATAGTGAAACAGATGTGTGAAAGATGTTTTTATGAACTGTTTATAGGTAAACAGCTGTGTGTGAAAGATGTTTATATGAACTGTTTATAGTAAAACAGCTGAGTGGAAAAGGTTTTGATGAACTGTTTATGGTAAAACAGCAGCGTGAACGAGGTTTCGATGAGTTGTTTATAGTAAAACAGTTGTGTGAAATCAGATTTGGTGAACTGTTATAGTAAAACAGCTGTGTGAAAGAGGTTATATTAAACTGATAATACTAAACAGCTAACTGAATGAATATGGGATGCATTAACTGTACCAAAATAGTTGCATTAATCCATTTTTTATGGACAGTTTTTAGTCAGACAGCTGTTTGCATTTTTTGATGGACTGTTTTTAATAATACAGCTGTGTGACTGAATATTCAATGTATTATCCCTACTAAAATAGCTTTGTAATGAATATTTGTTGGACTGTTTATGCTATAACAACTGCATGGATGCACTTTTGATGGAATGGTTATCTAAAACAACTGTGAATGCATTGGGAACGGGGAACGAGAGAGATAGGAAGAGAGAGGCGAGGAGAGTGTTAAAACAGCTGTGTGGATGCATTTTAAGTAGAATATTTATTCTAAAACAGTAAAAAATATATAATTCAATATTTCAAGCAGAAAGATTCCCCTTTATAACACTGCTCATTCCTTACTCCAGGTCCGCAGCAGGTAGAGTCACATGAATCGGATGACTTGTGGATTCAAATGGATGCTGAACGAGTCAGGAAAGCTCTTGGAGCCATCCCCAGGAATGCCTTTGAGGAAATGATACAGTGGACAAAGGCAGGGAAGCTTTGGAAGTTTCCTATTGATAACGAAGCAGGTATACATATTTCTTGTTTTAATCTCCAGTGTCACTTTGTATCTACGCTTGCTTTTGTGCTGCAGTAACGTGGCTGTTGTGCAAAATTGCCCTTTTATGGCAATACTAGCACTTTTATGGCAATACTAGCACCTTGCCATCTTGACAGACGATAGTTTGTCACAATGTGCATCAAAAATGGCATAACTACAACCCATGGCGGGGACCAGGGATGGAGTTATACCTCTCCATAGCACAAAGTCTGGGTTGAATTGCAGAGAACATGTGTTTGCAGCTTGATCCCTCTCTTGGCTTGCCTAGTTTACTCCAGAGGAAAGTTAATACCAATACATTTGGAACAAGACAAGCTGAAGAAGCTGACAGATCAGCAAAGCAGTGCTCTAAATGTCTTTTTTATGGCAATAAAGACTTTCTTTTAAGTGTCTTTATGGTAGAGAGGTGACACATGTGCTTTACTATGGATGCAGGTCCTTATGCCTTCAGACATTGGCATGAACATATGCAAATAATGCAGCAGTCAAATGGAGCTGGTGTTGGCAAAATAGTCTTCTCTGTTCTGCATATGTCTAGCTCTCATTTTACCAGTTCTATAGTTACATTCAACAGTATCTCCTGTCTTACATGCAGGGTTTGATTCTCTGAGATACCTTATAGGTTCTCTACAATGTCTTATATGTTCTCAGTGGTGTCTTATAGGTTTTCTTTAATGTTTTATAGGTTCTCTGAGATGTCTTATAGGTTCTCTTTAATGTTTTATAGGTTCTGTGAGATGTCTTATAATTCTCTCCATGATGTCTTATAAGTTCTTTGCAATGGTTTCAGTTATATCTTTTAGGTTCTGTGTGGTGTCTTAGAGGTTCTCTGAGATGTCTTATAGGTTCTTTATATTGTTTTATAGGTTTTCAGTGATGTCTTGTACAGGGTGTTTGTAAAGTCTTACTACACTTTGTATGTAGAACAAATTTAAAATATTAAGTACGTGACGTCATTAAAAATGTGCTAAAATATTCATTAAATTAGTTAAATAGTCACTGCTATGGTCTAAAGCTGTTTTGCAGAAGCTGGAAAGTACCAATGAAGTATTCATTATAACTTATTCAACAAATTTTTCACCGTAATGCAGTAAGGAGGTTGTTTATGAGGGAATCTTGTTATAAATCTTTGAACAACCATCAATGTATATCAACTGCCAATTCGAAACACTTGTTCAACCCAAAGAATTCTTTCTTCCATTGGTAACACTGGAGTGCAAAGAATTACACCAGAAGACGACAGCCATTCGCTGCATATTGCTTCACGATGGACTGTGGAGCACATTTTTTGATGATGTCATGTACTTTATTTGTCAAATTGTTCTACATACAAAGTGTAGTGAGACTTGACAAACATCTGATAGGTTCTCTATAATGTTTTATAGGTTCTCTGAGATGTTTTATAGGTTCTGTGAGATGTCTTATATCTTCACTGTGATGATGTCTATAGGTTCACTGAGATTATTTATAAGGTCTCTGAGATGTCTTATATATCTTCTCTGAGATGTTTTATATCTTCTCTGAGATGTCTTGTAGATTCTCTGAGATGTCTTATATCTTCTCTGAGATGTCTTGTAGATTCTCTGAGCTTTCTTATATATTCTCTGAGATGTCTTACAGATTCTCTGAGATGTCTTACAGATTCCCTGAGATGTCTTACAGATTCTCTGAGATGTCTTATAGTTCTCTCCATGATGTCTTATAAGTTCTTTGCATTGTTTTCTGTAATATCTTTAGGTTCTGTGAGGTGTCTTTTAGAGTCTCAGTGATGTCTTCTGGATTCTCTAATGTTTTATAGGTTCTGTGAGATGTCTTATATCTTCTCTGTGGTTTCTATAGGCTCTCTGAGATGATCTGTAAGTTCTCTGAGATGTCTTATATCCTCTCTGTGATGTCTTATATCTTCTCTGAGATGTCTTATATCTTCTCTGAGATGTCTTATATCTTCTCTGAGATGTCTTATATTTTCTCTGTGATGTCTTATATATTTTCTATGATGTCTTATATCCTCTCTGAGATGACTTATATCCTCTCTGAGATGTCTTATATCTTCTCTGAGATGTCTTATATTTTCTCTGTGATGTCATATATTTTCTATGATGTCTTATATCCTCTCTGTGATATCTTATATCCTCTCTGTGATGTCTTATATCCTCTCTGTGATGTCTTATCTCCTCTCTGTGATGTCTTATCTCTTCTCTGTGATATCTTATATCATCTCTAAGGTGTCTTATATCTACTCTGGAATATCTTATGTAATCTCTGAGATTTCTTATTGCCATAACCGCTAATGTGGTGTGAAGTTTTAGCAGATATCACGACTGAAGGCTTTCTCACAACGTGGCTCGCTCACACAGTTGTCTGGCGGATGCTGATAATGTATTCAAAACAACTCACAGTACCAGCTGGCATACAGTTTATTCACTAAGGATAGACATCTGTCACAGTCTTGTGTTTACTCACAATCAGGCAACGTCATCCGTACTTCAAATAACTTCAGCTCGTACAGATATTTTTATACAGAGTTTATTTTCAGGCAAGCCTGATAATCAAACATGGCATTATCTGCCGGATACATCAATATCATCATCGCCACTTGCCACACAATATATATATCTACATTATCAAACACGGTCACTCTCTCGTTAACATCGCATGCATTCACAACTATAGATAATGGCTTCCGAACAACACTACGTCCAGTCGGAAGGCCGTCCAGTCCCCGTCTGAGGCAGCTCAGGTCGTTGCTTGCCTACGTGGTCAAAACTCCCTCGTGGGGTTCGCAACTCTGCGTGCTGTTCTCTTTGCACGCAGCACTGTCGTCTTAGCACTAGTTACCCTCTAAGTTCTATTCTACTTTACGTCGTCACGGTATTCCCAGTGACCTATTGTAACCGCCCCTGTTCTCGGGTCGGTCCCTCTGTTGTCCTAACTATAACACATTAGTGTCCCCACCCGAGCCTAGTCTTATTACTGTTCTTATGTCCTAGCTTGGGTGCTGTCTATACCTTTATAGAGGTCCTGTCTCTATGTGCTATTAGTCCTTGCCCCTCTTCTGTCACTAGTCGGTCCTGCTATCATCCAACACCTTGACAACATCCAAACAACCTCCACAGCCAGCTGAGTCACTCGCTCTTAATTACGTTCTCGAAGTTCTCATACACTGTCCACTGTGGACCGAATGCCCGGTATATATATATATACAGTTTTAACGTATGGTATGCCTTCGACACACCACAATCTCAATCTCTCTGTCGCAACCCAATGCAGTTCCAAGCGCTAGAATAAACCATTGTCATCTATACGTGGAAACAACTCACTTTTAGTTTACCGCTGCTGACAATCAATGTAGAGTACGTGTAAAGATATTTCTTGTGTGTCTGTTGCTTGTGTCTAACATGTAATCTCTCTAGCTTGTGTGATTCCTTTAACGTGTACAACTTTTCATTGAAAAACCAATGTCTGGTCGCCAAGCTGCCCTGTGCCTGAATGATACGCCATTTACATTCACCTCTGAGCAACCACTTTTGATGTCTATGTTTCTCATGCAATCCAGAGGTTACTATCTTAGTTAACTCTTTCTGGACTACAACACTTATCTCTTCTCTCAAATGTCTTCTATCTTCTCTATGTCATATTTTCTCTGTTGAATATTATGTTTGGAAAAGAAAATCTGATACCCCGTCTCTTCCTATTTATCTTTCTCTCGCTGTCTCTCATCTCTACCTTTCAATCTCTCCCCAACTCCGTGACCACTCTTTTTCCCTTTCTGTGTCTGTCTGTTTGACTGTCTCTCTCCCATAAAGAAAATCATCTCTATTTTATTGTAAAATTCTTTGTCACAGATATGGATGAAGAGCGGAAGTACAAATTCCAGGAACATGTTTTTCTGGAGCGTCATCTCAGGGACTTCCCAAGTAAGGGACCTGTTCGGAAGTTTATGGAGCTGGTGACACTGGGCCTGAGCAGGAATTCCTGGATATCTGTCCCCGAGAAGATTGAGCACATCCGCTGGTATGCTGATTACTTCCGGCAGAAGCAAGATATTCTGGAAAGTTCCATTGGGGAAGAAGGGAAAATGAAAACACCTAATGAAAGGATTGAATGAGGGATGCTACGTTAAACAGACAAATGGGAATATGACTGTTTGGTTTAAGAAGAAATGTTAGTTACGAAGAATGACTTATCATATGGTACCTTGCCAGCTGGTATGGGCAATCATGTCTCCGCACACACACACCCCCCCCCCCCCCCCCCCCCATGTTCAACCACTGTTTTTTCAACTCATGTCTGGTTTGTTTCCATACTATTATACAAGATACCCAGTCTCTGTCTCTTTTTCCATATAAGTTGTGCCATTTGTTACAGTTCTTTTCTCACAGCTGAAACTGTGACTGTCTCTGAATGGTGTCAGTAGTAAGTTTCCTGTGTGTCTTGGCCTCTACTGTATGAATAAAATTGGTGGAACTGTGGTAAAGTTGTGGAAATGTGGTAAAGTTGTGGAAATGTGGTAAAGTTGTGGAAATGTAAATAATATAAAATAACATGTAGTAATTGCAGCTTTACAGAACACAATTACGGAAAACACAGGATGTTGTGGCGATTAGCTTCAATCAGCAAACAAGTACACAAAATACAACATATACTACAGCGACTACATTAAGGCATAAGAACGGAATGAGAAGAATGAAAGGATAAAAAAATGAGAACAATGAAAAATATATGCTACTTAGTATCACAGCCTGGGATTCTGAGATAAGTAGCTTATATTTTTTCATTTTCTTTTCATTGTTCGAATTTGTTGTCTTTAGCATTCTTCTTATTCCGCTCTTATATCTGAATGTAGTCACTGTTGTGTCTTCACTATGTTTATATGTTGTGTCTTGTGTACTTGTTTGCTGATGAAGGCTAGTTGCTGCAACTTCCCATATTTTCCACAATTTGTGTTCTGTAAAGCTGCATTACTTTGTGCTATTTTATATTGGCTTCTATTGAAACATTTAGACTCATTCTGGCTGTCAGTGTGGTATTATTAACATTCTTATGTAAAATCATTTCATGTGGCTTTTTTGGCTTGCAGGCTAATTGTTCAGAATTCACAGCTATATATTACAATTGGTTCTGTGTTTCATTGAAGAATTCAGTTTCTAACTTCCACTGAAATGTTCTATAGAACCTGTTATGCCGTGTGCCAGTGAGTTATGGAACATGAGCGAATAAATTAGGCAGAGCCTGGAGACGTGGTATTTAAGATGCATGTTGTGTATAGCCTGAGCTGCCAGAGTCACTGACAATGTGTGTCTGGACAAGGCTAATTAATGGAAGTTGAACATTATATACACATGTAAGGAAACCGGCGAATCCTGGAAAATTAGTAAACAGGCCCCAAAAAAAATTGCTGGAAGCCTTGTGGATGTGGTTTTATAGAAGGATGCTGAAAATTATTTGGACAGCCAAAATAAGAAATCTGGACATTTTGAGGGAAGCTGAGATGCTAAAAACACTAGTGATCTTTAATGATGCATGAACGCCAATTGGCAGGGCACATAGCTGTGACAAGATCCTATTGTATGATGTTCTTAATAATCTTTGCTGGTCTTATTCTTTTCTCAGCGTTCATTATAATAATAATAAAACCCTAGTATAACCGCCCTGGTAGAACAGTTTGTTCCATATAGCTAATAACTGCCACATCATTCATTAATTTTAGTGAGTAATGCAGTAGTGATGTTTGCATTTTTCACATGCCTTTATAATGCAAATCTTTTATATTGTTGTTGTTCTCAGTTAGCCTCAAATTATAATGTATGAAATAGAATGGCAAAATGTTTGAAGGGCCTTCGTGTCTTTTACCTTTTGAAAATAAAGTTTGTTTGTTTGTTCATTCTTTATTTCCAGGGTACATCTTTCATCTGCTGTTATCCATGTGTTCAGTTATTTGTTTTTCGATTTACCCCAAATGAGTACCATTAACCTGGATTGTACAAACTCACTGTATGAGTGCCAGGAACAGTTAATGATGTTCCTGACTTTCATAAGTATGGCATTGGGCTGTCAGGAGTAGATAACTCTGCAATATTGGAACCAAGAACAACAACTTTGATTGTTGAATCACAGATGATCTGACGTCCTAATCAGTCGCTTGTATCGTCATGTCAGGGTGTCAACTGGGTCCTGAGTCCCCTGATGAAATGGGCCCCTTTAAACATTAGACAATAAGCTTAAAATGTTATTGTCCTTTTAGTCCTGGCAACCATTATGGTTAGACTCAACACCGGTCTTCACTACACCATGACTTCTCGCTGTTCAGTTGAACATTCTTCTTTGCAATTCTGTCACCACCGTGCCAGTACTGTGTGTGTTCTTCCATTGTGTGAGAAATATGAATGAAAAGCAAAACAATTTGTTTTGTTTGTTAGTGAAATATGAATAAAAAGTAGTTTGTTAGAAAATATGGATGAAAAGGTGCTGCCTGTTTGATGTTAGGCTACAATATGAATAAATAAATAGAGATTACCATTATGTTGTTGGGTTTATTGGGAAATGTGAATGAAAAGAGGTTGTTTGTTTGAATTTACACATGTGTAAATGGAAGTCGTCTGTGTATTGTTGTGGCCCATGAGGAAGCCAAACAACAGTAACACTGTTACTTGTCATGTGTGTCACAAGAGGCCACCAAGGAGGGTTGTTATGAGACTGGCTACCTGATTCTGTTGAAAACTTGTGCTGCAAAATCTGGATATATGATTTGCCACAAACTTAAAACATTGCACAGGAGAGAGGAACGTTTCACGCTTATAATTACTTCTCAATCAGGAATATAATTCACAATTGTAGAAATCAACTCAATCATCCATTCTAGTCAATCAGTAAAATAATTATTCTAAGATTATGTATTCACTTGACGGCAATATTTGATTTGCCATAGCCAGCCCGGCTTCTTTGTGCATTTGCTACCACTGTTTCCGCTCAAGCTTCGTTTTCAAGAATCTCGTCTCTCTTGGGTTGAGTCAAAGCATGCAATTTGCTCAGAGCATTTAACACACTTTAAATATGACACGAGCTGGCTTGGCTCCTGTCATCAAGTCTATAAAGGGCAGGGTTTTGAGTTAGGGGCCTATGCTTCGTTGGGAGTTGAAGCACAGAAGTAGAAAAAGGCATAGGATTGGGTCGGAGTATGAGCTCAGTTGAGTTGAGCTAAGAAATGACATCACTGCACTCAGGACATTCCCAGACACGCTTCATCCCCTGGTCCAACAGCCAGCGATGAGTCATACTGCTGATGGTTACAACTGCCATCTGATTGAAAGTTCTCCTGGTCTTCCCTCTCAGTTTTTGAGGTTCGTTTGAGCTTAGTTGCCATAGAATTGGTAACAACACATGTATACACAGCACATTACTCCTTGTGGGTGTTGGGCTGGAATCGGTTGCCCAAGACATGGCTAAAACATTTGGAGGAAGCATGGCCACCTAGGCCTGATCTCAGCTAGTCTGTACGTGCTGGGCTAAATCTACTGACACCTGACAGTCTTGATAGACCAGTGGTTCTCAACCTTTTTTGGCCCGTGCCCCCCTTTACCATATTTTCAGAACATCATCATCCCCCCCCCCCCCCCTCCTCCTATCAAATATTGGAAAAGGAAAAAGTGCTGGCTCAATACCTGGTTAATATAATATGTTTCCCCGCGGATATGAAGTTATATTACTTGTCTCATACATCCCGCTGATTTCAGAGATCGACAAGGGAAAGGAGAACTCAGCAACACAGTTCCCCCATTGGGAGATAGGACTTCAATTCTCACCCAATTGAGAGGAAAGTCTGTTAGTTGCATCTCCTTTACAGGACGTCACAGACAACCCCAGCATTCTTTGGCTGTTTCTTGGCAGATTTATGCTCAGTAGTTTGCCATTGCTTCCTGAACAACCAGCAATCATACCATTGTATGAAAACCAATGCAATGCACCCTGGTTCCAAATCTCCTGCAGCTGTGTTTTTGACTGCGGTATGCAGAATTACAAACTGCTTCTGTAACCCCTTCACTGGAGCACTGCCGAAGTCTGTACACCAGGCTTGCTCCGATAGGTGCAGTCCTTTTTCAGGGCTAAAAGCATCTGCTTGTCAGTGCATCAGACTTAAGATCCAAAGGCCTCACAGACATTCAACCAACAGAAAATTACGAGGGAAGTAATTAACAGAAATTCTACGAATACCCCTTTTTTTTTTTCAACAGTGCAAACCAGAAATTGTGTGGCCTCATACCAGTTTTATATTGTCTTCATTACTTTGTCATCTGCAAACCTCTGACATAGCAAATGTTCTTTCAAGGGTTTAAACCAATGGTTCTCAACCTTTTTTGGCCCATGCCCCCCCCCTTTACCATATTTTCAGAACGTCATTCCCCCCCCCCCCCCCCCCTTTATAATTTCCTCCCTATAAATTTCTCTCCCTACCTCTACACAGTATACATAAAAATGGAAGCTAAATTTAATAACACATGCTAGAACAAGTCTATACATCTATATAAAACGTAATTTGCGGGTCTACTTACGTTATAAAACAAATTTCATTAGGGTGAGAAGTACAGAATGTAAAATTTAGAAGGAAAAACAATATTAAGTAACTAGTTCTTGTATTAATGCCATCTTGAAATAATCTTAATTTCCCCCTTAATTTGTTCACTAGCATGCCGCTACATCGAGCACTAGTTACAGTTTCACAGCTTTCCACAAAAGGCACCAGTATATGGTCTTTTGATATACCAAAGGATGGTTATCATGACCTTCCCAGCAGATTTCTGTATCTTCTTGCCTGGAGACAACAAGTGTTTCCTTTGAAATCTTTCTACCCAGTCATACGCTCTCCCCTGACTCAAAACAACTTTCTCCATACTAAACCATCATTCTTCTGTTGATTTCAAACACCCTCTGACAAAAAAAAAAGAAGGAAGATTAATGCCTCGTTCTCCCACGGTGCAAGTTGATAGTGGGGCAGCCATTTTGTAGTCGCTTTTGCCTATGCACAAACTTCTGGATCTTCACGACACCAACAAGTGGTATTGACTAAGAGCCAGTTAAATTTAAAAAAAAAAAAAATTTAGTTGCATGTCCTTCACAGGACGTAGCAGTCAACCCCAGCATTTTCGCTGTTTGTGATTCATGGGCAAATGTTACGTTCAGTAGTTTGCCATTGCTTTCTTAACGACCGGAATTTATACCTTTTTCGAAAAAAACCAGGTTAGTTTCCTGAAATAAGATTGTCCGTTGTCCATACTCTTCCATGCACTTTATAATAAAATTACTGTTACCTAATGACTTTCCCTCGTACTGTAGAGTATTACCAAAGGATACTGAAAACAAAATTATTAAAAATAATATAAACAATGTGGGGATGAAACTGACGTTCTTGAAATAGACGCATATGACAGGAAGAGAAAACGTACAGTATTAAAATATGCTATTGGAGAAAACATTACCCAGCGAGAAACCACATCATCATCGTCAGCTTGTACTATGCCGATAAACTGTCATATTTCGCCATCTCACACCATCGCCAGAGTCGTGGATCAGCTGTGTTCCTAGTTATGTGACCAAACCATCCACATATTTACTTCTCTGCCGTCCACATATTCTTTTCCCCTCAATTTTGCCATATGTCACCAGATTCTCCAGTTTATTTCTTCTCATAATGTGCCAAAAACGTCTGGACAGTCTAGTCTAATTTCTCTAATCGTTTACGGTTTTTATCTACTTCTTGCAGGACTTGCCCATTAGTTTTTCTGTCTATCCATGGTACTATTCTTTGCGTTTCCCCCAGAAATCACATTTCCACTGCCATTAGATGTTTTTCAAGAGACCACAGGGTAAGACAATTAAACTAGTTGGGACACTTTTAGAGAGACAACGACTAGGAGAATGTTGGCCAATAGAAGCATGGACGATAACGTTACACGTGAGCAGACAACATCACGAGATGGACTGAAAGAAAGATATATAAGAAAAGTTAGCTGCATGTCTTTTACATGACGTCGCAATCAGTCCCAGCATTTTTGGCTGTTTGTGATGTCTTAGTAAGTTTATGTTCGGTAGTTTGTCATTGCTTTCTGAACGACCGGCACTCATACTACTGTGTTGAAACCAAGGTTGCCAAATCTTCCAAGCTGTGTTTCGAACGCAGTATGCAGGATTACGAATTGCGTCTGTTACCCCTTTACTCCAGAGCCGGCATCATATAAGGGAACCATGAAGATGCAAGACAGAAGGCGTTGGAGATTCATAACAGTCGATCTTCATTGTGAAGACTACTTTGATTGACACCTACGGAAGAGCAATAGCAGATAGCAATGTTGTTTGTAATAGTGAGACAATTATTTTAACAGATGAATAAGTGTACAGTGACAGAATAAGTATAACTATCTTGGAACAGTTATGCACTAACGAAAGATGCCTTGCAGAGATTAGAATAAGAGTCGCCATGGTTAAAGTAGCCTTTTGGAAGATGGAAAATATATCATTGTAACTCTTCCTCCTCTCTCTCTCTCTCTCTCTCTCTCTCTCTCTCTCTCTCTCTCTCTCTCTCTCTCTCTCTCTCTCTCTCTCTCTCTCTCTCTCTCTCTCTCTCGCCTCCCTCTTCCTCTCGCTTTCTCTCACAGGCAGTAAGGTGCGAACAGAGAGATAAAGAGAAATGGTAAAGAAAAGCTACAAAGAAAGCCAGAAATTAAATAATGATACGAAGAAAGAACAGCCAGACTTGCACAAGAACACCAAAGAAACCAGACAGTGTATGGCCAAGAACAGCAAAGAAACCAAACAGCGTGAACATGAGAATAGTTGAAGCACGGGATGTCCCTTGGGTTTCGTTAAGTCAACACCCTGATTCAGAAGGACAGGAACTTGGACAGAATCAATTTCTCGCGAGTCAATACTCACACGTGAGACTTAGATGAGATTTTAAATGTGTGTACTTTGTGAGCGCTAGTCTGTGTACATGACCAACGGCTCATCATATAGACATAGATATGCATCCTCCTCGTCATCATAATTGTCTTTCTATCTCTACACACACGCGCACATAGACAGACAGACAGAAAGACAGACAGACTGGCAGACAGATAGACAGACAGGCAGACAGAAACAGACAGACAGATTGACAGACAGAAAGACAGACAGACAGACTGGCAGACAGAAACAGACAGACAGACAGACAACGAACGAACGACCAAACGAAAATCTTTATTTTCAAAGGGTTAAGAATTGGGCACGCAGGCCCGTCTGACATTCTACCCTGCCAGAAAGAGACAGACAGACAGACACACAGACACACAGACAGACAGACAACGAACGAACGAACAAACGAAAATCTTTATTTTCAAAGGGTTAAGAATTGGGCACGCAGGCCCGTCTGACATTCTGCCCTGACAGAAAGAGATAGATAGACAGACAGACAGACAGACAGACAGACAGACAGACAGACAACGAACGAACATCTTTATTTTCAAAGGGTTAAGAATTGGGCACGAAGGCCCGTCTAACATTCTGCCCTGACAGAAAGAGACAGACAGACGGACGGACGGACGGACGGACGGATGGATGAATGGATGGATGGATGGATATCTGGCTGGCTGATGGATGGATGGTCAGGTGGCTGGCTAATTGACTGGCTGTCTGGATGGATGGATAGCTGGCTGGTTGGCTGGCTGGATAGATGGATGGATGGATGTTTGTATGGCCGGCTCGTTGGTTGAATGGCTGGATGGATGGGTAGCTGGTTGGCTGGCTGAATGGGTGGATGGCTAGCTGGCTGGCTGGATGGATAGATGGATGGATGGCTGGATGGTTGGGTAGATGGACGGATGGGTGGATGGATGACTGGATGGATGTATGGATAGCTGGGCTGCCTGGTTGGTTGACTGGCTGGTTTGTTGACTGGCTGGATGGATGGCTGGCTGGCTGAATGGATGGATGGATAGCTGGCTGGCTGGTTGGTTGGTTGACTGGCTGGTTGGTTGACTGGCTGGTTGGTTGACTGGCTGGTTGGTTGACTGGCTGGATGGATGGCTGGCCTGCTGGCTGAATGGATGGATGGATAGCTGGCTGGCTGGATGAATGGATGAATGGACGGATAGCCGGATGGCAGGTTGGCTAGATACATGGATGGATGGATGGATGGATGGATAGCTGGCTGACTGGATGGATGGATGGATAGCTGGCTGGGCGGACGGATAGATGGATGGATAGATGGATGGACGGCTAGCTGGCTGGTTGGCTGGATGAATGGATGTATGGACGGATAGCCGGATGGCTGGTTGGCTAGATACATGGATGGATGGATGGATGGATGGATAGCTGGCTGGCTGCATTGATGGATGGATGGATAGCTGGCTGGGTGGACGGATAGATGGATAGATAGCTGGCTGGCTGGTTGACTGGATGGATGGATGGATACCTGGCTGGCTGCATTGATGGATGGATGGATAGCTGGCTGGGTGGACGGATAGATGGATAGATAGCTGGCTGGCTGGTTGACTGGATGGATGGATGGATACCTGGCTGGCTGGCTGGTTGGCTGGTTGGATGGATGGATGGATGGATGGATGGATGGATGGACAGCTGCTGCTGGTTGGCTGGCTGGCTGGATGGATGGACAAATGAATGAAGTGATACACAAAGGCTGCACATACATACCTACAAGTAGAGATATAGAAAGAAATAATATCTTATTGATTGCATTTGTGTGTTTCTTGATATCTGTTTTCTCCTCAGACTGTTGGAGCCTCTATTCAGACAGGGACATAGCTGTATCTCTGAGAGCTTGGAGGTGTCTCTGCCACTTGTCTCTGCCACTTGTCTCTGCCTGGAGCTTGCTAAGGGTTAGAACCGCAACCTGCGAGTTCCAGGTGATTACAGCCTCTGAAGATGTTCCTCTGACATCTTTGGCTGTTGACAAATACATAAAAAATTATTGATTGGCGCAATGGCCGGTTCCAATCTCGAATGAGAGGCAAGAAATGAATACCAGAGTACTCGAATCATGAACGATGGGCTGAAAATGAATACCGTAGGACACGAATCATGAATGAGAGGCCAGAAATGAATACCCGAGTAAACGGAGAGATGCTAGAATAACTAACGTGTGTCTTCTATACTGAACATCATCATCATGTGCCCAACCAGCTGGCCCATGCGTTCATGTCTCTCCACAGCTCTCGGTGTTTCGTGTTCTGGATCAACTCTGTTGATGATATTGCTCCATGCCACCGTCTCAGTCCATTCAGCATATTTCTCTTGCCCCTGTTTCTTCTCCCATGAGTCTTTCCAGTTGTCACGATGTTCTCCATTGCCCCTCTTCTCACCACTTGACCAAAGAAAGCTGTTAGTCTCTTTCTTATTGTTGTATATAATGTTCTAGTTTCATTAGCATCTTTCTTATTGTTGTACTTGTTTATGATGTTCATGTTTCATTTGTCTCTTTTTTTTTATTGTTGTATATAATGGCTAGTTTCATTTGTCTCTTTCTTATTGTTGTAATACAATTCTAGTTTCATTAGTCTCTTTTTTTTATTGTTGTATATAATGTTCTAGTTCCAATAGTCTCTTTCTTGATGTTGTATATCATGTTCTAGTTTCCTTGAGCATGTAATACAATATAATCGACACTGTGGCTTAGGGGCAGTGAACGCGTTTCACAAGTCTCCGACATCTCGAGTCATAGGCTGGAAATCAACCGCAGACGATTTGAAAACAGACCATCTTGCGTTGATTTCAATGCTAATGGCGTCGGTCATTCGGAAATTTTCTACACGTCTTCCTCTCATTCCCGCGCAGCCAACTGTCATAGTTTTTTTTTAGTCTACAAACATATTTTCTTAATATTACTTAATATTTAATTTACATTATAATGTATATATAGCGAGGGGACATAACTCCTAATTTATTTTTTTTTATTTCGCATATCCTTTTTTTTTTTTTTACAGGACTTAGCTGTCAACAGCAGCATCTTTCAGCTGTCTGTTGATTTCTTGGCAAGATTACGCTCAGTAGTTTGCCATTGCTTTCTGAGCGGCCGGCTCAGTTATCCCGCAAGTCACCAGCGGGGGACGAACCACTCCCAGTTCTCGCCCGCTACGAGACTGCGTAATAAACGGCATTACGGAGAAAGTGGTGTAACCCCTCGGCCAGAGAGACCGGCCTAACTCCTAATAGCATAGCTATATATGTAAAATTGTTGCATATTTCTCAAATAGGTGGACCTTTTCGCTACAGTTATCTACAGGCATATGCGTTATAATCCTCCTCCTCCTGCTCCTGCTCCTCTCCCCTCCTCCTCCTACCCTCGTCCTCCCACTCTTCCTCCTCCTCCTCCATCCTCCTCCTCCTCCCTCTTCCTCCTCCTCCTCCCTCCTCCCCCTCCTCCTCGCTCTCCTCCTCCCCTCCTCCTACCCCTCTTCCTCCTCCTCCTCCCTCCTCCCCCTCCTCCTCGATCTCCTCCTCCCTCCTCCTCCCTCCTCCTCCTAATCCCTCCTCCTCACTCCTCCTCCGCCGCCTCCTCCTCTCTCTTCCTCCTCCCCCTCCTCACCTCCTCCTTTTCCTCCCCTCATCCCTCCTCCTCCTCCTCCCCTCCTCCCTCCTCCTCCCGCCTCCTCCTCCTCCCTCTTCCTCCCTCCTCCTCCCTTCTCCCCCTCTTCCTCCGCCCTTCTCCTCCTCCCTCCTCCTCCCTCCTCATCCTCCCTCCACCTCCCTCCTCCTCCCTCTCTTTCCTCCCCCTCCTCATCCTCCCTCCTCCGTCTCCCTCTTCCTCCTCTCCTCCCTCCTCCTTCCTCCTTCTCGCTCCGCCTCCTTCCTCCTCCTCCCTCCTCTCCTCGTCCTCCCTTCTCCTCCCCTCCTCTCCCTCCTCCTTCTCCCTCCTCCTCTCTCCTCCTTTTCCCTCTTTCTCCTCCCTCCTCTCCTCCCTCCTCTCCCTTCTCCTTCTCCCTCCGCCTCCTCCTCCTTCTCCCTCCTCCTTCTCCCTCTTCCCCCTCCTCATCCCTCCTCCTCCCTCCTTTCTCCTCCTCCATCCTTCTCCTCCCTTCTTCTCCCCCTCCTCCTCCCTCTTCCTCCTCCCTCCTTCTCCCTCTTCCTCCTCCTCCCCTCCTCCTCCCTCTTCCTCCCTCTTCCTCCTCCTCCCTCCTCCTCCCCCTCCTCCTCCCTCTTCCTCCCTCTTCCTCCTCCTCCCCCTCCTCCTCCCTCTTCCTCCCTCTTCCTCCTCCTCCCTCCTCCTCCTCCCTCCTCCTACCTCCTCCTCGCTCATCCTCCCCCTCCTCCTCCCCCTCCTCCTCCCTCCTCCTCCTCCCTCCTCCTTCTTCTTCCTCCTCCTCTCTCGTCTTCCCTCCTCCTCTTCCCTCCTCCTACCTCCTCCTCCCCCCTCCTCCTCCTCCTCCCTCCTCCTCCCCCTCCTTCTCCCTCCTCCTCCTCCCTCCTCCTCCCTCCTCCTCCTCCCTCGTCCTCCCTCCTCGTCCTCCCTCCTCCTACCTCCTCCTCCCTCATCCTCCTCCTCCTACCTCCTCCTCCCTCATCCTCCTCCTCCTTCTCCTTCTCCCTCATCCTCCTAATCCCTCCTCCTCCTGTCTCCTCCTCCTGTCTCCTCCTCCCTCCTCCTCCTCCCTCCGCCGAATATGAATTATATTATATGCTCCCCACCAGGGGCTGGGTGAAGCCGGCTGGGTCTTCTTTTTTGGGAACGGGAACGGGAGCAGGGCCCGAATATGAATTAAATGAGACGCTCCATTTACCCAAGTTAATTGTTGGGGGAAGATGTAAAGATCTTTCAAGTGCTCTTTCTAATAATAGACAGACAGACAGACAGTAGATAGTAGGGAACGGTAACGGGAGCTTATATTGCTACTTATATGAATTAAATTAGATGCTCCCCACCAGGGGCCGGGTCAGACAGACAGACAGACAGACAGACAGACAGACAGACAGACAGACAGACAGATAGCAGGGAACGGGAACTTATATGACTACTTATATGAATTAAATGAGATGCTCCCCATCAGGGTCTGGGCGAAGCCGGGCCGGGTCAGACAAACAGACAGACAGACAGACAGACAGACAGACAGACAGACAGACAGACAGACAGACAGACAGACAGACAGATAGACAGACAGATTGTCGGTAACGGGAACGGGAACTTATATGACTACTTATATGAATTAAATGAGATGCTCCCCACCAGGGTCTGGGCGAAGCCGGGCCGGGTCAGCTAGTTAACTAATAAAAGGCAAATAGCGACGTCCTGTGTCGGAAATACACCCAACTTGTAATTAAATAGAACGCATCTTTTGTATGGGAAATTACGAATGTGACTTATGGACGATTTTGCAATCAATAAACAAGGACATGGGGACTTTTAACTGATAAATTGCCGAATGATAATATATTGCCAAATTTGACCTCCTGTTAGGACAGAAGGACGATATATCGCCATACTAGAGTCATTGCGGTATTTGTTTTGTTTCGTGCTATTTCAGACAATTTCAATGCTCGGTGAACGGAAATTTACATTAAAATACTTGTTCATGTTTGATCAAACGTTTTGTTTGGCACTGAATTAGTTAAACTTAATTATTACAGCAGTTCTAATGCACATTTATTAAAGTTACACGACTCTGGTGATCGTGTGAGATGGCGAAACATGACCGCCATTGCTTATGATGATGAGCACAGCACATGATGACGATAAATATCTTAGAACTCTTAGAATACAGCAGACCAAGAAGAAGAACCATACTGCCATTATATCAGAATTGAATGAGGAAGAAATCTGGAATACAGACATAATCATGTCTCACGAAATGAAATACTGTGGCCATAATACACGTGACATTGGCTGGAAGAGACGGCGATGGGGGGCGTGGTTTCTGGGAGAAGAGCTGGGATTAACCAACACGAAGATGGACATAGGATATTGAAGATACCTGGTGTATATATTTTTTTAAATTTCGCTAGCTCGCTTTGAATATAAGCGTAGTCTTTACACGCAGCTTCTCGTAGCACTGGACTACATTTTGCGTGTGGATGAGCTTTCTTTATTACCAGTTTCCCTCGCCACCAGACAAACCCACACCGACTTAAGAGGTACTTGTAATTTACGTGGCTCAAGTCAAGGACGAGACATTAACATTCTAGTCCAACTGTCTGGTGTAGGGGTTGAACTAACTACCCCAGCATCAGCGCACCGGATGTGTAAGAACGTGAGCTCTTATCCATGAGGTCGTGTTGACTACCTGCCTGGGGTAGGGGGATGTATGAGGCGGGGGAACCGACACAGGATCGGGAGTCTCTGTCGGTGGTCCGTGATGAGGGTGACGTTGTCCATAACCTTTTGGGCGTTGTTGTTGTTGTTGTTGTTGTTTTGGTTGTTGTTGTTGGTTGTTGTTGTTGTTGTTTTGGTTGTTGGTTGTTGGTTGTTGTTGTTGTTGTTGTTGTTGTTGTTTTTCACGTTAGTCGTCGTGGGGAGGGGTTATTTTAAGAGATTTTATTATTATTGAAATTCAAGTCTCTCTCTCACTCTCTCTCTCTCTCCCTCTAACTCTCTCACACACTATCTCTCACTCTCTCTCACTCTCTCTCTCACTCTCACACACTCTCCTGTCACTCTCTCTCTCACTCTCACTCTCACACACTCTCCTGTCACTCTCTCTCTCTCTCTCACTCTCACTCTCTCACTCTTTGTCTCTCACTCTCTCTCTCTCACTTTCTCTCTCACTCTCTATCTCTCTCTCTCTCTCTTTCATCATCGCTCTACCCCTCTCTCACTCTCTCTCTCCCCTGTATTTTACTATCTCCCCCTCTCCCCTTTCTCTCCTTTCTTACCCTCTCTTTCTTTCGCTCCCTATCTTTCACTTTCTCTCGCTCTACCTTGTCCCTCTCCCTCACTCTCTTACTCTTTCTATTAAAAAAATAACTTGACCTTCCAGGTCGACCCAGCCCAAAAAAAACAGGTACCAGGTCCAGGGAAGTAGAAGCGACCGTCGTGACATCAACCACATCAACAATCAAGTCGGGGTTAAAATAGCGCTAGATTCCATCAGAAAACAGCAGGTTAAATGGTTTGGCCTCTATTTTTAATGACTGCGCAGTGTTTGAATATTTTGCCGGTCCAAGTTTTGTATTTATCTCTTATGTTGCATGAAATTTACAGAGGGTGAATGCAAAACTTGGCCGGCAATACTGTCAAACACTGCACAGTCATTAAAATACACCCTATAGATTATCCTCTGACAGTATACCTCAGCAAGCGATGATGTACAGATCAAATGGAAGCAGAAGAAAAGGCCGGCCACGTAAACGATGAACAGAGGGAATTACAGAGTCCACGGGAATCTAGATATGTGAAGCCCACAAACGGGAACTCTCCCGCTGTTTATGCTTGACCTTGACACTGCAAGAAAAACCTGATGAGATGAGAGGAGGTGAGATGAGGTGAGATCAATTGAGTGCGGATGGTCTATAAAAAATATGTGGCTTGCGCCCATGTGTGACATTTATTTATGTCTAGCCCCTGTTCTATTCAGAAACCCAACAGGAATGCAGAGTGTAAATCGCTTCGACGTAGGAAAATATTGAGGCAGGCCACACCCGCATTTCCTAAATGTAACTTAAAAATATCCTCTACCCTCCCCCACTTCTCTTCTGGAAATTGGCACGCCCGGATCGTAAACAACATACACCCTCGCATTCCCGGAACTTCGCCAGCTGCCAGTTGCTAGCTAACGGGACGGTCGCGCCAGACAAACACCAGCTCGTGAGAGAATTTGATTGGTGTGGACAGGGGAATTGACGTGGGTTTATTTAAATTAGGCAAAGTTAGGATGGGTTGTTGAAAGGTGCATTCAGACTGTTAAATTTGGGCGGTAGTCAACAAAATGCATTCTAGTAGAAAGATGTGGTTTCATGTAGGGATAAAATGTGTCCTTTGTTGGCTCAGGGAAGGTGGTCTTTTTTGGGCTTAACCCTGGGGTAGATCCGAAATGCTTAATATTTGTCATCAATGAGGTCAAAGTCCTCAATGCAGGATGAGGAGATTGCCTTGATACTACTGAAAGAGCTAATCTTCATTTTACATCATTGACTCCTCCGACATCAAAAGCCACCCCAACTTGGTGGAAAACAACTAAGTACTTTGTGACTACCGTCTAGCTAAGAATGCCAACAATAGCGCCCCTACAACAGTATTATATTATTTCTGGAACTTCTATAGATCATTGTATGAACAATGTAGTGTTTTGAAGGACTTCATAGTCTTATTTATGGACATTACATATTATTTCCGGTGGTGAATTTAAAAAAAAGAACTGTTAAATTATTTAAACATTTCTGCGGACTCCCGAACATTTTGACTACTAATATAGATAATTGGTACTCTTATTATGTGTTTTTATTGGAGTGTTGTTTTTGAGTTGTGTAAATTCAACATGTCACTCTAACATACACACACGCCCCCCCCCCCCTTGTTATCCCATTATATCATTATAATTTATAGCAGAGAGTTGTTTATTTTCTTGTTAATCGGTGTATAGTTTTTTAGGTGTGTTAAAGTTAGTAATACTTCAATAATTAACAAACCTTTGGAGAGCAGAATGTGGCTGGGAGACAACATGCGTCAGGTTATCCAGAGTGAGATTTCTCCTCCGCTGAATGCTGTGACTTCCCAGTGCTCTCCTGGCCTCTATATTAGAAAACCTACTTTTACAAGCTAATTTATGGTTTCCTTATAATAGGCGGCTACTAATATTAGGGGATTATTTTCCCATTTCTATTTTTACATACCACAGATTGGCGGCCATCGCACCTTCTATTAAATGTTGGTATATATTTATGCCACAATATGCCCAATACGTGTAATGGTAAATAATAGATAACATGCGGATTCCGTTGAGATTTAGACAAACGTAGGTAATGTTCGACTCTATTCGGTTTTGGGGGTTTCCATTAACAACAGACCGAAATCCAGTGCCCAGAGGGAATTCCCATTGTCATAAATCTGGCTTTTCGGTGACGCGTTCACATTGAAATGTGAGACTTGTTCATCAACACAAAATGAAACAGATCCATTTTGGTGTCTCTGATAATTACCGACTTTTACAAGTACTCTTCAATATAGAAACAACAAAAGGAGTCTCTTCTTATATCCTTTATCCCCATGTGGAGCATCGATGTTTAACCAACTCACAACAACCCTTTTTATCCGGTGCTGTCTACGCAACTCTAAATGTTATCTCTATATTAGTATAGATGTCTTGGCCACATGGTTGTAATCAAGACAGAAACACAGAGCTGATCCACGACTCTGGTGATCGTGTGAGATGGTGAAACATGACCGCCCACATACTATTTTAATCCTATTCTGTCACACTATTTTAGGCCTTTTATTTTGTCACACTATTTTAGTCCTTCTGTTCCGGCACACTATTTTAGTCCTTCTATTTTGTCACACTATTTTAGGTCTTCTATTCACATAAGTCGAGGGGCAGTGAAGATAGTTTCAGGCGATTTGGAAGCAGATTGCTTTGAACTGAATTTTACACAGATACGAGTTCCGGCGCTCAGAAGCAACGAGAAACTACTGAAAATAGACATACCAGGACAATCACAAACAGTGAATAAGTGCTGCAACTGACTACAACGTCCTGCAAAGAACATCCATCCATCATGTGCCTTGCCGATAATCGTGGGCGGTCATGTTCTGCCATCTCACTCGATCACCAGAGTCGTGGATCAGCTCCGTGTTTCTGTCTCGACCATGCCATGTGGCCAATCCATCCAGGTATTTACTTCTCGGTCTTCCCCTTGGTCTCTTCCCTTCGATCGTGGCAGTTGTCACCAAGTTCTCTAAGTCATTTCTTCTCATAACGTGTCCAAAAAATTGTGACTGTCTACGTCTAATGACTCTAATCAGTTTACGATGTTCATTTGTTTCTTGAAGGACTTGTTCAATGGTTTTTCTGTCTGTCCATGGTATTCTTTGCATTTTCCTCAGAAACCACATTTCCACAGCCATCAGCTGTTTTTCAGCGTGACTGCTCATTGTCCACGCTTCACATCCATACAAAAGTACATGTTCTATGTAGCACTTCAACACTCTTTTTCTCGTTTCAATTGATATAATTTTATTGGTCAGTATGTTTTTCATCTTGCAAAAGGCTACCTTCCCAATGGCAATTCTTGTTCCAATCTCTTGAAGGCATCTCCCATCAGGTGTTATGACTGTTCCGAGATAACTGTATCGATTCACTTGCTTAAGAATATACCCATTTACTCGTATATCACATTGTGGTATTTCCTTCTTCCCAGTGACGACCATAATCTTTGTCTTCTTACTACTATCAGAAACAGCAAAGGACATGCAACTAACCATTTATTCTGCTCAGGAAACTGGAGTTTCAACTGATTATAAAGCGTGTAGACAACAAGATGGCGGATCACGAATGTTTACAACTTCAAGTGCTGAACACAATTGGACGTTAACTGTCTACAAACACAATTTGAACCGAATAAGTCCACAATATAGCAGGGAAACTCGACGAAATTAAAGACGCACATATGTCGAGTTAGCCCGTTATATATTGTGTTCATTCAGTTTTAAGTAGTAGCCCGGCACCGTTTAGCCCCTATTTTCATCACATTACAATGTGGCGCAATCGAAAGTATACAGTAACATCATCATCATCATCATCATCATCATCATCATCATCATCATCATCATCATCATCATCATCATCATCATCATCATCATCATCAAGTGTCATGCCAGCTGGCGTAGGCGTTCACGACTCTCCACCGATCGCGGTCTTTGGTTTCCTGGATCAACTCTGTTGATGATATTCCTCCATGCCACTATCTCAATCCACACAACATCATTTCTCTTGGTTTGCCTCTGATCTCTTCCCCTCGATCCTTCCAGTTGTCACGATGTTCTTCAGTGCCTCTCTTATCATCACATGACCAAAGAAAGCTGTTTGTCTCTTTCTTATTGTTGTATATAATGTTCTAGTTTCATGAGCCTCATTCAGGCAATCGTGTTTTTAGTTACTTTGGCAGTCCAAGGAATTCGCAACATTCGTCCCAGGAACCACATCTCTGTTGCTTCCAAGTTCTTCATAAGGCTGCTACTCAGGCGAAATTGTTAGGAAACAAAATTTAACCTATGGTAGACATAGCCCGCTACTTTATCTGGAATGTCTAGACCAGTGGTTCTCAACCTTTTTTTTTTTTTGCCCCATGCACCCTTTCACCATATATTCAGATTGTCATTCCACCACCGCCCCCCTCCCGGCTATTTTCCACTATTGAAATATCACATTACAGCATGCAATCTTCCTCATTTTAGTTTGGGATTGTCCCTTCTACCTAAATAGTCGAAAGTTACACAGTATACGTAAAAATGGAAGGTAAATTTAATAACATATACTGGAACACGTCTAGACGTCTATATAAAGCAGTGTTTAACAACCTTTTTTCTGCTATGCCCCACCTAAGCCTTTCTAAAATTATTCTGCTTCCCCCCCCCCCCCCAACATAATTTTTAATATTCACACCTGAATGATAGGTTTTAGGAAGACATCACTAGGACATTATTGAGCAAACACAGTTAGTAAATTTTCAAAACATAAAATGGAGAACTGAAATTCATGTACAAAATAATTTTAATGAAAGATTTTTCTATATTATTTTAATGATTAGTAATTATTTATTATTTAAATTTAGTGAGATCCTTGCGTTTGATGCTTGCTGCAAAGAGATTTTATGTTAGGTTCCAATTTAGTTAACTTCAGTCTCAAGCCGGGACGCAGAGGTGTTTAAAAGGCACCAGGGCCGGGTTATATACTGGCCAAGACCTATTGACGCGTCCTCGTCGAGCGTCCTGGGCAACAGGTCCCTTCGGGGTCCTGGCTAAAGTCAGAAGGATCGCCGATTCCTCCGAAGTCGGAGAGTATCTGATTGTACGGCGAGGAACCACCAGTCTGCACACCAATAAGCCAGACATGGGACAACGGATACTCAAGCAAACCTCAGGTCCTGTATGACATTACACTGATGTTGGACAACAGAATGCCTTCATCCGACATACAGGACTTCGCGTTGGAGCTCAAGCCAACGAACACAAGCAAGCAAGCAGCAGTCTCAAGCCTCCTCGGTTTGTTATATCCAGCCGATTTCTTTTTTGTTAGCAGCAAATCATTTATGGCACTAAATCTGCATGCAGCTAAATATGAAGTTGGAAATGGTAACAATAGTTCTCTTGCACATTTGGTTGCATTTGGATATTTTATTTCGGTTTCCCCACAAAGCCCTGCCATCGCTCCTTTTGTATTAAATACAGTTTTAATTGACTTGTCATTTTGCATTTCTGAGAGTTCTTCTTGATACTGCATATTTAAAATATCAGACAAATCCACTAACATTGGCTGCATCATCCAAGTTGGGAAATCAATTTGTGACAAATCAGAAAATCTTTCGTTTAAATCAGCCGATAAAATTGTCAGATGATCGACAATAACATATATAGCAGTATCAGTCACTTCACATTTTTGGAGCCAATGAAACTTTTCAAAATTTTTGTTGTAAATATATGTCTGACATAATTCAATAAAGGTAATGAAATCAAGTATCTTCGCATTTGCATCGACAAGAGTTTTATTTGTTCCTTGAAGTTGTTTATTTAATATATTTAGTTTTTCAAATATATCGGCTAAATAACTCACAAATGCCTTACCATGGACCGTTAGCAGAATTTTCATTTCAGGTTTGTTGCTTAAAAAATCACATTTAGCACTCGCTTTAATAGCATTGATACACTTTATAACTAAATTTAGTACTTCATTTAAAACACGCGAAATGATTTTAGCTTCCATGTTTTCCCTGTGAATAACACAATGCACAAGAAGCATTTCTGGATTCTCATCTTTCATCAATTTTAAGCAACCATTTTCTTCACCATCATATTAGGAGCACCATCTGCAGCACAAGATGTTATATTATTAACATCTAAGTCATTTTTAGCGTACTATATATATCTTTGGAGGTAGTGGTGCTTTCTAATGATTTACAGAACAACATTTCTTCAGCAAAATCACATTATCAGTATGTCTTACGTAAGTTATAAGAACGGCCTCACTGTCTCTCAAAGTTGATTCATCCATTTGCATAGAGAATTTTCTTGTTTTTAGCTTTTCAATATGTTGCATTTCAATATCCCCACTCATTTCTTCTAATCTTCTGCTAACAGTATTGTTACCTAGTGGCATAGCTTTAACGTCTTTGTAATCTTCTTCCAGAACCATTTTAAGAAATGCTGATATTGATGATTTTATTAAATTCTCCACTATAGTATGACATTTCCCAGATTTAGCGATGAGTAATGAAATTTGATAACTAGCCTCAAGAGTACGATTGATAGTTGCATTATGAGCAGTAAATAGATACTTAAATGTTACTTTTTGTTCAAAATGTTTCTTTAAAGTTTGAAAGTAATTCAAATCTGAATTAACATGAGCATTATGTTTCGTCTTCAAATGTGCCTCAAGATGACATCGTTTCATTGATTCGAAGGTCAAGCATTGTTGGCATAAAAGGCAAAAAGGTCACCGTTCATCGCGGACAGCGGGTATGAAACCAAATTTTAAATATTCGTCCGAATACTGACAAATTTTTTCTTGCTTGCACCACCCATTTCACTATGGGCTGAAATAAATAAATATAAGATCAATTAAAAACTTTAACAAACAAAAAATATCTGAACTGGAGTAAACGTAGATTAAAAGTGCATATGTATGGCACAATTACTCCACCGCAAAAAAAAACATGCTTTTTCATTTGACAAATTTTTCTGGAAAATTATGCTTCTAAAACTGAAATTAATAAAAATTACCAATTGAATTTACATACCATTTATATATCACTTATATTTATAAAATGTATATATTTTTTTTAAACAACGAGACTTTTGCAACAATTTAACGGTCGCTTATTTCAAATTAACACCAACGGTGAATGCTGAGCGTTACTGAGAAACACTGCAGAAACTGAGATCCCGGCACTAAGCATTTCGCGCCATTCAGAACAAATAGCGCAAAATGCTTAGTGCCGGCGAAGTATAACCAGTCGTTCAACTCTAACGTCTAAAAATGAAATCACGGCTTCTAACATGGCGGACAGAAGTTACTTATACTGGACGTTTACCCAGCTCGAGTAGCGACAGAGAGTCGCCATAAGGTTAACTTAAACTCTGGACGAGTCCATTTTCAAATTGGCCCCCTTAACAATCGAATTGCCCCCTGTGGGGCGTGAGCCCCACGCTGAGAAACACTGATATAAAGCGTGATTTGCTGGTCTACTTACGTTATAAAACGAATTTCAGAAGGACAAGAAATACAGAACCGTAAATTATGGAGGGAAAATTAATATCAAGTAATCAGTTCTTGTATTAACGCGATCTTGAAATAATCGGGTAACTTAACTTCATGAATACGCGTAATCTCCTCAGATCGAAGACACAACTGTATGCAACGCTCACACATAATTGAAGAAATGAGGACGATCGAGTTTTGTGTGGCCCTGAAGCCAGTTTGAGTCTGCCAATCTGTGGTCTTCATTCCCCTCCTCCCCAGGAAACCCTAAAATTCTCCCCTGGGGTGGGGGTGGGGGGGGGGGGGAATTCCTCACCGGTTGAGAACCACTGGTCTAGAAGAAGCAAATCTTACACAATGCACCTACCTGTGAAGTCGGAGTGGGTTCGCCTGATGGCGAGGGACACTGTTAACAGGAAAAGCTAATCCACACGCAAAATTCAGCCCAGCACTACTATATATCTCCCCCGATGGTGTTTCCACCTTGTCGTGGTGGGGGAGCTTGAGTTTCTCAATGACCCTGAGAGCTATGCCGGCGGTAGCGTAGCTACCAGCAGGGCCTCCCAAGCCGGACAGGTCAAAGGGTAGAGAACAAAGAGAAACACCCTGGTCCTCCAGGTTGGGGGTTGAAGCGTGGGGTTAACATCCCCACCTTTGTAAAAACCTTTCTTTGTTACGAAACAAATACATGAGCCTCGATATCGGACTGACTTATCTGGACAACGACCTTGGAACGTTAAAGGACTTTTGAGATTTGGAACATGGAATGTACGGCCACTATATCGAGCTGGAGCGGCCGAAGAACTAACCCGGGAGCTGATTGAATATCAAATGGATATAACAGCAATTCAAGAAATAAGGTGGCCAGGAGAGGGTACTTTAGAGCAAAATGGAATGATTATAATATATGGAGGAAACACCCAAAATAAACATGAATTAGGAACAGGATTTGTCATAAAAAAAGAGTTATGGGGGAACGTTTTAAACTTTAAAGCTTTTAATGACAGGATTAGTAAATTACGAATAAAAGGTAAATGGAAAAATATAACGATGATTAATGTACATGCACCTACTGAAGAGAAAGAAGATGATATTAACTTTTATAATGATCTGGAAGATGTCATAGAAGAAACCCCCAAACAGGACATCCTGATTGTGCTGAGAGACTTCAATGCAAAAATAGGTAGAGAGCAAACTAATAAAAAAGTGGCCGGTATGGAAAGCCTACATACAACTTCAAATGATAATGGATGGAGAGTCATCAACCTGGCAGAAGCCAAAGGACTGCAGATTAGCAGTACCAGACTACAAAGAAAGGATATACACAAACAAACTTGGAAATCAAGTGACAAGAGAACCTATAATCAAATAGATCACATTTTAATTAACAACAGAAATGCATCAAACATACAGCAAGTCAGAAGTTATAGAGGAGCTGAGTGCCACAGTGACCACTTCCTCGTTGGAGCAAAATTTAAAATAAAACTTAAGAGAGCTTTCTATACTAAATTGCAAAGATTACACCCAACATATAACAGAGAAAAACTGCAAGACATTACAGTCAAAGAGAAATTTACAGATGAAATAAAATGTAAACTTGAAACTCTGCAAAACCCTTTGGAGGAAAGCATTGACCAAACTTGGTTGAACATCAAGAATACAATTCAGTCTACCGCAGAAGAATGTCTCGGTGTGTTAACCACGCATAGAAAGAACAGATGGTTCAATCAAAAATGTGAAGAAGCAGTCATTAGGAAGAAGAATGCCAGACATGTATGGTTAAATGACATCAATAACATCCAAAAGGAAGAGCATTATAGAAATGAATGTAAAGAGGCTACAAAAATAGTCAGACAGCAGAAGCGAGAATATATGAGTAATATAATCAAAGATATGGAAACTAATCACCAGAAAAATGAATCCAGAAAATTTTTTAAAGAACTGAAGTCAATGAAACTAGGGCACCAACAAAACACATATGGTTTAAAAGACAAAAATGGGAATATGATAAATACCAATGAGGAAATGTGCAACACATGGAAAAAATATTTTATTGAATTACTAAATTGTGAAGCTCCAAGTAACATTTTCTCACAGGAAGAGGTTCTAACATGCGAACCACAAATTGAAGAACCTACATTTGAAGAAATCCTATATGTAATCACACGACTTAAAAACAATAAGGCAACTGGGACTGATGGAATTGCTGCTGAATTTATAAAGGCAGGTGGCCATGCATTACATCTAAAGCTATACGAACTAATAATAAAAATCTGGAGGACAGAAGAATTACCCCATGACTGGAAAGAGTCATTATTGATACCTATCTTTAAGAAAGGAGACAAGTTCCAATGTGGAAATTATAGAGGAATATCACTACTGTCCACAAGCTATAAGATACTATCCGCAGTATTACTAAATAGACTAAAACCATATTCAGAAGACATATTAGGTGACTACCAGGCGGGTTTTAGACAAAACAGATCAACAATAGATCAGATATTTATCTTACGACAAATAGCCGAGAAACATTGGGAATATAAAAGAGATCTCCATAACATTTTTGTGGATTTTAAAAAGGCTTATGATAGTGTCCATAGGAATAGTCTATGGAATGCTATGCAGGAATTTGGAATACCAAGGAAGTTAATCAACATGACCAGACTATGCATGGAAGATACTTATAATATAGTAACATATAAAGGCAGGAAATCAGACCCCTTCCAAATAACATCTGGCTTGAAACAGGGTGATGCACTATCGCCGCTACTCTTCAATCTGGCTCTAGAGAAAGTTGTAAGGAAGGTAAAGGAGGAATGTGATATTGGAGGAACATCCAAGCTGCTTGGTTATGCAGATGATATAGGTATTATAGGGCAAAGTGAACAAAAGACATTGGAAATATTGACTCACTTAAAGGAAAAAGCCCAACAGATGGGGCTGGTTATCAACCAAGATAAGACAGAATATATGGTAATTTCAAGAGACGGAATGGCTAAAAACTCTGGCCACATACAAATAGATAATATGACCATTAAAAGAACGGAAACATACAAATACCTGGGTACAATCTTCAACTGCTCCAACATCATAAGGGAAGAAATAAAAACTAGAATCAACTCTGGAAATAAGATATACTATGCACTACAACATCTACTAAAATCAAAGGCGCTATCTCGTAACACCAAAATCACAATATACAAAACACTGATCAGACCAGTTGTGCTCTATGGCTCTGAAACCTTTAGTACAACGAAAGGAGACGAAGCCTTGTTACAAACCTTTGAGAACAAAATTTTAAGACGCATCTTTGGACCCATTAGGGATACACAAAGTGGAGAGTGGAAAAGAAGAAGTAACAAAGACATTTATGATCTGTTTAAGTCCCCGCTAATCACTGGTATCATGAAGGCTAATAGACTACAATGGCTGGGGCATATAGAAAGAATGGAAGATAATAGGGAAACAAAACTCGCTTACACTCAGGAAATAAATGACCGTAGACCCCGAGGTAGACCAAGAAGGCGGTGGAGAGATAATACATGTAAAGACCTACAAGCACTTGGAATCAACGACTGGCAAGAGAAGGTCCACCAGAGAGACGAATGGAGACGGATTGTATTTGCAGCAAAGAACCTCAATGGCTCGGAATGCTGAAGAAGAATGTCACAGCCTCACAGTAGTCATATTATCTGGTAAACTGACATTAGTTAATATAGATTAGCCAAGGGCTACAACTCCCGCCCAAAGGGAAAGAAGTAAGACCCTCGAAGGCCAGAGTATTCCAGAACCTTCTCGAAGGACTGGTCAGTGAGTCCACTGTCCCGTGGACACTGATGTGGCCCGCCTATTGCGGGGTCCACGAGGAACTCGAACAGAGTTACCACCCGTGTCGGATTGCGACACGTGTGGATCGGCAGAGAGAGACGGGACATCGAAGAGGCAACAGGGCCTGCCTTAGAGGGACTCAATAGTTTAGACTTTATAGCTTAGACCCATGTGGGGTTTATAGACCTATGCTAGATAGTATGCTTAGAATGTTTGATGATGTTAAAGTGTGTGCTGATGTTAAACCTCTGTGATATGCGATTCAGTGCGGCCTTGTTAAACCCACTGCGCCAACGCACTGTATATTGAAATACAATAAATGTTAGATATTATAGCTAACTGAGTTATTGTTGCCTGTATGAGCCCGAGCTCAGATACCTAGACATACAACACGCTGACAGGCTTTTTGGGGGCTAGGCTCCGGTTTTGGCATAAGCTTTCCATATTGATTATTGGCTATTGATTGCCAAGTAAAATAAGAAATTAATCATATCAAATTGTTGTTTGAAGAAGTTTAACAAATGTGCACCTATCTAGCGATCAACTAGTATTAATATGAGTCCCTCTGCAGTTAGTCTCTCAATGATGTTAAAATTATAAATTATTTTGACATGACTGTAACATTTTTTGACTGTTACTAATGTTTTCTCATTCTACGAGCAGATTGTTCCGCGAGTTGTGATGCTTTTTGTGTGGTGCGTAACCTATGTGAACTATCCAACAGTGGCGAAAGTACAAGTTCTGGGATCATAAGATAAGTTTCACATCATGCCCATTGCAACCCTAAGCGGTACTTATCACCTTCCATCCATGTATCATTTTGCTTTGCATTGATTTGTATGTATATTCATGACCTTGTAACAAACATAATTTTGCATTTGGATTTGCGCATGTAATTATTAAGGGAGATAACTAAATTTTCTACTCCCCAACATTTTTCTAAGGAATTTAACTTCAGTAAATTTACCAACAAGTAAAAGACAAAATGTCTACCTTAGAAAACTGTATTGAGCAAGGTATTAAATTAGGTTATAAAGAAGAGAAATTGTCAGAATGGGCACAGAAGACGCACGCAGAGAACATTGCCCGTGAAGAAAGAGCGATAGAACGAGAAGAAAAGAAGTTGCAAATGGAGGCAGAAGAGAAAAAGATGCAGATGCAACTACAATCTGAAGAGAAGAAAATGCAAATGGAGGCAGAAGAGAAAAAGATGCAATCAGAACGAGAAAAGATGCAGATGCAACTACAAGCTGAAGAGAAGAAAATGCAATTACAGGCTCAAGAGAAACAATTAGAGCTTGAGTCGGCGGCCAAACAAGCCCAATTGAATGCCGATACACAAATAAAATTAAAACAGATGGAGATTGAGTCCAACGTAGAAATATCTGTAAATAAATTAAGAAGCAAAGAGGAAGAACAGAAATATAATAAGTATAAAGGCCTCGTGAAAGCTTTCTGCTCAGGAGATTCCATCAGTGCATACCTGGAAAATTTCGAGTGTCTAATGGCCTACCATAAGATCATAAAATCAGATTGGTCATTTATTTTAATGAGAAACTTAGCTCTAGAACCATTGAAAGTAATAGAAACAGTGCCACAGGAAATGAGAAAGGATTATGACTACTTAAAACAACGCATTCTCCAACATTTCTCTTTAGATACTGCAGGGTACCAACAACAGTTCGCTAAATTATCCCCTCAACCAAATCAAACCTTTATAGATTACGTATCGACAGTTCAGGATGTGTGCACAAAGTGGATTAACTCGGCTAAGACTAACAATAGCCATGACAAACTAAAAGAACTCATTATTATTGATAAAATAGTTAGTACATTCCCCACACCTTTTGCGAAGTTTTGGAAACAAATGGACTGTAGGAGTATTCAGGATGTAGAGACAAAGGGGAACACATTTTTCACAGCGAACAGAGACATTTTCCAATTAAACCTAGGTCAGAACGAAACAGCAGCAGTGGTAAATACTAAATACTCTAAACCAGCTGAAAGCAAGTTTAAACCACGCTCAAATGTCAGAAAGCCAGTTAAGTGCCAATATTGTGGTTTGACGCACGAACAATACTCTATGTGCGATAAATCGCCTAACTATCCTCATCACCTTAAAATGATTGTGGAGAAGCAGAAAAACAAAAGAAATGCGTACCAGAGAGCGGTCAAATGCTATTTTTGCAGCAGCTTTGGGCATTATAGTCGCTTTTGTGATGGCCGAAAATTACTAAAACAGGCCAATGCTGCACTGGTTGAAAGTTCCTCAGAGGAAGATATTGAGTTACTGAATGAGTGTGACAATCAAAGCGAAAGTTTGAGTGAGCTAGGAAATGCAGTGCACATTATTGACACCATTACAGACAGTAATTGTAACACCTGTACGAAATTCCAACTTGACACAACATTACTATGTGGCCACACTATCCCTATTTCAAATGAAACAGCCAATGCTGCCTTATCTTCTACAGGCAAGCTTAATTTTGCAACAGGGTTTGTAAATAACAAAAAGTGCACATTAATTCGTGATTCCGGCGCAACGCTCTGTGGGATTAGGAAAACATTAATCAACGACAAAGACTACACACACAAACACGTAACTTGTCGCACATTCTCAGGCACTATAGAGAAATACCCCCTTGCTCTTGTCGAAATTCGAACACCGTTCATATCAGGACTAGTATTGTGCGCTGCCCTAGAAAATCCGGTCGCGGATATTATACTTGGGAACCTGCCTAACCTACTATAATAGTGTGACATTACAGGTTAGGCACGTGATCGTACAGCACACAAGTCTTCGCGTTGTTAGAAAGATAACTTTATTAGTCGACTCGTTCTATCTCTGCACACATGATGGAGACTCCCTTCTTGATGTTGACATCTCTTCTCGCTAGCACCCAAGTGACGTGTGTGCTTACCTAGATACACTTCTTCATTCGTGCACCCACGTTCACTATGGTTTTCCCCTTAGTCAAGGAATGCGCAGCATTCCTTAACTCTTTACTCTTAACCTAATTCCCTCACTGTTACAATGCCTCCCCTTCTTCAAAGAGAATTTTTCCTTGAAAAAATCTCAACCCCAACTTTTAATTAGTTAACTTTACATCTCCATTCTACAATAACAACAATTCCATATATTTCCTAACTCAATTCTCCTATCTCCTCATAGCCAATTGCTAGCTAGAGACAATAATATCGAAACTCTCTACAAAACTCGTTATAAAGTTCTCTAGAAAACTTTCTACAAAACTCTCCATAAAATTCCCCACAATACAAAAGTCTCCATAAGCGAACCGCTTTTAACTTTAATATGTCCATCTAAATTATGATTGACAAAACTGAAGATATTCCCCTTATCCTTTATTTCCCCCTTATTCACATTCTCACACTCTCAGTATTCTAGGATAGACAGAAAAAAAAATAGCTAGTTTAGATTTGGGTAGGTGCGCACCTGAAATTAATAAAAGTAAGGAAAAAGTAAGAAAGTAAGAAGTAATCACCTTTCTCTTCCCATACATTCTCAAAACTTTATCAAAAAATAAAGTTTCAAAATTTATCTTCAGTTTCCGTCAATAATAATTGTTATTATCAAAAAAAAATATGTTAATCCAAAACTGCTAGCCTTTGTATTATTCAGATCATCAATTTCCCGTTTACCATTCCTTCCACAACAAAAAAACTTCCTAACTATTATTATACTGTTAAGTACAGTCTTCTTCTTCCAGTATGCAGTTATTTAAATGCCAAAACTCAACCTGGCATTTCCCCCCATATTCTCCCATTAAACGCTGTTCAACCCAGCTCCTATCTTAAACCTTGTATATACATTGCATACCCCACATGTAATAACAACATACCCCTCCATTACTACATATAGAGTCACTTCACTAACCACTACTTTAATTCATCTTCTAACTGAACTTCAAAGTAATAATCATTTTAAACACCCTTAAGGTAACTCAATCAATCCAAAACATCGTAAAAATAACTATCTAAGTTAACTTATTTTTCACATTTCATAAAACACAATTGAAGTCCCAACAATTGAGCAAACCATTTCAATCCCCTCATCATTATCCCCACACATTAATCAATGTACACATACATTATAAATTTCAAGACCATTTTCTGAGTACCCAATAATAATTTTCCGCTTTAGAAAAACTCCATCAAGTACCTTTGTAAACACAAAAATATCGTGTCCAACTTCTTCTTCTATCTGCCATCTGCAGAACCTTGTATCCCTCTATTCATCTATCACTTCTCCATTTCTTTAATAACCTCAAATTTTTTTCTATAATTGCAATATCTACATCAATGTCGCTATCCTCTCGAGGAGAGCTATCTTCTTTCATATCAGCTTCTTCATCAGTTTCTGACTTTTCATCCATCTCTTGTTCCCCATCTGTATATCCATTACTAGCAACCGCTAATCTCTTCCTTTCTAAATCCAATCTAATTTTCCTGTCTTGCCGTCTCAACAAATTTTCAAATAGTGGCATCTCTTCCTCACTCGAAGAATTCGCTCTAAGTTTCCTTTGCCTCTTAATTTCTTTTTCTTTCTGTCTATCCAACTTTCTTTTTACTGCCTGTCTTGTATTCATAAATGGAGGTTCAATATTTTCCCTGACTGACTCTTCACTAATATAATCGTCATACACGTTATTTTCCTCTGTCATGACTGTTTTTGGTACCGTTTCTTCTTGTTCAGCTGTAGTAGATGCTGTTGTTACTTGTTTTCCATTCTCTATAGGTATTGGATATACCGATTGTCTGACCATCTGTCCACCTGACAATATTTCTTCAGAACCATAATTATTATTATTATTCTCTGCATCCCTTTCCTCATTATCCCGCCTTAAGTGTTCTACGTGTGAACGTGCAACATGCCCTGAAATTTGATTCTTAATAGTATACGACACTGGACCTTTTTTTTCTAAAATATAGTATCCCGGGACCCAATGAGCATCAAACTTAGAGTTTTTTCTATGTTTTTTATAATATACCCTATCCCCTACGTTAAACTCTTGTAAGTGTGCATTTTTATTTGCGTATTTCTTCTGTCTTTCTCTAGCTTTAATTATATTATTTCTTAAACGTATATGTGCTTTATGCATTTCTTGCAACCTTGTTTCTTGAAAATCTTCCCCCAGATATTTTCTCCTAGGCTTTAATAAATTATCAATTGGCAATATTGGTTCTCTTCCATGTACTAAGTAAAATGGTGAGAAACCTGTTCCTTCATTTTCATGTGTACGTATCGCCGCTAATGCTATCCCCAAATAAAGATCCCAATCCATATCGTGTTCTTCTACATTTTTCGCTAGAATATTGTATAGTGTTCTGTGTTGTCTCTCATTTTTAGCATTAGAAGTTGGTCTGTAATATGAAGTCCTAATGTGTTTTATATTCCAATCTTTTACCAATTTCTCAAACTTTTTATTTACAAACTCTTTCCCATTGTCTGTAAGTATTATTTGTGGACACCCAAACCTTGGTATAAATTCTTGTAAAAGCATATTTATAACTGAATCAGCACTCTTGTCTGGAATTGGATACACTTCTGGCCAAAGACTATATGAATCAACTATATGTAGTAGGTATACATTTCCCGATAATGTTTTTGGATGAGGACCTGAAATATCCAAACTTACTTTCTGCATTGGAAATTGAGGAATATCGGTATCTTGTAAAGGACATTTAATTATCTTCATGTTTCTTAACCTACACTTTTCACATGCTTCAACATATTCATATACGCTTTTGAATAAATTCGGCCAATAATATTTACTGCTAATAGCCTTCACTAACTTATCTCGTCCAAAATGACCATTATTATCGTGGTACGCCTTTAATACTTCTTGTTCTAAATGTTTCGGAATATATTTTCTTACTCCTTCACCTTTTTCACTGATATAATATAATTGATTGTCTTCTTGTAACTCTACAAACTTTCTTTTAAAACTATTTTCCCCTGTTTCTTTCAATTTCTTTTTTATCTGTACTACTTTTGGATCTAATTCTTGTTCTGTTTTCATATCAAACTGTTCTAAATGTGGGTCTTCTGTTCTAGATTCCGACTCTTGCTCCGATGGTAAACTCTCAAATTCTTCCCTATTTATTATGGCAGAATCTAATATATTTACTTGCCAGTTTCGATCGTCTACCTCTGGTTCAACTTCATCTTCCGTGTTTCCTGATGACTGTGGGTACGGGATTCTAGACAAAAGATCGGCGCACGTATTATGTTTCCCTGACACATACTCAACCCTAGCATTATACCCTTGTAAATTCAATGCCCACGTTTGTATTTTCCTATTTTTTATTGGTGCCTCTAATATTGACTTTAATGGCATGTGGTCAGTTCTAATAATGAAATTGGCGTTATGTAAATAGTAATTTAATTTTTGAAGAGCGTAGTGTATAGCATATGCTTCTTTCTCAATAATCGGCCATTTCTTTTGAGTCTTGCTGAGTTTATGAGACAAGAAATAGATTGGTCTTTCATTTTTAACCCCTGGTATTCCAGATTCTTCTCCTTCATATGGTTGAACCAAACATGCTCCTATTGCGTTGTCTGAAGCATCTGTGTATAATATTAGCTGTTTATTCAAGTCTGGATGTGTCAATAATGGTACCACTGTTAAGCTATCTTTTAAAAGTTCAAACGCTTTTTGACACTCATCATCCCACTTAAATCTAGCGTATTTTCCCGTTAAATTCGTAATAGGTATTGCTATCCTTGAAAAAGCTGGTACAAACCGCCTATAATACGCACACGTTCCTATAAAAGCACGCACTTCCTTAACGTTAGTGGGAGGAGGTAACTCTTTAATAACCTTTATCTTTTCCTGGTCTGGTTTAATACCTTCCCTATTTATTATATAGCCTAAATATTTTGTTTCTGTCTTTAAAAACTGGCACTTACTAAGCTTTAATTTAACGTCATGCCTTCTTAATCTGTCAAATACTAGTCTAACATGTTTCAAATGATTCTCTACATCTCCCTTCGTAAAAACCAATACGTCATCAATATATGCCAGGGCAAAACTTTGCATACCGTCTAGTACCTCATTTATTAAGAACATATAGTGAGATGGTGCATTTTTGAGACCGAATGGCATACGTAAGAATTCGTAAGAACCCATATGAGTACAAAAGGCACTTTTCCTTTGCGCGTCCTTCGACATCGGAATACACCAAAATCCTGCCCTTGCATCCAGCGTTGTGAAATATGTAGAGCCATTAAGTAACCCCAAAATATCATCAATTACTGGCAGTGGGTACGCTACATTCTTAGTAATTTTATTTAACGCCCTGTAGTCACAGCAAAACCTGTTCGAACCATCAGACTTGGCCACAATTACCACCGGAGATGACCATTCCGATTTTGATCTTGTTATTATGCCTGCTTTCAACATATCTTCTATTGCCTTTTCTACGACTTCTCTATTTCTTAATGGAGTTCTGTATGGTTTTAAACTAATTGGTGGATGATCTCCCGTGTCTATTTCCATCGTAACTGTTTGTGTCTTACCCAATTCTAAATCATTTATCGCAAACACATCTTGATTTTGCTTTATAAGTTGTTGTAACACTTCTTTATTTTCTGGCGAAGTTTTTAATTGTGCTAACAATTCTTTTTCTCTTGTTACTTTGTCTATTGAATGTATTTGTGCTGTATTTCTTCTAGATGGATGGATCAATTCATCCATTCTTACGTTCCCTTTTCTTCTGTATCCGTGTCTATTATTACTTCTTTCATTAGAATAACTTATGCCTGCCATATTTACTCTATCCGTTGCCATTATGTCACTCACGTTATGTTCTAGCTTGGCTATTACACATCCTCTGTATAATTTAATTTCTCTACCTGTGTTATTAATAACCATTACTGGAAATGTTAAACTTTTATCTAATTCTATTATTCCATCCGGAACTTCTAAACCTGGCTCATCAATTATTTCATTTTGCAATTCGGTGATTCTGACTATGTTTCCTGCTACATAATACGGGTTTCTCTTCAGTCTTGCTTGTATCAAATTAACTGACTGTGGTTTTAAATTCATGGTCGTTTTGACTCTAACTAGTGTCGACACATGCATATCTTCTTCTAGATCTACGTAAACATCTTGGAATTTTAATTTATGCAAATCAAATAAAAGTCTCACCCCATTTTTCAATAAAAAATCTCGTCCCAATATCATATTTCTATTTAAATCTTTAACTACATGGAACATATGCCTAACATTTATCCCTCCTAATTTCAAATTTATCCTCGTTTGTCCTAACACTTCTAATTTTTGTCCCGTTACCGAATGAAGATTCTCCTGAATTCTATATATTTTACAATTTTTTAACATTCGATATAAAAATGCTTCCTTAATCACGCTAACTTGTGCTCCCGAATCAACTAACGTTCTAACTTTATATTTTCCTATCTGTACTATACATGAGCTAGGATCTACCATATTTAATGACAATTGTTTTACCTCGGCTTGTTTTTTATTTCTAAATGTTCTATTATAGTCATCCTTTGGGTTTTTAATATATTGATGCCCTTTTTGGATCTTACTATCTTCCCTCCTACTGCCGATCCTATTCAGTAAGCGGGATGCCAATTTCCCTGATTTCCTGACCTTCTAAAATTTCTCTGTATTCCTCCAGAATTCCAATTTGCTGGTCTGCCATTTGCAACTCTATTCTGTATACTCGTCTGAACACCTCTACTATTTTGCGTATTCGATGGGCCACTTCTGTTACCACAAAAGCGAAAAATGTGCCCCCGTTGGAGACATCCCCAACAAACCACATTCGAGTTATTTGTGTTACCTTCCATGTCTCTTACAGTATTTCTCACTTGTCCTCTTCTATCTTGATTATATACATTCTCGTTTCTTTGCACCATCTGTATTTCTCCTCGTCTTCCTCTCCATCCATGTCTATACTGTCCTATTTCCATAGGTTCTTCAACTCTATCTTCCGAACTACTACCTAACTCTCGTCCTACCCTTAACCTAAACCTCCTCCTCAAGCTTTCCTCTTGTATAGCGATATCTACCGCTTGTGACAATCTTGCATGATTCTCTCTTAATAATTTAAATTTCAATCCATCTGACTTAATCCCATCAACAAAAATCCCTACTAACATCCGTTCCACTTCTTCTGCTCGTACATTCTGTCCCAAAAACGACTCTTCAGCTAAATTGATTAACCTGTCACTGTATAACTGAACACTTTCTGTGCTGTTTTGTCTAGTCTGTCGCAATACTGAGAATGCGTGTTGTGGATCAGTAATTTCAGCATATTTTCTTGCGAGATCATCTTTAAATTCTTCCCAGGTTTCACCTCCCGCTGCTTCTAACTTTCTCCTAATATGGTCAGAAACTGGACTTGTACTTGTTCTGTATGCCAAATTCTTTTTCTCTCCATCTGTAGTGTTTACTAAATATGCATGCTTCTCAATAGAAATAATCCATTTCTTAAACTGATTTGCTTGTCCACTAAATCTTTCCACATCAGTGCTTATATTTTGTTGTCTTAACACTGCATCTAGCCTTGATATTGCCCCGCCAACTCCAGTGAGTACCTGTGAAAAATCTTGGGATTCCATCCTAAAATTTATAATTATTAAGGAATATACAAACAATTCAGACAATATTAATTTCAAACTCAGCAACAATACATAATCTGTTAATTACTCTAATATTATCTAATTATCTTAACTAAAGGCCTCCAGTCGAAGATCCTGATGAAGAAATATTCCTGTTTCAATCCTGAATTCTAACAAAAGAATTTAAATGACCTCCTGATTCGGAATTACCTACACCACATAAAAAAGGACTCTAACTAAGCTCGTTGAAATGAGCAGAACGAAGAAGAGCCTCTGGATTTCTTTTCTTAATAATTCAATCGGAGTCGAAATCAGATCTTTCCAATTCCTGACGTTGATTATGCTCGATATCAGGCTCGCAACAAGAATATTTGATTCCCTGCTCGATTACTGTAGATTCCCTTCGATTAAGGTCACCTTCACGCAAGCGACTTCAGCAAAAAAAAACTCACTTTCCAACAGCAATCTGTGATTTTCATATATATATATCAGCGCAAACGTAATCCAGTCAACAACAATTGGACTTAAAGTTGACGCTATTCAGTCTCTTATTTTCATGTGTAATTCTCGGCATGGTCAGTTTAAATTTCTTTATCCAAACCCCGAGTTGAGACAAGTTTCATTTATGCCTTCCTTTAATTGAAGTTACTGTAGAGAGTATTGCAGATCTTGATTTCATAATTATTGAATTTGCACCATACCCTTGACTTCACCTTCAAACAGTCCCACGGGTTAACACTCATAATTTGTACTGATTCTTTGATGCAGAACAGCATTACTTGATCTCAATATAGCATTTTGCGTTGGTCAATTCTCCAGTTAATTTCATAATTATGCAATAACATCAGTCTTTCAAAAAAATAAGTATCAATCAAACCTTTTCTTTAGCGCTGACCTTGAAAATGGATCTCCTTCTTAATCAGGAATCTAGTGAAAACCCAGAACAGTTACCAACAGTCAGCTTTCATCTGTTGCGTTTCTTAATATTTACTTCTTCAGACACACCAGACATAACCATCTTGTATGGCGGTACTCTCTCTCACCGCGACCTCCCATGTTTCATAAATTCACGGCACCAAATCAACCTACTATAATAGTGTGACATTACAGGTTAGGCACGTGATCGTACAGCACACAAGTCTTCGCGTTGTTAGAAAGATAACTTTATTAGTCGACTCGTTCTATCTCTGCACACATGATGGAGACTCCCTTCTTGATGTTGACATCTCTTCTCGCTAGCACCCAAGTGACGTGTGTGCTTACCTAGATACACTTCTTCATTCGTGCACCCACGTTCACTATGGTTTTCCCCTTAGTCAAGGAATGCGCAGCATTCCTTAACTCTTTACTCTTAACCTAATTCCCTCACTGTTACAATACGACCTTGCTCTGAAAAGCAAATCAGAGACTGGGAGCAAAAAAACGGTATACAACACCCAAACAGCGATCCAAAAGAGAAACACCATTCATGCTTGTCTCAATCTGCCAAAAGGACAAGGGAGACAACCAATGAAGTGATTCAGAAAGAATTCACCGAGTTGTATGATGCAGGGGCGGTCGAATCTGTCAATGATACGACCAATTTAAAACCTCGAATTGAGGATGCCACCGATCTACCAAGTACCAAGCCTGTAGTTGTGCAACAACCCACACAACACACGAATGCAATAACACGACAGACAACTCACAAAACTCACACCGACCAACTGCAGGAGTCACTAGAAATTGCAGCACCAAACACTACCATCACTAATTTTGTAGATGAACAAAAATCAGATCCTACACTTTCACCATATTTTAGGTTAGTAGGACTTAAACCAAAATTATCTAAAAACGCATCGTGGTCATTTACATTAAACAACAATGCGTTGACTAGATTATACACTAGAGATCAGTCCACAATACAGCAAGTAGTGTTACCACAAGCACATCGAGAGAAAGTACTAAAAATAGCCCATGATTCACCTTTTGGAGGTCATATGGGGTGTGAAAAAACTAGAGCTAGGGTCCTGACCCAATTTTATTGGCCGAAATTTTGCCAACACATTAAAACCTATTGTAGATCATGTGATATATGTCAAAAACTGTTGAAAAAGGGTAAAAACCCTACGGCAGAAGTCCAATCAACCTCAACTGCCTCGATGCCATACCATGTAAACATGTTAAAACCATACTATGCTAGACAGGACACTGACACGAGTGAGCAGACGCAACTAACTGATGACAGAAACGAAACGACAGTGACCCAACTGAGTGACATCTCGACAAACGAAGCATCGTTAACGACGCACTCTTACGACAACAAAGACGACGAAGACATATGCACATTACCGACAATATGTGATAACGACAGCGACGACCAATTTGACGACATATTGACAACGATTAATCTCGACGACGACGACAATGACATTGAGGACAATTTACAAACAGTAGCATCTGTGATAAATCAGACAGACGTAGACAATACCGAAATCCCAGTACCCATTATGAATGACGACGGTAGTATAAAGGACATACAAATCTCTGACACTTTGACACAACAGCAGCGACAAGACATTTTGACTCTCCTTAACGAGTATAAATCTATCTTCTCTAACAAACCTGGACGGACTGACAAAATAACACATTCAATTGTGTTGACAGATCTGACACCGGTCAAATGTAGACCATATTCTATTCCTCTGCATTATAGAGCAAATTTAGACAAGGAAATTTTGGATGTAGAGAAAAATAGGATAATTCAGAAATCTATGTCTCAATATTCTTCACCGATTGTTCTGGTGAAAAAGGACCAGACAATTCGTTTGTGCATCGATTATCGAAGGTTAAATACAAAAACCACCACGGATGCGGAGCCGATGAATAGCTGTGAAGACCTCATTTTGAACATATCTCAATCATCCTTATTTTCAAAGGTTGATTTAGCGAAAGGTTATTGGCAAGTACCACTAGACCCTGCTTCTAGACATATAACAGCATTCGCCACACCTCTCGGTTTGTACGAATGGAGATATCTTCCATTTGGTCTGAAAAACGCTCCCGCCACATTTGTGAGGTTAACTAGATTGCTATTGCACGGAATTAAAGATGTCCAAGCTTATATTGATGATATTTGCATTGATTCTGCTAATATAACTTCTCACTTACTTACACTCAAACAAGTCTTCAACCAAATCTTTCTTTTCGGTCTTACTATCAAACCTTCCAAGGTTGAAATAGGCTTTAAACAAATAGACTTCCTTGGTCATAGAATTTCTGAAGGCAAACTGCTAACAAACGAGAAAATTGTTTCTAAGATACTCAATCTAGAAGTTCCTACCACAAAGAAGCAAATAAGAAGTTTATTAGGTCTTATAAACTACTATTCTAAATTTATACCAAATTGGGCAGAACTTACATCAGTGTTTTCGAATATGTTAACAAAAGATCATCCATCAAAAGTTTGTAAAAGTACCAGCTTAGAGGATGCAATATGCAGATTGAAACGTATTTTTTCTAATCCACCAGTCTTACGTTTACCAAACATAGATTTACCCTTTATTTTGACCACAGATTCGAGTGCTATCGCCATTGGAGGATGTTTAATGCAAGAAGTGGATGGAGTGAGACACCCAATTCTCTACGTAAGCCGTAAGCTGAAGAAAGCAGAGACCCGTTACTCTACAGTGGAATTGGAGGCATTGAGTCTATTATTCTGTATCCTCAGATTGTCTAAGTTCCTCTTAGGTGCCCACTTCGTTGTACTCACCGACAACTCGCCATTGTTGGTACTGAATAAAGGTGTTCCCAAAAACCATCGGTTGCAAAGATGGTGTCTTCTTCTTCAAGATTTCGACTTCGAAATCCGCAATATCAGAGGCACTGATAACATTATAGCTGATATTTTATCGCGTCAGACGAATGCGCCAGCAGAATAACATTTGGCACATTTACCATTCGCCATACAAAAAAATGGTGATATTTTATTCCGTACCATATAACAGTGTAACTCTACACCTGCTAGAGAACTTTCAGTTAAAAGTAAAAACACCTCAGTGAATAGGTTACTTAGAACACCCACAAACGTGAAAGGTTGAGAACTATACGACCAGCTATCAAAGCTCTAAGACCAATCCGAGCAAGAAACATTAACTATGAAATTATTTCATCGAGTGAACTGACATTGATCACGAAAACATGAAGAACACTTATACTGGACATTGAGAACGTTCCATACTTGCTGTGGCTAATAGACTTTGCTAACAGCCGAAATAGAACTACATCAACGACAACACTCAAGAGACAGCCATACCAACTATTAACATTCATGGCACGATACGCTAACAGGAAGACAACGCGCACATCATCGTTGGATTTAATTATTTAGTTAATTAATTAATTTAGTATTGAATATGTATTATATTATTGTGTATATAAAATGTGTTAACCTGTAATTTGTACATTTTCTACTATATTATTACAGTTATTTCCATTCATAGGTTAAATAACCTGCCTATGCCATTTTCTCTATGTAAATTATAAACCATTTTTGAGTCATCGTACAAAAAGTACGTATTATCTTAAAGGGAAAATATCGCCTATTCCATTTTTTTCTAAGGGAAATAACACTTACCTCAACTTTACTTACATATTTTAACCAAATACTATTTTGAATGAAAGAAGTGTGAATGGCTGTGTGAAAGAATTAAATGAGAGAGCGATATACTGAGCGGACAAATTGTACGCAAAACGTATTTATTTTAATTTGTCTGCGTCTTTCATGTAAATTGTACTACTTGTCTAATTTATTGATACATGTTTAGCATTTAGTTTAGTACTCTTAGTTTAGGAGTTAAGATACTACATCTAAGCACCACTGCTTGGAATACCTGATCATGTATTGCACACAGTGGGTAATTCATGATTAAGGATATCCCAACTCGTGACGCTTGGAAATAAGCCACACATTCAGCACACATTTACACAAAACTCAAAACTGAACACTATCAATTAAAATGCAGTCACTTTATTAGTAACATCAACTTATTAGTAAACACACTAACAAACCAACAGGGACACATGTAGTCAGATGGGATAAAATAACAACGTAACTACATATTTAGCATTATACAACATACGAGAGTAAAAGTGTATTGAAATGCACACACTGAACAAGATTTGAAGATGTACTTAATTAGCCAAGACTTTGTCTTGTTAATCCTCTTTAAAACAGAGGTTAATTATCTTGGTATCAGTGGGATACTATGAGAAGGACGGGTTGTAAACACAACTAGTAAACGTCACGTAACTTCGGTCGGGTAAGCATTGTTAAGGACACACATTCAGCACACATTTACACAAAACTCAAAACTGAACACTATCAATTAAAATGCAGTCACTTTATTAGTAACATCAACTTATTAGTAAACACACTAACAAGCCAACAGGGACACATGTAGTCAGATGGGATAAAATAACAACGTAACTACATATTTAGCATTATACAACATACGAGAGTAAAAGTGTATTGAAATGCACACACTGAACACGATTTGAAGGTGTACTTAATTAGCCAAGACTTTTGTCTTGTTAATCCTCTTTAAAACAGATGTTAATTATCTTGGTATCAGTGGGATACTATGAGAAGGACGGGTTGTAAACACAACTAGTAAACGTCACGTAACTTCGGTCGGGTAAGCATTGTTAAGGACACAGGAGAGAGAGAGAGAGATCTCTTCACCAAATCAGAGAAGTGGTGTATGGGAGAATACATGAGTGTTGATGCCAGTATGTAGGTTACCAAGTTACTGTCCACCAAACTACATATACCATCCTTATGTGATTCTGTGACAGAATTAGTGCAGAACTAATTACCCTATAACAACCCATCCAATCAGGGGAGAGGGGGAATCCTGTCACAGCCTCACAGTAGTCATATTATCTGGTAAACTAACATTAGTTAATATAGATTAGCCAAGGGCTACAACTCCCGCCCAAAGGGAAAGAAGTAAGACCCTCGAAGGCCAGAGTATTCCAGAACCTTCTCGAAGGACTGGTCAGTGAGTCCACTGTCCCGTGGACACTGATGTGGCCCGCCTATTGCGGGGTCCACGAGGAACTCGAACAGAGTTACCACCCGTGTCGGATTGCGACACGTGTGGATCGGCAGAGAGAGACGGGACATCGAAGAGGCAACAGGGCCTGCCTTAGAGGGACTCAATAGTTTAGACTTTATAGTTTAGACCCATGTGGGGTTTATAGACCTATGCTAGATAGTATGCTTAGAATGTTTGATGATGTTAAAGTGTGTGATGATGTTAAACCTCTGTGATATGCGATTCAGTGCGGCCTTGTTAAACCCACTGCGCCAACGCACTGTATATTGAAATACAATAAATGTTAGATATTATAGCTAACTGAGTTATTGTTGCCTGTATGAGCCCGAGCTCAGATACCTAGACATACAACACGCTGACAAAGAAGAAGACTACTATATATATTGTGTCTGGACTACGCTGGAGTTCAATGCGAGCGAGCGCAAAAAAAAATGCAAACCGAAGTCCGACATACCGACCGCTGAGTGAATAACTAGGGGGTGGGGGGGGGGGGGGCCTCACTCATATCGAAAAATGAAAGAAGAAGTAGAAAATTAGGTGACCTTAAAATGACGACTGTTTTGTACTAATGTGTGTAATCATGCGTGATTGTAAACTGCTATTTTGCAGGACGTAGATATGTCTCCTTGGCCGTTCTGGGGTTTCTTGGCATTCTGCAGAGAAGCCACATCTGTGGGGTTTCCCGTTTCTTTGTGTGGGTTGGTAGCTAAGTTAATTATGCTGCGGAATAAACAAGCGCATTTGTAATTTAAGTGCCAACCAAAATATTCATTTCTAGAGAAGCAAACAAAAAGTGCAGTTAGAGCATGTAAGTAGAAACATGTATAAAAAAATAAAAAGATAAATATGTGTCATCGTCATAATGAAAAGATAACGCCATGAACACAAGGACAACGGTACGAATCTTGAACTCGTTTGAGTTTCTTCGCCTACTAAATGACAGATTAGTCAACTATTTCTCTGTAACATAAAGTATCAGGTTCCAAATAGCTGTTATGTAGCCAGGGATGTAGAGTTGGGGTGAGCGTCCAACCTTACAAAACATCCCATAGCTTGCGCATTCATTACCGCTGGCAGCAAATGTCCAACTCCTGGCCTTTATGTGGCGGAACTGTTTTAACTAACAGAAGAGGCGGAGGCGAGTCTCTGGCGTCGTAAAACTAACCAGAATGATCTAGATATATGTGCACGTACATACATGCGCAGACAAGTGTGTACATGCATACTCATCTAAACTCGAGTAAGACCACAATCTGCTCTAGTAAAGGAAAGGTGCTGAAGACGGAGGCAACCATCCAGGAGGCGCACCACAGAAATCAGGATTACGCAATGAAATATGTCGACTACTGCAAAACGTTATGGTGCTCGTCCTGATATGGACCCCAATGCAGGTGCAGTACCGGGCCCTATGCCTCGAAAGGGTCCAGCCAAAACGACTGGAGGTATTTCTTAGATGTCCTGTGGAGCGAGGGGACTTGAGAATAGAGAGTCTACCCATACCAAACAAAGACTGAAAATAATGCACGGGAATGCGGAGGGAGTCAGTAGAAAAAAAGGGGGGAAAAAGCTAGACAACATTTTGAGTCAAGAACAAATAAGTGTGTGTTGCTTGCAAGAAACTCACCTCAATGAAAGCATAGCCTTCAAAATCTGAGGCTACCAGTGTTACCGATTTGACCGAAAGGACAGGCGAAAAAGTGGGATACTGATTCTTGAAAAAAAAATAATATTGCTGCTTCTCAAATTGAAGTTTACATAGAAGAGGGCGAGTATTAGGCAATCATACTTAAAACGGACAATACAGATCTATATCTGACCAATTATTACTGTCCTAGTGACAGCCCACAGGCACTGGAAACAATACTATTAAAAAACAAATGATCGTGTGTGGCGATTTCAACAGCCACTCGCAGAGCTGGAGGATATGATCACATGGACAAGAGAGGAGAGAGACTGGAAGACAAGAACAGGTTCATCTTGATTAACAAGCCGTCTGACCCACATACCTTCTACTCGAGATCACCGAACACTACAACTACACCTGATCCAGACCTGGAGTGGAACATAACACGAATTGTTTGGAAACAACTTGGTGGTAGTGACCATCGGACAGTTTTTCTAACTGTAGAAAATAAGCTTGTAGGTGAAAACAGCACCCTCTCGACGTGGAATTACAAGAAAGCGGATTGGACAATGTACAAACATCGCACCAGCATACTAGTTAGAAATCCGAACACAGATAAAGACGTAAATAAAAAAGTTGAAGAGGTCGGGAAATGCATTATATAGGCAGCACGAGAAACAGTACCAAGACGAGCAATACAATAGAACAGTTGCATAATGACGTGGAAGTATGCAGAAAACAAGCAGAGGCCAAACCTAACCAAGAGCACACAATAAATACCAGCATTAAACACCCAAATTTTAACTGGCCAAGCTGCAGGCAAGACGGAAAGGAGAAAACAGGAGAAAACAGTCACTGAACTTTGAAAGAGACACAAGGAAGTTGTGGAAGATAATAAAACAGCTTAACAATGAGGGCACAGGGAGAAACTTAAAGATTGCACAACATAAAGACAGCAAATCAAATAGTTGACCGTTTTGCTGACTCATTTGCACAAGATAACAACATCACAATTAGTCCCAAGAAACAACAAGAGATTCAAAAGAAGTGGCAACATACAAGACATAATGAAATAGTACATGAGGCACTGGAGGCATCTATCACAATCAGGGAACTGGAGTTAAGCAATATCAAAATTGGAAATGAGAAAGTCACCCGGAGCTGATGGTATCTCCAAATAAATGATCAAGAAACCAGGAACAGTGGCCAAAACAAAGCTGCTGCAGATCTTCAATAACAGCTGGATCTCAGGTAGTTCCACAAGCCTGGAGAGAAGCAATCATGATACCTCTACTAAAATAAGGGAAAGACAGTTCCAATGCCTTCAGCTACAGACCAATTAGCCTCAAGCCTCACCAGCTGTGTCTGCAAAACAGTGGAGCGCATCATCAATCGCAGACTGCAGTGGTACATTGAAAGTGACAACATCCTGTGCCCCAGCAGGCTGGCGTTAGGCAGTGCTACTGTATGGAAGATCAGACAACATATCTCTCTCAAGAAATTGAGGATGCATTCCAAGAGAAGAAACTGGTGCTTGCGGCTTGGATAGATCTACAGAAAACCTTTGACAACGTCTGGAAAGAAGGTCTGATGAAGAAACTGGGAAACTGTAAAGTCAATGGAGGAATGTTCAAATGGGTGAAACATACTTGCGCAACAGAAGAGCATGAGTACAGATAGACGGACTCAAGAGCAAGAAAGTATTACTGCTTCACGGTGTTCCCCAGTGTTCCCCCACACTTTTTCTAATCTTCATCAATGATCTTGTTGCTAATCTACCGCATGGAATTAAAGCGGCACTGTACGTTAATGACCTGGTTCTATGGAGCACAAATGAACATGCATCAGTGACCACCATTTCGCTACAAATTGTTGTAGATGCATTAGTTGCACGGGCAAATAGATGGTGCGTCAGCATAAACACTGACAAGTGCAGCACCACTATATTTACTCCCCCCCTCCCCCCCCCCCCCCAAAAAAAAAAAAGACAGGAATCATCCAGATAAATGGAATACCCATAAGAGAAGATAAAGAACCAACATACCTTAGAGTAACATCTGATGACAGACGGATGTGGAGAAAGCACTTCAACAAAGCAGTAGCAAAAGCCACAAGAACAATAGCCATCCTGAGAAAAGTAAGTGGAATCACATGGGGAGCCAGTGGGAAAATACTTAGCAAAGTTTATCAACAGGGCATACGACCACACCTGGAATATAGGTCAACTGCGTGGTGTTCAGCATTAAAAAAACACACACACTACAAGAGATGGATAAGGTGTAAAATTCAAACAAATGAAAGAAAGAAGAAGAAAAAGAAGAACATTACCATTTACTTGTATTTTACATTGTGGCATGTCTTTCGTCTTAGAGTTGACTATAGTCTCTGTCTTCTTACAATTTAATTCTAATCACAGTTATTCACTGTGTGCAACAACCGCATCTACTAAATGTTGCAGATCCTGCTCATTGTTTGCAATCAATACTGTATCATCTGCATATCTAATGTTATTGATATTTCGTCCTCCAATGATGATTCCTTTCATATCTTCTACATTTCTGAAAATATTCTCACTGTCCAGGGAAAACAACATCATGGCATAGAGAGACATCAATATCAGAACAGATTGAGAGTATTACACGAGACAGACAAGATCACCAACGTCACATGACATGGCTTATAAGAATGATAACACTGTTGCACACACTGAACATATTAAATCGATACAAGAATTGATCGCTCACAAGTCTGTGATCAGTGAAGCTTGGAAATCCTGCATAGATGATGCTGACACGATTTATCCACTCCAGTGAACCTTACAAGGATTCTAAAGTTTATTCAGGCTGCTTCAATGAACCCGACAAACATTATTATCTGAGTTGCGCAGTTCCATTACTTTCAAAACACAGTGAACATTTGTAGGCAGTTTTTGGCAGGGTAACTGTAGTAACGACTCCATCGTGAAGCAATCACGACAGATGTCATCCGATCATCAGAAGTGTACCCCCCCCCCCCCGCTGAATTTTTCGGCTTTTTAACTTTCCTTACACAAAATCACAGTGAACATTTGTGGGGCAGTTCATGGCGCGGGTATGTAACTTTGGACTCGCCTGTCATATTTTTACATCGTCTCATATATTTATGCATGTGTAAATGTGTATTAATAAAAGGGGTTGCTGTTGCTGAGCTGATAACGAAGGGAAAACAAAAGAAGAACATATGACAAAGAAGTGGGAGTCAGAAGGACCGAATAGATAAAAACGTTCGTTCTTAAACATCCGGTGTGCTGATGCCGAGGTAGCGGGTTCAGCCCCTTCACCGGTCAGCTGGACTAAAATGTTGGCGTCTCGTTCTTGACTTGGGGACGTAAATTACAAGTACTTCAGTAGCCGGAGTGGTTTCGCCTGATGGTGAGAGAAACTGGTAATAGGAAAAGCTAGTCCACCCCCAAAAATCAGTCCAGTGCACTAGAAGTAGTAGCACGTGTATGGACTACGGTTGAGTTCAAAGTGAGCGAATGAAAACAAAATGACTAAAAAGCTCCGCGGATGAATAGAAAACACACACATAGAAGAACGTGTCGACGGAACAACAAGAACACTACCATTATAAATATATAAACCAACAACACACATGTGCACTTCCCTAGGCGTTTGTCCAGTCTGTGAGTGTTCCGTTTGTGTTCTGTGTGTGTTGTCCGAGCTCTGTGCTGTTTAATACGGCAAAAGTATTTCTGCTTCCCAGTTAGTTAGTTAGTTAGTTAGTTAGTTAGTTAGTTAGTTAGTTAGTTAATTAGTTAGTTAGTTAGTTAGTTAGTTAGTTAGTAAGTTAGTCGACAGATCATCCTCATTGCACATCGAACCATTCAGTCCATAAGTGCTCGGATCCCCTCCTCAGCAAATCCCGCAGCGTGTAGCGGCTAACGACACCAGTTCTGTATTGGTTTATCAGTCTTCTTTGGCTTCCTACGTAGTGTTCTTGTTTGGCCACCCCTCTTTTAATTTGCTGTTCTCGCAGTCTGACCATGGTTGTAGATTCACAGTTATCACTTGGTTCTCGCAAAAGTCTTACTTCTCGTAGAGCATTCATAATGTCAGCCTGGTCCATGGCTCGTCCGCCCTCCACAGTAGCCTCACCTGCGAGCTTGTCAGCCCGCTCATTTCCTTGTACTCCCACATGCCCTGGCACGAAGATGAAACTAATCTTTGCCAGCCGAGACCGCTGCAGAGACAGCAACCATTCTCTTCGGATCCACCCCACCTCTATCCTCTTGAGCATGTTCATTGAGTCGCTAAGGAAACACGCCCTAATGAATGTCTGTGTCTCGAGCCATGTTATTGCTTTACTTACTGCCATGACTTCCATAGTCTGGATACTTGTCGTCTCAGCAAAAGCACCGGAGTCCTCCTTCACAATTCTCCCTCCGGCCTGCGCCGTAAAAGCCCAGAGCTTCTAAAATTGTCGGACGACCGACCCATCTGTGTATATGACAGCATCACCGTCTAACGAATTCTCGAAAATCAAAGCTTGTATTTCCGCCTTCCAGCAGCCGGATTTTCTTGTCTGCATTTTCTGTCTAGTTGGATGCAGACTGGAAGAGACGTACAGAAATCTGTTGACACTTGTACCCACTCCTCGCCAGGTTCTAAGTCCTCGAATGAACATACCTGTTGAAGACTGTCCTCGGCTTGACCCATCCACGACCTTCCTCTTTTTAACCTACTGCCCTTCACCTTCCTAATTTCACTATGCAGAGGATGTTGTGTGTTTGCGTTAGCACTGAGGTAGGCACGTGCTCTGCAAATTTGTATTCTGTCTTCAATGGTTGGAAAATCAAGAAGGTAGCGCATCGCCCTGCATGTTGTATCTCTTGTACATCCAAGAATAATGCGCATAGCTTCGTTCTGTATCCTTTCCATCCTTTCTATCTGCTTACCGCTGAGAGTCAGGATAGCCATCGCATACTCAAAAACAGACATGACCAGCCCCTCGTACAGAAGACACATAGATGGCGCTGCTCACAGTTTGCTGCCGACATCACCCGTCATCGCAGCCAAACCCCGCTAGACCTTTGTTATCACCTGGGCTATGTGCTCGATATAAGCAAGGCTTCGATCAAAACGTCTCCCCAGGTAATCCATTGCCTGCATTCTTTCCAGTCTCCGAACACAGCTTTACAGTTGGTGTTGGAGTGTTGACAATATGATTATTCAAAGAGAACCATGTCACTGTTGCCTTTGTTGGGTTGACCATTGCCCCAGCTTCAACACACCAACTACTTATGTGATTGAGTTCGGTTTGTAGTTCCGCAGCAGCCTGATCTCTATCTTTACCCTGAAAATACACTAAAACATCATCGGCATATGACAATGTCCTCCCTGGTCCCGTGATCTGCTCGCTGGTGAATCTCATAGTGTAGGCGTTGAACAGCACTGGAGACATGATGCCTCGAAACACACAAGACCTGGACATTTTAGTTGATGGATTTATCTTGCAATTTTTTTATATACAGATCATAAGTAGTCTGACCACAAGAAGTCTGACTAAGGAAGTCAAGGCAGTAAGTAAAGCAATTAATTACATGGCTCGAGACACAGACTTTCACTCAGCATGTTTTCTTAGTGACTCAATGAGTATGTTCAGGAAGAAAGAGATGGGGGTGGGTCCGAAGACAGTGGTTGTTGTCTATGGAGCGGTCACGGTTGGCAAAGATTATTTTCATTTTCGTGCCAGGGCATGCGGGTGTACAAGGACATGAGCAGGATGACAGGCTTGCAGGAAAGGCTACTGTGTAAGGTGGACGAGCCATGGACCAAGCTGATATACTGAATGCTCTACAAGGAGTAAATCGTTTACGAGAACTAAGTGATGACTGAATCTACAACCATGGTCAGACTGCCAGAACAGCAAGTTAAAAGAGGTGTGGTCAAACAAGAACACTATGCAGGAAACCTGAAATAAGATTAATAAACCAATACGGAACTGGTGTCGTGAGCCGCTACATGCTGGGTGATTTACTGAGGAGGGTATCTGAGCACATATGGACTGACTGGATCGATGTGCAATAAGGATGATCTGTCGACTAACTAACTAACTAACTAACTAACTAACTAACTAACTAACTAACTAACTAACTAACTAACTAACTAACTAACTAACTAATTAACTAACTAACTGACTGACTGACTGACTGACTAACTGACTGACTAACTGACTGACTGACTGACTGACTGACTGACTGACTGACTAACTAACTAACTAACTAACTAACTAACTAACTGACTGACTGACTGACTGACTGACTAACTAACTAACTGACTGACTGACTGACTGACTGACTGATTGACTAACTGACTGACTGATTAACTGACTGACTGACTGACTAACAAACTAACAAACTAACAAACTAACTAACTAACTGACTGACTGACTAACTGACTAACTAACTAACTAACTAACTAACTAACTAACTAATTGACTGGCTGACTGACTGACTGACTAATTAACTGACTGACTGACTGACTGACTGACTAACTAACTGACTGACTGACTGACTGACTGAGTGGCTAACTGACTGACTGACTGACTGACTGACTGACTGACTGACTGACTGACTGACTAACTAACTAACTAATACAGATCGAGGAATACTTTTATAAGTCTTCAGTAAGTCTACGGATGAATGACCCCCCACTCCCCACCCACCCCCCACCCCCCCCCCCAAAAAAAAAAAGAAAAAATGAGAAGAAGACTAGAAGATGATGACAAGTAACGAAATGAACCATCCATCCATCATATGCCTTGCCGATAAGCGTGGGGGGTCATGTTTTGCCATGTCAACAACTCAACTGACAGGCATCATCGGGTACTTCTGGCACACCATACAAGACAACTTGCAAGTCGTGTGCGAGGAAAATAAATGGTACATTTTATTGCCGTTGGCTCGCTACAACCAGTGAACAGTCGCTATTGAAACACACAACCTAAAGCCACAGTATTATCTATCACGAGCTGCTAACCCCTATGCTAACTTTCTACACAAATAAACACAAGAAACTCCATCGCTACTCTAACGAAGTGTACACTACAAGTCCTGTCCTCCCGTCTGACAATCTTTCATCCCGTGGTCACACACCACGCAGATTGACCTTCACCTTGATGCGTGTTGCCTCACATGGCACGCTGATGGTAGACGTGGTACGTTGAGTGTATACTCAACTTCTCTGTGGCTACCACGAGGCGTGATGTTATCGTGATTAGAGTGTTAACTCTCTGAACACCGCCTGCGTGTCTCATGAGGGAATGCTTTACCATCTCACGTTACCTCATCTTCCCTGCCCTTGCCTCGGGCACCGTATCACCTCCTGGTTGACTGCTCTTCATGGCGGAGGGGATGCGGTCGAGTCTTTGACATGCCATCTCACTCGATCACTAGAGTCGTGGATCAGCTCCGTGTTCCTGTTTCGACCATGACACGTGGCCAAGCCATCCAGGTATTTACTTCTCGGTCTTCCCCTTGGTCTCTTCCCTTCGATCTGGCCAGTCGTTACTAAGTTCTCCAAGTTATTTGTTCTCATAACATGCCCAAAAAATTGTGACTGTCTACGTCTAATGTCTCTAATCAGTTTACGATCTTCATTTGTTTCTTGAAGAACTTGTTCATTGGTTTTTCTGGCAGTCCATGGTATTCTTTGCATTTTCCTCAGAAACCACAGTTCCACAGCCATCAGCTGTTTTTCAGCTTGACTGCTCATTGTCCAAGCTTCACATCCATATAAAAGTACAGGTTCTATGTAGCACTTCAACACTCTTTTTCTCTTTTCAATTGATATCTTTTTATTGGTCAGTATGTTTTTCATCTTGTAAAAGGCTACCGTCGCAATGGCAATTCTTGTTCTAATTTCTTCAAGGCATCTCCCATCTGATGTTATGACTGTGCCGAGATAACTGTATCGATTCACTTGCTTAAGAATATGCCCATTTACTTGTATATCACATTGTGGTATTTCCTTCTTCCCAGCGACGACCATAATCTGTGTCTTCTTACAATTAAATTCCAACCCTAGTTGTTCACTGTGTGCAACAACCGCATCTACTAAATGTTGCAGGTCGTGTTCGTTGTCTGCAATCAATAAAATATATATGCATATCTATATATTACTCATCTGTTTCCTTGTTGTGGACTTGATCTTTGTGTTGTTGAATACTTCTTGTATGGTTATAACAACGTGGCTAGCCCGGAAATGTCGCTGTGACAATTAAGCCTATGGTAGTCTCTCAATACTTTCTCTGTAATCCCGTACAATCTCGCGAGTAACGTAACGTGCGCGAGAATTGGTAGCGGTTCTTTCCGCGTCGGTAACTTACGGGGTATGTGAACCGGTCGCTCAGAAAGCAATGGCAAACTACTGAGCGTAATCTTGCCAAGAAATCAACGATCAACTGAAAGATGCTGATGTTGACAGCGATGTTCTGTAAAGGATATGCGAGAAAAAAAAAAGTCTCTCAGTGGTTTGGCACACAAGCCCACCTATCAGTGTAAGGTGGAGAAACGACAGAAAAAAGGGTTGGGTTGGTGGTGACGGAGAAGGGTGTCTTCTTCTTTCTACCTCTGTCCTATATTTATATGAGTGTCGATGAATACCCATGAATTTATGTATCATCTAAAACAGGTATGTGTAGCTTCAATTTCTCTTTGTCGTACTAGATGTCCAGAATCCTCAATGGGAGCGACGTGATGGGAGCGACGTGATGAGAGCGATGTGATGAGAGAGACATGGAAATAACGCTGTGATGAGAGTGACGTGATGAGAGCGACGTAATGAGAGCGAGGTGAGCAGAGCGAGGTGATGAGAGCGACGTGATGAGAGCGCTGTGATGAGAGCGACGTGATGAGAGCGCCCTGATAAGAGCGACTTGATAAGAGCGCTGTGATGAGAGAGACATGGAAAGAACGCTGTGATGAGAGTGACGTGATGAGAGCGAGGTGATGAGAGCGCTGTGATGAGAGCGACGTGATGAGAGTGACGCGATGAGAGTGACGTGATGAGAGTGACGTGATGAGAGTGACGTGATGAGAGCGACGTTATGAGAGCGCTGTGATGAAAGCGACGTGATGAGAGCGACATGATGAGACCGCTGTGATGAGAGAGACATGGAAAGAGCGCTGTGATGGGAGCGACGTGATGAGAGGGAGATGATGAAAGTGACGTGATGAGAGCGACGTGATGAGAGCACTGTGATGAGATTGACTTGATGAGAGTGACGTGATGAGAGTGACGTGATGAGAGCGACGTTATGAGAGCGCTGTGATGAGAGCGACGTGATGAGAGCGACATGATGAGACCGCTGTGATGAGAGAGACATGTAAAGAGCGTTGTGATGAAAGCGCTGTGATGAGAGCGACGTGATGAGAGCGCTGTGATGAGGGCGCTGTATGCGAGAGACATGGAAAGAGCGCTGTGATGGGAGCGACGTGATGAGAGGGAGATGATGAAAGTGACGTGATGAGAGCGACGTGATGAGAGCGCTGTGATGAGATTGACTTGATGAGAGCGACTTGATGAGAGCGACGTGATGAGAGCGACGTGATAAGAGTGCTGTGATAATAGAGACGTGATGAGAGCGCTGTGATGAGAGCGATGTGATAAGAGCGACTTGATGAGAACGACGTTCTTCTTAGGACCTGATACACGGTGATGATGATGATGATGCTGATGATGATGCTGATGATGATGATGATGATGATGATGATGATGATGATGATGACGACGACGATGATGATGATGATGATGATGATAGTGATGATGATGATGATGATGATGATGATGATGATGATGATGATGATGATGATGATGATGATGATGATGATGATGATGAATGTGTCTCTACTTATTTTATTTCCACAATACTGGTGCCTGTCAATACCTCTGAGACGCTGGTCAAACGGATGGCTTCAGGGACACTTGGGAATCTGCTTTCTTGTCCAGAGTGATTAAAATGGGAGTGAAGCTGGAAGCCGCCAGACATGAACATTTTGTCAACAGCACAAGACATTTGATTAACGAATACAAAGCTGGTACGGTAAGCCGATATACAATGGTGGAGATGTTAAGGGGGTATCGGAAGCACCACCGTGTCTGTCCGAAGAGCAATAACGATAAATCTCATTAATCACTAGTCACTAATCCCCTATAAATGTATTTATTTTCCATGCAGTAGCTAGGGGATTGGTGCACATTAGGGCAATATTTACGTTGGCTTCGTTTTGCCTTATTGAGTTGAGTTGAGCTAAGAACCGACATCACTGCACTGAGGACATTCCCATACGTGCTCCGTCCCCTTGTTCAACAGCCAGCAAAGAGTCATACTACCAATCGTTCCCAGCGCTATCTGATTGAAAGTTCTCCTGATCTTCCCTCTCAGTTTTGAGATTCTACCAGAAACCCCTGCCGATCCCCCGCAATCTCATCCTTTCCACATACGGGTTCTCAATCTGTACCTTCACCTTCTCCACCTGATCCAATAGGCGCTCAATCACCTCTCTCTTGTCTATAGGTAATCTACCACCAAGAGGTGCATTCCCTGCCAGCCTATCAGACTGCTCATTCTCTTCTCCCCCTCCCCGCATCCCCTCCTATTCCCACATGGCCAGCCCCCCCCCCCCCACCCCCCCCCCCAAAAAAAAAACACCCACATAATTCTCACAATCTGTGACCTCTGAAGCGAAGATAGCCATTCCACTCTAAACACTCCTTTCTCCACTTAGCATACTCATTGAGTCCGTAATGAATGCATTCTACCGCATACTACTGTAGGCCGAAACGATAAAAGCTCTGGCGTTTACACTTCCGGTGCTCTGATGGTGAGGTCCACACGCCGACTACAATGTTGACGCCTCGTCGATGTCTTGGGGACGTAAGTTACAAGTACCTCACAAGTCGGGGTGGGTTTGCCAGATGGTGGGGAACACTCGTAGTAGGGAAAGCTAATCCACACACACACACACACACACACACACACACACACACACACACACACACACACACACACACACACACCACAGTGACACACACAAATCAGTCCAGTGCATTCACTTGTAGTAGCAACTAGTCGTAGTAGCACGTTTGTGGAGTATGCTTCAGTTCAAAGCGAGCGAATGAAATAAACCAAAAAAAGAAAGTTTTAAATGTCGAGAGGATCGATTTAATTGCACCGGGTCTTATCCCACATGGCTCGCTCTCTTTCCACAGGGCCACTTGCCACAAGCGTCGCACAAAGCACGAACTCCGTAGCTCCAGCGACGACCCTCAGGAGTCTCCTAGAAAAATGCACTAGTGAACCAAAAGACGTAGCCCGGAATCGAACCCACAACCTTTGGAGCACCAGTCAGACGGCTTGACCACATCGATATGGAGACTCCCGATAAAAACAAACACAAATCCATATGCTACAATATAACGATGATGGCAATAGATCAGCCTGTCCCGTACTGATACAAATGATCTTCTGCGAGTGTCGTTCAATACCTTTGAATGTGTTTCTTATGTGAAACTCCAGACGTTGAATCGTAAAAGAAGAATTATCTCCCCCACAAGGTTTGAATTTGAGCCGAAGGTCCAAAGTCTAATTGAAATTTAGTCCGGACCTTTCCCTTTGGGGTTAGAAAACGATGTGTTTGGAGATTTAGTTCAGTGGTTGTCAGACTTTTGTTTTGTCTGGGTCGCTAGACGAAGAGAAAGATATTTGATATTCATAATCATGTCAAAGAGAGATATCAAGTGGGGGATGGTTAGATTTTCAGTGGAGGGGATAGGAATCTACGGATGTAAAGATGAGTGGGTTTTATCTTTGTTGCTCTGTGGGTAGAAGTGAAAGAATGCGAGGATGTAGATCAGTGGTTCTCGCAATGTTGTGTTCTCATGGCCACACGTCAATGTTGAACTGTGATGGTGTTTGAATAACGAAGACACAAACAATAGATTGCTCGATTTATTGCCTGGCGTATTTCGCTGCATCTCGTCAGGTACATACTGCAGAATTCACTCGATATAAGTAAAATAACTAGATAAATCCTTCAAGCTGAAATATTCACATGTTCGCACAGTAATGTCAATTGACTACCAGGGGAATTTTAAACTGACTATCACGTTTTTCTAGTTGCATAAAACTGGCCTATACAAACTAATTATTATGACTTCTGCAAACTTTAACAAGCGATTATTTTGTGTATCAAACCTGACGAGATGCAGCGAACTATGCCAGGTAATAAATCATGCAATCTATTGTGTCAAGATCTCCAATAAGACCTTACAGAGTTAAGGAGAGTAAACATAAGTCTAGTAGGGAGACACCAGACAGGAGAGACACCAAGCACTATAAATAGCCTCACAAGGAGACACATTTGTGTCAGACCAGGGGCCAATGCGTACAACTGCGCAAGGGCTTTCCCCAAGCCATTGGCAAGCTTGTCCTTGCGAGTAACCGTGAAGTGCCCGGTTACTCGAGCTCACAAGCCAGCGTGCTTGCGAGACCATGCACGCAATAATAGCTTCTGCACGGAGGGGACAGTGTCCGTGCTTGTCCACGCAATGTGTAGCGTGTGGACAGACCCGACTGGAGACGGTAGAGAGCAGACGTATCCTTAACCAATGCTATAGTTTCTAGGCAATAGGCAAACATTAGGCTATTCATTTAGATTGTGACTTCGAGCATCATTTCTCATCACTTCATTGCATTCACGTTGTATAACGATGATGAAGTATTACGCTCGCAGAGCCATTGAAATGTCGGCTCTAAATAAATTGCATTCCTTTCGCAAATGTCACGAGTTGTTATTTCGTGCGGTGCGAAAGTAGGGGAGTCCTGAGAATCTGCAGCGAACAAGTCGCTGACAGGCAGGACCCCAATTGGTGTCAGAAAACAGTGAACCAACGCCAATAAGCAATTGGTGTCAGAATACAGTGAACCAACGCTAGGAAAGCAATTGGTGTCAGAATACAGTGAACCAACGTTAGCAAAGCAATTGGTGTCAGAATACAGTGAACCAACGCTAGCAAAGCAATTGGTATCAGAACACAGTTAACCAACGCCAGCAAAGCAGTCATAGCAGGCATTTGTTGTAGTATTCAACCAACAGTTTACGCCAGCAGGCAAGTGGTGTTATAAACCACTGAACGAACGCCAGCTATCGATTGGTATTAGAAAGTTCTGAACCAGCATCAGTTCATTGCACGATTCAACATCATTACTGTGTGATATATTTCAAAGTAATGTAAATTTGTTTCCATACATGGCATAAATAATTTTCTTTGGTGAATTATACGAGCATACCATTTGTGGAGTGTGAACCACAATTGAGCCAAAGTAAATTGCTAAAGTGTGAAATTCTACAAATATTAATTTGAAAGTGTGTTATTATACAAAAATCAATAGAAATGTATACAATGATCATTGAAATTTACCATCGTAACCACCGTGTACATTTCATTGCGTGTGATACAGCCATCAATGTCACCATTCTACGAAGTCAGTAAATAGATTAGTGACGAACTGAAGCCTAGAACGAAGGTACACCATAGTCAGAAAGTGAAGACAAGACGACATCGACTGTCATACGACGAATCATCTCACATATCAACTAACAATCATTCAGACGATCATATCAATCATCCATTAACACCATTTATCACTATCTATCACATTTTTCCATTCATCATTCGCATGAAATATAAGCTTGTATTGACAACATAAGCGTGTGTCTAATTTTTGCTGCTCTACTAAACAAAAGCAGCCGTTGTGTTATCAAGTCAAATCATTGTGTAAGTGTGAAAGACAGCGGTGGAACATCCCAAGAACCGTACTTTCCAAAGAATTAGATGAGTATATTTTCCGAATATTTTGGTATGCGCTAACTTAATCATGCATCTTCTTTTCCAGTAAAGATGTATATTTACTAACACATTATTATAAACTATTGTGTGAATATTATTGTATTTATCATTTTGAACTAACATTACGCCACAAAATGGCGTCACTAAATGAATGTATCCAGGCGGGCATCGCAATGGGCCATACTGGTGAAAAATTAGAAAAGTGGGCGGATCAAAAATATAGAGAAGAAACAGAAAGGAAAATTGCTCTACAGAGAGAAGAAACAGAAAGAAAAGCTGCTCTTGACAGAGATGAAAGAGCATTAGAAATGCAACATCAAAAAGAAATGAAAGAGATCGAGGAAGCTACCAAACAGAAACAATTAGAATTAAATTATGCCAACAAACAAGCAGATCAAATTATCAAACAGAAACAGCTAGATTTAGATCATGCTAACAAACAAGCAGAGGAAGCCACCAAACAAAAGCAGATACAAGTAGATTCAGAGACTAGATTAAAAATGAAGGAAATGGAGGTAGATTCTAGCATACAAATAGCCTCTAACAAACAAAAGAGCCAAGAAGAACAGAACAAATTTAGTAAGTACAAAGGCCTTATCAAACCATACAGTGTAGGGGATTAATTAGCGCATGGACTGAGAACATAGAATTCCAACTAAAGACACAGAAAATACCTTTAGATGATTGGGCAATGATTTACATGAGGAACCTCAGTGGGGAGCCGTTAAAAGTAATAGAATCCATACCTACAGAGCTAAGGAACAATTATCAGTACATACACGATAGGATAATGCAACATTTTCTTTTAGACGCTACTGGGTACCAAATTCAATTTTCACAGATTAAGCCAAAAGCAACTGAAACCTTCTTAGACTACATCTCTAACGTGCAGAGTACATTTAAAAAGTGGACTAGAGCAGCTAAAGTAGGTAACAACTATGAAAAACTAGAAGAGCTGATGGTAATGGACACAGTAATTTCTACCGTTCCTACCCCTTTTGCGAAGTTTTTACAACAGTCAGATATTGAGTCCATTCAGCAATTAGAGAAACGGGGGTCAGCTTATTTTTCATCTAATCGGGACATTTTTAAAACTACATCACATAACACAGAAATTACAGCTTTTGCAAACAAAGTTCCTGATAGATCTTACAACCAGAAAGATTACCATAAGAAGGACAAACCATATCAGAAACCACCTCGATGTAACTATTGCAATCTTTTTCATCCGACTTACTCGATGTGTGATAAGAACCCCGCATATCCGTCACACTTAGAAGCAGTGTTAAAGAAGCAAGAAAGCAGAAGATCATCCTTTAAACGTGCTGTTAAATGTTATTTTTGTGCAAGTTATGGCCATTATAGCAATAAATGTATTGGGAGACAGAGAATGAAGGCAAATAATGCAGCACTCATCGATACATCATCAGACGATGAGAGTGACATTGATCCGGAACTTGTGAATGTGTTGCCAACGAGTGAATGTAAGAGTGTAGCATCAGTAACAGATATTTTAGACTTTAAGAATTGTAAAGTATGCCATCAATTTCATGCGGAAGGTAAATTGGAATGTGGGCACATAATACAGTGTTCAAATGAAGATGCTAACGCAGCATGTGCCTCCAGAGGTAAACTTAAGTTCTACGATGCACTGGTCAATGGGCAACCATGCCAATGTTTAGTTGATAGCGGCAGCACTCTACTGGGTTTAAGGAGATAACTTGCTAGACCAGAAGATTATACGGGTGAATTTGTCAAATGCCGTAGTTTCTCTGGAACCATCGAGAAATATCCACTGGCAAAAGCGCATATCAATACCCCGTTCCTTGCCGGCACATTTACGTGCGCTATCCTTCAAGATCCATGCACGGATCTTATTTTAGGATGCCTAGATGCATTGAAAGAATGTACAGAAAACGACATAAGAGCCTGGAAACATACACATATGGCTAACGCTGTAACAAGGTCAGATACTGAAACAAACTATACTGACTTACAAAATGAAATGCTACAGCTATTAACACCAAGTGGTGCAGATACCAACACTACTCGACAAAATTTGATCGAGGCACAAAGCACCGACCAAACAATCACACCGTATTTTAACTTGTTGTGTGAGTGAAAGAAAGTGTCTAAAAATGCTTCCTGGTACTTTAGAAAATTTAACGGAATTCTCATGCGTTATTACACATATAATAACCATGAAATTCAGCAGACGGTGTTACCTGTAACATACCGACAAATTGTGCTAAAAATCGCACATGAGTCACCGTTTGCTGGACATTTGGCCTATTATAAAACGCGAGCCAGAGTTCTATCACAATTTTACTGGCCTAAATTCTGTCCCGACATAAAATCTTTCTGTCGAGCTTGTACTGTCTGTCAACATCTTGTACGAAAGGAAAAGCATGTGAAGTCCAAAGTCCAACGGTCAGTACTAGCATCTAGACCATTGTGTCTTCGTTTCTCAAATTCACTACGGGAAAACACTGTTGTGATTGTGTGATGACCGTGTCGGAGATGATAATAAGAAGGAAAAGAACACAAAGAACAAAAAGAACAAGGAGAACAAGAACAAGAAGCAGAAGGAAAAGAGGATGAAGATGAAGAAGGAGGGGGGCAAGACAAAGAAGAAGAAGAAGTAGAAGAAGAAGAAGAAGAAGAAGAAGAAGAAGAAGAAGAAGAAGAAGAAGAAGAAGAAGAAGAAGAAGAAGAAGAAGAAGAAGAAGAAGAAGAAGATGAAGAAAGAAAGAAAGAAAGAAAGAAAGATAGAAAGAAAGAAAACAGAACACAGACAGAGAGACAAACAGGCAGAGAGACTAACAGACAGACAGACAGAAAAAACTCTAAAATGAAGTAAAGTAAAAAAAGAACAGACAGAAAGAAAGGAACAGGGAGAGAGAGAGAGAGAGAGAGAGAGAGAGAGAGAGAGAGAGAGAGAGAGAGAGAGAGAGAGAGAGAATTGAGAGAGAAACTGAGAGAGAGAGAAAGAGAGAGCGAGAGAGAGAGAGAGAGAGAGAGAGAGAGAGAGAGAGAGAGAGAGAGAGAGAGAGAGAGAGAGAGAGAGAGAGAGAGAGTTTAGAAATGCAGATCATCCATCATAGCTTCAGAAATGTAACTCAAAGATTAGAATTATTGATACAGACAGGGAACAAAACACAGAGGGATAATGATCATAATGTAACTGGCGAAGATGTCTTACATTTGCCTTTCCAATCACTCAGCTCTCGTATATCTGTTATCTATTGTGCACGTAACGTTAATCTAGGAAAAACAGTGTCAAATGAATTTTAAACTCATAAACAATGCATATCATGTTATGAGACACACATACATGCATACATGCGCACATTTATATATACATACTTCCTTTATACAAACACCCATAGTCATATATCTATTAAATATCACACCAATACATACTCCCTTACAGAAACACACAGACACATATACACTCACAATCACAAACATGCTAACAAACATTCATTCATACATAAATACTCTCTCTCTCTCTCTCTCTCTCTCTCTCTCTCTCTCTCTCTCTCTCTATCTCTCGCTCTCTCTCTCTCTATCTTTCTCTCTCTCTTTCTCGTTCTCTCCCTCCAACACTCAAGCGCCAAATATGCTCATAAATACACAGATACAGCAAAACACGCATACATACACACACTTCTTCACATTCACATAATACACACCCACACCCACTCGCACACTCCCAAACTCCCACATACACATACATGCACGCACATATAACGGGCATGATTGTGTTCTCTGCCGGGACGGAAGCACAACTATCAGCACTCACTCAATGCTTCGTGTCATTTATTAGAGAGTAACTGTAGCACAGAGTTCGTACAACAACAACATCAGCAGCAAAATCAAAAGCAGCAGCAGCAACAACAACAACAAAACAACAAAGGAACATGTTAGTAGTATACAATGAACGTTTCGGTTAGATTTTGCCGGAGCCTCCGGCAATTGACATTGACCTCGGCTGATTTTCACTCCCCTCGGTCATGTAGTTGGGTAAGGGGTGATATTTAACTCTTATATTTTAGGTTGTGTAGTAAAAAGGTGTGTATGCCTATATTTCCACATTCACAATCAACATGAAGAAACTTCTTGCAGTGGTCAACAAGAAAACAAACCATTCATACCACTAAAAAACCAACAAACAAAAAATATTTCGTTTTCATAACTTTTTATTTTTCATCAATTGCATGAAATATTCAATAGTGTGTAGAAGAGTCAACAAAACAATTGTTGACATCACATACGTGTATTTTCATTGACAAAGTACATTCATTTTTATTGGTCATGACTAGTGACAAATGTGACATTGAGTCTTTAATTTATATAGACATTTCACACATATGACCACTTTAATAGAACATATTATAGACACCAAACACTAGAAAATATATAGCGGCATTACCTAACAATTTCATTGTTTCTGCCGTAATACTCTCAGCTGGATTTTTGTCCCCTTGGCGACGGGCATTAGAAACTGTTTCCCCAAATTGTTTAAAACAACTAACCGGTCGATATTATATTGTCTGGTAGATGTGTGTAACGACCAACCCATGGGCTAGATACCACTGTAAAAGAGGGGTGGCTAATAAAATCTTCTTCCCGAAATAACTACTAATCAATGTCCGTCGTTAGGTACTCAGTAGTTTATTTTTTATGGCGTATTCTTTCATAAATACGCCAATATCGTCAATACCAATAACACTTCTGTGTTCCTAAAAAACAGGGGGCATTTCGGCAAAGGACTCTTGTAAATCAGTCGGGGTCTCGATATCACACTCCACTAACCCGAAAAAAGTATCACTTTTTACAGCCTCAATTATCTGGTTTTCACTCAAAGAACCCCAAGGAAGGTGTGAGGGTTCCCGTAAGAAACGATTTAATCAATACAACTCAATTATTGACAGATTTGTCTGTTGTACTCTGTTTTATTAAACTTATCAACATGGTAAAATGTACCACGTTTGGTCACGCCCACCGACATGGCACACGATGACTGAAGAATTACTACCCTACACAAAAACCCCATCTAATTTATTTAAAATTAATAACTAAGCTGGTTGTGTTTTGTTATGTCTTTACGTTGCAAACTTGAGTGAGAAGTCTTATCAACAAACATCGGTAAATTTATACAAGAGACAATATCACAATCATAGACATATTTCAAGCGAACGAAAGAAAAGAAGAAGTGACACATGATAATGATAGACCCAGAGCGGTTACCACAATGATATATAATGTATTCTTTTTTCGGCGTTACAAAGTGTCTATCTTCTTAGTTGGGCGTAAGCGAAAGAGATACCAAAAAGAAAATAAATAGTAGACAACGGTACGGTATTGTGATGAACAGCGGTTTAAAGCGTGCGAACAAATTTTAACAATAAAAAAATTCACACTTTGAGGATCGAACCACTTCCACCCGAACACGAGCCGGGTGCTTTATCAACTAAGCTAATAATTCTGGTAACACTGATCTTACAAAGCAAAGATACAACAGCAACGTTTCAAGTGTGACTGTCGGAGATGGTAAACACGAAACAAAAGAATTACAGCGATAGACAAAACATATTTCTAGAACAGACATTTATAAACATTGATTATGTGGTTGTTTCGGGATTTGAAATTTAAATATTGAGCACAACCCACTACTGGCAACGCCGATCACATTCTGGTATGAACCTAAGGCCTATCCACGTCAATATGGAAGCACTATACTCGAGTTTTGCCCTCATTTGAGCTCGTCAGTAGTGCATATCCCTGACCGGATCCGGAAACAGTCCCGAATCACGCGTGTGAAGCGGGTGTGTAACCACGCGGCACACACTGGACACACCAAATTATCACAACAGAACATCACAACGCTACCCATCGTAGGCTATGCTCAAGTAGGCTACGCTTGAGCATAGCCTACGATGGGTAGCGTTGTGATGTTCTGTTGTGATAATTTGGTGTGTCCAGTGTGTGCCGCGTGGTTACACACCCGCTTCACACGCGTGATTCGGGACTGTTTCCGGATCCGGTCAGGGATATGCACTACTGACGAGCTCAAATGAGGGCGAAACTCGAGTATAGTGCTTCCATATTGACGTGGATAGGTCTTAGGTTCATACCAGAATGTGATCGGCGTTGCCAGTAGTGGGTTGTGCTCAATATTTAAATTTATAAACATATTAGACAAATATATAAATTACTCCCTCATTATGTTTAAACACCAATAAAGTATGGTTTTCAGTTGTATAAAAAGTAACATAATTTATATGTAAAACTGTGCTATGCCTACTTGGGGAAAGTCAGATTTAGACAAAATTATTCAACTATCAGAAAAAATGAACCTTGTAATATTAAACAATATTAAGTTTTAAGTATTTTAAAAGGCAATATAGCATAATAAACCATTCTTATATATTTTAAACAATTATTTATGTATGCACAATCGGAACAAGTACGCCTCGTATGACGCCTTAAATGTGTAATAAAATGACTTTTTACAGGTCAAAAGTATTAAAACTTATAGTGAAGTGAAAGATTACGAGGTTGTTGATATAAAAAACCAATATTGATGTTGATTTGCGAAATATATCAAGAGATATTGATATTATAAACTCAGCATGTTGCACATTTGTTGCTAATTTCGTTCCGTAGCGGGGTTTCTAGGGGGATCTTGTTGCCAAGTTTTCTCGGATGACCGCGCACGTTAACAAAACTCCGGTAACACTGCGGTGTGTTTATTCGCCAGCCCAACCAAACTGAGGCTCGCCTTGTAAGTGTTTTACTAACACGATAATTAGATTTAATTTTGATATCATCAGAATAAATCTAAATTTTGCCATGTTTTGAGTGAATGAATGGTTATATTTTTTCTTTTCGCTCTGTACAAAAGTCACACTTGTTTATTTCTGTCGCGTGGGCACCACGCCGCACATAGCTGTCTTTGGTGTTCTGAAACCAATTTTGCTGACACTGTCATCATCAAGTTCCGTGTTGTAGGCATTCATGCCGCTGTCTTTGGTGTTCTGAAATCAACTTGGCTGACACTGGGATCATCAAGTTCCGTGTTGTAGGCATTCATGCCGTTGTCTTTGGTGTTCTGAAATCAACTTGGCTGACACTATCATCATCAAATGGTGTAGGCATTCATGCCGCTGTCTTTGGTGTTCTGAAATCAACTTTGCTGACATACCACTACCATAATTTATAATCTCGGTATGTTACTGAGATAACAGTTGTCACGATGTTCATGCGTCTCTTACATGATCGAAGAAAGTTGTTTCTTTTCTAGTTGTTACTCAGACAGGAAATTCACCTTAAAAACCAGCTGCTTCTAATTTTTTGTTACAACATTCACTCCCACACACCAAAACTATTTACCACTCTCTTACATTACTTTTTCATTTTCTAAAATTTTGTTTGTCCTGTACATTAATCTCTTGTACATCATCCATCTGATAATTCCCCCTAGGTAATTTATCCACTTGGTTAAGAATGTTTCTATGTCACATTTGGTGTCACCACAGTTGGTATCCCTGGTTACCGCCTTTTCTCCGTAATCTCGTAAGTAACGTGACCACTGTGAGAATCAGCACTGGTTCATACTTATGAGTGTATGTGAGCCGATCGTTCAGAAACCAAACTACTGAGCGTAAGCTTGTCTAGAAATCAGCTGAAAGCTGTTGACAGCGATGTCCTGTAAAACAAAACATTTACTTTCTTTTGATACCATTATTAATATTTTCTTGATAGAGCACTCCATATTATTACAATGTCCAACAATTATAGATCTGTTGCATTATCTATCCCCCAAAACTGTGTCTTTATATCTTCCGAATAGTATTTGTGGGTTCTTTCTGGTTTCTCGTATAATAAACTCACAGGGCGCGCCCACGCGAGCAGGGGGAAAAGAGAGAGAGGTAGCGGGACAAGGTCTGTTTGTTTTTACTTGGTTTATTTTCCCTTTTAATCGATGGTATTTCGGTACCTTCATTTCAAAGGAATGTAAAATAAAACACGAAGCAATACACAATGCTTTTAACACACAAGTTACAAAAACAGTTGTGAATGTTATCACTTTGATAAGGCAATAGTGTACGGCAAATTAGATATGTTTGAAAATCTACAAACGGCTGGGGAAAGAAAAACATAGAAAACAGATCTGTCATATGGATTGATAATGAAATAGGGCACTATCAGCCAATTAAAAGGGGTGTGAGACAGGGATGTTTTTTCCCCTGTACACCAGAAATATATGAAAAGATCATTGCGGGACATCAATAGATAGGCAGTCTTGATTGTAGACAAGAAACAGGACCTGCAACAATTAGTACATGCGTTTGTCGTGAACAACTAGGATTAGAACTAAAAAGACACAGATTATTGTCGTCACTAGGAAAAAGGATACACCACAAGTAAATAGGAAAACAAGTACAATTATCTCGGAACAGTTCTGTTGGGCAATGGTTTGAAGAGATTACAAGAATCGTCACAGGAAATGTAGCCTTTAGCAAGATGAACAACATACTGACCAAAAAGATAGCAATTGAAACGGAAAAGAAAAGTGTTGAAGTGCTTCATAGTGTTACTTTTGTATCGATGTGTGGACCAGGCTGAAAAAACACCGGATGGAAATGTGGAGAAAAGATACCACGGGGAGAAAATAACCTACAAGAAACAAATGAAAATCGTAAATAGATTATAGAAATTGGACATAGAAAAAAATTTGTTGGGTATTTTTTGAGAAAGAATTAAACATGGTAACAACTGGCAAGATCGCGGGGAAGAGACCAAGAAGTAAATACCTGGAAGGCTTGGTCACTGGGGTATGGTTGAGACCAGATCCACGACTCTAGTGATCGAGTGAAATGGTAGAACATGATCTCCCACGCTTAGTGACATGAGGGGTGAATAGATGTGTAACCACATGATAATCAAAATGATGTCATCAGAATAAATCTAAAATTCACCATATGATGAACACAAGGATTGAAAAGTAAGAATGTAATGTGATTGGGGAACTTTCGGGCCGTGTTTTCATTTTGCTGTATCTATTTCTGTGAGAGTTTGCGCCTATGACTAAAAACGTGTCTATCTGTCTGTCTGTATGTCTATCTATATGTCTCGCTGTCTGTATGTCTGGCTGTCTGTGTGTATCTACTTATTTGTCGTTGGGTTTCTGTTTCTCTATGTGGGTATACTGGTATCTATGAGTGGGTGTCCGCGTATATGTGTGTTGTTGTTGTTGTTGTTGTTGTTGTTGTTGTTGTTGTTGTTGTTGGTCACTCTAAGACCTCTAATGTTAGCACAACGATCAGACAGCCTATAAAGAACTCACAATGAGAGTGTGTATGACTGATTGTGTGTGTTTGATATAATTCTGAGAGATTGGCCTAAAATTTACTTGTGTATGGTAGTCCCGATTACAGGGTATCCTTCTTTCTTCTATGGAGCACTTTTGGGTGGAGTACCCGAATCATGGTTATGTGAACCCATGGAAGCAGGTGGATGAAGTGTAACAACATATTGTTGTTGGTTATGGTCTGGACCGATAGATCATCAGTATGGTTACAGATTAAAATAGTCACTGTCCAGAAGGAAAGTAATGTGCTTTCGGCAAAGCTTGCCAAGAAACCCATAACAACCAGGTGGTGGAAACTTTCGAATATATTGATTACCAACAATGGTGACACAATTATAGAAATTAAACGACTATTATCAATTGCTCTTCAAAGACTAAAACAACTTAATAGAGTGGGACAGATAGAACTACAGAAAATTATGTTTTTAAGAGTATTCAACTTACGCCTGTGAGACACTTACTAAACACCCCATAAATCCACTTGAATATAAATGTAATAGATGGGTGGTAAGAATATCTTGGGTAAAAAGAACAAAGGCGTCTATACTTCAAGAATATTGAAGATGGTTTTTAAAGACGATCAAAGAAAATTGGTATTTTGGTCACTTGAAACGTCATGAAAGTTTAGAGAGAACAATAACGGAGAGGTATATGTCTTGGAAGAGGCCTAAAAAAGATGGATGATCTCCAGATGGGTGTATTGGACATCTTGTTTGTGATCAAGAATGTTTTCGCCGCGTTGGTATGGGCACGAGATTCTGCAAAGGCTATGTTACTGAGTGGTAGTAGCATGTGTGTACACATTTAGATGTCTGGATCAACCTGGAACCTGTAATACTTTCTTATATACACATATGTGGTGTGGGAACAAGCCTTAAGACAATGAATTTTCAAAGTTCACACATTAGAATACTTCCGGTTTCATTTAAAACAAACTTTAATTACTAAAATAGTTTGTTTAATGTGTAAAGTGAAAATAGTGCCACGTGTTAAGAGGTCTTTGATACATCAGAAGCCGACTTGGGACTTTTCGATATATAGCTATTACAAATCAATGGTGTATTTTAATGGCGGTTAGTGCTATCTGTATAGTTTAAATAATGTCATACCATTGACGATGTGTTAGAGATGTATGACTCTTCATCGGTCTGTGTAACGGTGGTGGTCATATTTAAAGTGGGTTACACCAGGTCAAAGGTGGTGGTGGTTCGGGTTGGAAACATAAAGACACATCTGGAAGACGTGGACATAAATGACCAAAGTGGGCTTCCGGTCACATGACATACATCTGGAACATGACATTTGTGATTATGTATTTATCTGTTCTCTGATCGGTTGATTCAAAATGTCCCTCAGACCACTAGAGGAGATATGCCATATGTGATTTTGATGTTATCTGTTCTCTGATTGGTTGATTCAAAAATGTCCCTCAGACCACTACAGGAGATATGCCATATGTGATTTGGTGTTATCTGTTCTCTGATTGGTTGATTCAAAATGTCCCTCAGACCACTACAGGAGATATGCCATATGTGATTTTGATGTTATCTGTTCTCTGATTGGTTGATTCAAAAATGTCCCTTAGACCATTACAGGAGATATGCCATATGTGATTTGGTGTTATCTGTGTTCTGATTGGTTGATTGATGTTGTTCATTTCAGATATACACCTCTCACGCAGACAGTATCAAAACCAGTGACGAAACGAAGGCCAAGTCTTTTTCTCATTTTCGCATTCAACGAAGAAGGATGTTTTGATTCAACGGATATTAAATTCAATTGTTACATTGTGTAAGGTACTTATTTTCCAGTAAGGGCTATAATCTGTGTCTTCTTACTATTCAGTTCCAACCCTAGTTATTGACTGCGTGGGTCTACTAAATGTTGCAGGTCCTCTTCATTGTCTGTAATCAGACTGTGTCATCTGCATATCTGTTATTGTTTCCTTTCATGTCTTCTATATTTCTGAAAACAGTTTCATTGTACAAGGCGACATTACACATACCCATCTCACACCTCTCTCAATAGGCTGAAATTGGTCTACTTCATTATCAATTTTTATGGTAGCTTGTAGTTTTCATTATATGTTTTTACATGTCTAAGGTCTTTTCCAGCCGTTTGTAGATCATCAGTTCTAAAGTATTAAGCATTTATGCTATGATGCTGTCTGAACCGGGCTTTTGGTAGGTTTCATATGGTTAGAGCCTCCACATTCAAAACGGTTGCCCTTCCTTAATATATTCTTCTCTGTTAAATTCATAAAGGTTTTTTCAATATTCTGATCATTCGTGTAAAAGCTATTCTATTATTTTATCCATCTGTTGTCTTTAGGTAGCCTTCTGCTGATCTTTGATTAGTAAGCGGTTGAATTCTTTTGTATTAGTTTCGTATTTTACTGTTGCGTTGTTTTTTTTTTTAATTTCTAAGCATTAAAGTCCTGTTTCTTTACCTCTTTTATAATATTCTGAGTTTTCTGTGATTTTCTTCATATTAGACAGGTTTATCTTTGTTTCCATTAGTTGTTTCAAGCATCTCTGTCGTATTTTACTTATTTTGTTATATCTATAATATTTATCCTTTCACCAGGTTGAAAAGTTGCTGACACAGAAATATCTCGAAGCTATTACATACAAGGAAGTACAATCTCGAGGCTATTACGTACAAGGAAAAGAAGGCAACTTTCTACCACTGGTATGCCTTCAACTTTTTTCACATTATCTCGTCATCACTACATATTTTCAAGCATATATAGTGTTCCTTGTTGGCTATATTCAGCAATGTTAATTACAATAGCACAGTTGTGTCATCCAATGTAAAGCAACACAGAGAATAGAATTACACAAACAGATCGTTGTTTGTCTTCATCCTCTGGTGACTACATAAGGACTGGATGTGAAGGAAACAGAGAAAATGAAAATATGAAATTTAATACTAGGTGTTATGTGACGGTATAACATCAATTGTTATATCTTCCTTTTGGTATGTCTTATAAATTATTTTCTGTAGATATGATGCCATATGGTTGCGAAAAATATAAATGAATTTTTTTTATTCTCCACAGCTGTTTGCCGTCCAGTGCTTACTCGAGATTTATACAGGAGTGGAACGATAGGAACCTGCAAACTAATTTTCACTATCAAGATGTTATCTATTGGATCCACACAAAGTCCTACTATCATTAAAGCCAACACAGGAAAATATTGACTATAATAACTGGACAAGCTACCAACTACACAAGATCTTAATATCACCTTATCAACAACTGGAAAATATTGCCAAACATTATCAAGCCATTACCGGGAACTATAATAACAGGAAAAGCTTGGATACACAAGAGCTTATCACATCACCGCAAACCTGACTCATAACCACATTTTGTCTATCACTATGGCCACTACTCAGAATGTCTTTCTGTGTCTTACCTGTGACAAAGCTTTCACTGAACATCGCAATCTCACACGTCACATTAACACCGTACACAACACCACAACTCACAAGTGTCATATATGTTATAATTCATACAAAAGAAAAGACGACCTAAAGTACCACATTAAAAAGCATCACCAGACATCATCAATGGACACTACCCCATCAGTGGACACCACACCATCAACATCAAACATGGACACTACATGCCCACACGCACTCGTATCACACAAAAGGAAAGCTCCCACAGACACACATACACCTAAAAAACAGAAATTTGAACTAGAAACACCAGACAACCTCCCTGAGGAAATCCAACCCACATATAGAGAAAACTGGGATAGTATTAGGACACATCACGAGTGTGGTAAACACATGTCAGTCTACACATACTACATTAACCCGCAGACACAGCACCCTATCGACTGGACAGACACCCTATACAAGATCTTTAATAGTCAGACAAGCCGATTCAAGATCAATTATTCCCACCATTTAATTCTGAGACATAGAGAAACACAGGACCTTAGATTCTTTCATGCTTCATCTAACAACGCTGCCGTTTTAGAATTTCCAGCTTTAATTAATAACAGACATGACTATGACGCTTTTATCAAGACAGTGCATCAACACGACATCCTTACATACGCTATGCAGCAACGACCAGACACCAAATACAGTGTAGAGACAGTAGCTGCTACGTCATTTTACATTTTTCACATTCCTGAATTTCCTATTGGTTGCTGCCTGACTGATATTCCAGACTACATTACCCACAACCAAGCCATAAATATACTACAATATGACTCTAGGTCTAAGCCATACACTGATAATCTTTGGTTTTTTAGAGCATTAGCAGTACATAAAGGATCACCACCGACAGATCTTAGGAAACGTACGAAAGAGTATGCTAATAAGTGGAAAGAGTATCAGAACATAGAATCCCTAACTAATTTTCCTGGTGTTAAACTTCTTGATGTCCCCAACTTAGAAGAATGCTTTGCTCTCAATGTAGACATTTTTGAGTATGATGATAACCATTCACTTGTACCAAAGCTTAGAGGTAGTGGAACATATGGTGAAACGTTAAGACTGTTGTTTTTTAAGGACCATTTCATGCATATTGTAGATATTGACAAAGCAGCTCACGCTTTTAGTTGCCCAAAATGTGGGAAGTTGTGGAAGGAGTATAGATATATGGAACAACATGAACGGAATTGCAATGGTGGTAAAACTGTAGAGCATTTTAAAGGAGGGGTTTACAGTCCACCTGAAACCGTCTGGGAATTAATTGCTGACCAAGGCATCCCAGTCGATCCTAAGTATGTTTACCCGTACAGGGCTACATACGATTTTGAATGTTTCTTTGAAGCTTCAAATCTTTCTAGTGATAGTAATTCAACAAAATTTTTAGCAAAACATGTTCCCATGTCCTGCTCAGTCGCCTCCAACGTCCGTGGGTTCGAGGCCTCGGTCTGTTCATCACAGCGGGTGATCCTCAAGATCTGGTGAATAGCATGCTTGATCATTTGACCCGAATCGCTGATGTGGCGTATTCAGAACTGCATGCTAAGTTCGAAGATGTGTACACCGCACTAGAGGAGAAAAATAAGAACACATTAATTGATAGGTTCGATGCGTACTTGAAAGGGCTTCCGGTCCTAGGGTTCAACTCTGGAAAGTACGATATTAACCTCATCAAGCCATACCTCTTCTCGTATTTCATAAAATCAGAGGACGCGTCGTGCAATTTTGTTGTCAAGAGAAACAATAATTTTATGTGTATTGCCACAGACCAATTGAAATTTCTGGATATCAGTAATTATTTAGCACCAGGTTTCAACTACTCAAAATATCTAGCTGCCTACAAAATTAAAGAATCTAAGGGAAATTTCCCTTATGAGTTTATAACTAACCTAGAAAAACTAAAAGAAACACAGTTACCACCACATGAGGCATTCTTTTCAAAACTAAGAAATACTAATATTACTGAGGCAGAGTATAAAGAGTCTCAGAAGGTTTGGATAGAAAATAAGATGGCCACATTAGAAGGCTTTCTAGTGTGGTATAATAACAAAGATGTAGAGCCTTTTATTAAGGCATTAGATAAACAGGTTACCTTCTACAAGGATTTACGTGTAAACATGTTTAAGGATGCCATTTCCGTCCCCGGAGTAACCTTAAAATATCTTTTTAGGACTCTGCCCAAAAACGTCGTGTTTTCACTATGTTCTGAGAACGAGAAAGACCTGCACAAAACACTTAGGGACAATATTGTAGGCGGGCCTTCCATAATCTTTCATAGATACCATGAGATTGGTCAGACACACATCAGAAGGGGTAAGCTTGTTGCGAGCTTGAAAGGGTATGATGCTAATGCTCTCTACCTGTGGGCTCTAATGCAAAAGATGCCCACGGGTTTTCCTGTTATTTGAAAAGCAGAAGAGGCGTTTAAGACGCATAATGCTAGATTTTACACTGTTCAGTGCAGACAGTGGCTAGCGTGGATAGAGCATAGTGAGAATATAGAGTTGAGGACACAATTCAATGGGCGGGAGATGGCGCTGGGCCCGCGTCATATTAGAGTAGATGGGTGGGATAGGGTGAATACAAACGTGTATCAATTTCACGGATGTCTATTCCACGGTCACCCAGACTGTCCCCTGACTCGTGGTATTGATATAAACCCAGTAAATAAGATACCTCTGACAGAACTATATGACAACACCTGTGATATTCACGACTACTTGGTTAACGAGGTGAAAGTTAAAGTAGTAGAAATGTGGGAATGTGACTGGCGGAACCTTAAAAAGACCAATAGTGACGTTAAGGGTTTTGTCAAGGCCAGATTCCCATATGTCAAACCATGGCACAATAAAAAGGCCATTAACAAAGAAAGGATCCTTGCGGCTGTAAGAGCTGAGACTTTGTTTGGTTTGATAGAGTGTGATATCCACGTGCCAGACAAATACAAAGATCGTTTCGCAGAGATGACACCAATATTTAAAAATATTGAAGTGGGCAGAGAGGATATTGATGTCCTTATGAGGCAGTACGCCCAGTCACATAAACTACTGGCAAGTGCCAGACGGACACTTATAGGTAGCTATATCGAAGAAAAGATCATGTTGGCCACGCCATTATTAAAATGGTATCTGGAACATGGGCTAGAGGTCACCCACGTGTACCAAATCATTGAATATAAGCCAGTTAGCTGCTTCCAAGAATTTGGTGATATGGTGTCTGATGCCAGACGAGAAGGTGATAGTAATACGACCTTTACCGTTAAGGCAGAAACCATGAAATTATTGGGTAATGCCGCATACGGCAAAACCCTAACCAATAAGGCCAAACATTCGAATGTTTCCTATTGTAAGGCTGAAGACACAACCAAGTTAATAAATAATCCCTTATTTAAGAAGATGACGCCACTGACCGACGACATATTTGAAGTAGTAAAAGGGAAAAAGACAACCGTCTGGGATCTCCCCCTTCAGATAGGGTTTTTCGTTTATCAATATGCCAAATTGAGGATGCTAGAATTTTATTATGATTTCCTAGATAAATATTTAGACAGGGAGGATTTCCAATTATGCGAAATGGACACTGACTCTCTTTACTTAGTACTTAGCACACCTAACCTAGCGGAAGCAGTTAGACCCCATCTTAGAGCAGAGTATGATAGAGTTTATAATCAGTGGTTCCCGGCTGAATTCTGCTCTGAACATCAAGTTAGTACTGATACCTGTAAGGATTGCCAGACTATCAAAGCTTATGAACAGAGAACCCCTGGTCTTTTCAAGTTAGAATATGAAGGGGATGGAATGGTATCCTTATGTAGTAAGACATACCATTATTTCGGTGACTACAATAAAACAAGCACAAAGGGCCTCACCAAACACCACAACACTCACCTAGACAGACAAACATTTTTAGATGTACTTGACACACAGACAGCGACTGGAGGGACAAATGTAGGTTTCAAAGCACAAGACACGGCTATCTACACATACACACAACACAGAAACTCGCTATCCTATTTCTACATAAAACGGCAAGTTCACAAAGACAAGGTCACTACATCACCCCTAGACATATAGCCCGTCCTAGTGTTCTTATGTATATATGTTTTCTAATGTTTGGTGTCTATAATAATATGTTCTATTAAACATTTTAAATTGGTCATACGTGTGAAATAGTTATATAAGTAAAAGACTGTTAATGTCACGTTTGTCACTAGTCATGACCAATAAAAATGAATGTAATTTGTCAATGAAAATACACGTATGTGATGTCAATAAAAAATATCTTGTTGACTCTTCTACACACTATTGAATATATCATGCAATGTACTTAATGAAAAATAAAAGTTATGAAAACGAACTCTTGTTTGTTGGTAGTAATTATGCATATATGTTTTCTACTGTTTGGTGTCTATAATATGTTCTATTAAAGTAGTCATATGTGTGAAATGTCTATATAAATTAAAGACTCAATGTCACATTTGTCACTAGTCATGACCAATAAAAATGAATGTACTTTGTCAATGAAAATACACGTATGTGATGTCAACAATTGTATTGTTGACTCTTCTACACACTATTGAATATTTCATGCAATTGATGAAAAATAAAAAGTTATGAAAACGAAATATTTTTTGTTTGTTGGTTTTTTAGTGGTATGAATGGTTTGTTTTCTTGTTGACCACTGCAAGAAGTTTCTTCATGTTGATTGTGAATGTGGAAATATAGGCATACACACCTTTTTACTACACAACCTAAAATATAAGAGTTAAATATCACCCCTTACCCAACTACATGACCGAGGGGGAGTGAAAATCAGCCGAGGTCAAGGTCAATTGCCGGAGGCTCCGGCAAAATCTAACCGAAACGTGCATTGTATACTACTCATGTTATGTACAACCTTCTGCATCAACACTTACCTCACACAACGTTTCTTTCATTCCAGTAGTCGACCTTAGATAAATTTTAAAAAATTTATTCATGTTGCATATCACTTACAGGACGTTGCAGTCAACACCAGTATTTTTCAGCTGCTGTTGATGTACTAGGTAAGTTTTACGTTCAGTAGTTTGCCATTGCTTTCTGAACGACCGGCTCACGTGTCCCGTTATTTACCAGCGCGGCTCGAACGGCTGTCTATTCTCGCAGTTGCTTTTTTCCCAACGTGGATATACGGGATTACGTATAATGTCGTTAATTCCTTGGCCAGAGAGACCGGCCTTACCTTATTTATATGCATAACAACTCAATAATCTTCGACATATCAAATCTCTAACAGTGTGGAGATCCATCGTAGCCAATCTTTATAGCGGAGACGGCACCTGATTGATTCCATCTATCAGACATCTTCATTCCTCTCTCGATCTTGTAAACACATTTGTGAAATGAAGTCCTTGTACAGCCTCAATCCCATATAATCTCTCTATTCTTCTTTATCCCACATTATCACTGACGAGTATAATGTGATAAATGTTGATGCCTTTCTTCTTCATGCGAAATCTAAACAGCGCATGGGCCTCGTTTGTTCTTTGGACAAAGTTTAATTAAATAACTGTTGATTCTGATCTTTTTGGCATTTACATGATCTTTGTGTGTTTTGATCTCTCTCTTTATCTATCATTCTGATCTTTGAGTTCCATTACAGAATCTATGACGGATTATCTGCATTTTTCATCTGTCTGTCTGTCTGTCTGTCTGTCTGTCTGTCTGTCTGTCTGTCTGTCTGTCTGTCTGTCTGTCTGTCTGTCTGTCTGTCTGTCTGTCTGTCTGTCTGTCTGTCTGTCTGTCTGTCAAACTCTCTCTCTCTCTCTCTCTCTCTCTCTCTCTCTCTCTCTCTCTCTCTCTCTCTATGTCTTTTTGTCTGTTTTTTTTTTTCCATCTTCATTTGTGTACTTCTGTCTGAGTTTACTTATTTATGTATGTATTTATTTTAAGGTGAATAATATTTATTTAAAACGTGACAACTAACGAACTTAGAAATCTCAGTTGTTGCCGTGATTTAAATACACTGTCTACAGAATTAGATTCATTTGTTTCCTGTAGTCCGCGCTGCCCTCCAAATTCCTTCGTTGTCTCCGCTGTGACCTCTGGCAAGTCGCGACTATTCTCCGGAATTGTCCAACATTAGTATTCTAAACAACAACAACAACACGGACTGGCACTAATGGCGCTGGTTGGTGAAATAGATGTTTAACTATTGCTCTTGTTTCAATGAAATGTTCTGGTGATAGCCAGTTTTGGTTGATTGCTTGACTGATTATGTCTGCGGAATGATTGTATAATGTGTGGATTGTATTTACAGACGTACCGTACATCTGTTAATACTTTTGATTATTCTTGTTCTTCCGTTTCTTCTGGTGTTTCAAGTTTTATTCTTTTTTCTTGTGCTGCTGATGCTGGTACTGCTGCGTCGGCGCGGTGCCGTCGTCGGCGTCAACATCGTTTTCTTGTTTTTCGTCATCGTTATTCTAGTTCATCTAATTCATTTCCTTCCTGCTGTTCTTCATCTTCATCTTATTCTTCTTGTTCTTCTCTCTGTCTGTCTGCATGTATGTTTGATTGTCTAGAGATCTGTCTGTCTTTCTATTTGACTTTTCGTCTTTGCCTGTTTACTCATTTGCTTTTCTTTCTTTCTTTCTTTCTTTCTTTCTTTCTTTCTTTCTTTCTTTCTTTCTTTCTTTTGATGACCGCACTGAAGGGGGCCAATCTCTGGTTGGTGAACTGGATAGCAGCCGTACTGCACTCTCGTCGGGTTGCGCTCCGTCTGGGTGCATGGACCTCAGAGCCACATATTTTTACCCCGGGACTGCTACAGGGATCTGCAGTCTCACCGGTTCTCTTTAACGTGTATACGAGCAAGATTTGCAAACCTAGAAGCACCAGGGTTGGAAGAATACTAATATTTGCAGATGATATTCTTGCATACAGGCAGGGGAGAGATAAGGAGCAAACAGCCCAGGAGTTACAGGCGACAGTAGATAAAGTGATTGACAGGTGCACAGAAATGAGTGCTGTCATCCCCCCGGAAAAGGCGGCTGTTTTGTGGTGCTCTCTGGACAACAGGATTGTGAGAGCAGATGTCCCAAGCCTCGCGATAGATGGTAGAAATGTCAGCAGAGAGAACAAACTGAAGTATCTGGGGATCACATTTGACAGGAGCCTATTATTCAAGGACCATGTGGAGACGGTTGTGACAAGATCTCAAAAGGGACACAATGCACTAAAAACTATGGCTGCAATGGACACAGAGCAGAGGATGCTTTTCACACTATACCAGCACTTGATCCTCTCAGTAATTGATTATGGATTAGGACAGCTCACTGTCTCAGAGAGTCAGCTGGTGAAGTTGGAGCGCATACAGAACGAAGCTATGCGGGTCATTCTGGGATGCACCAGAGACACCACAGTAGTGTGCATGGGTTACATCCTCGGTCTGCCGACTGTTGCTGGGAGGCTCAAGGTGATGCAGGCGAAGGCATACCTCAGAGTAGGTGCAGACACAGACAACCCACTGCATGAGGCGCTGGGCGCATTTAAGGGTCAGCGAGTGATAAGAGGGACATCATGGATGGCTCAGGTGGAGGATACGATCAGCCAGGTGTGCCCCTTGGAGAAAATTAGGCGAGGAGAGGAGTGTCAGTGGAGCAGTCAGAATTGTGCAGAGTTATAATCACATTGAGCCGGGAGTACAGGGAGTGGCTAGCAGGGGCCACGGAAGTGGAAATCCAGCAACTAATTCAGGACAATGCTCACTCGGGTGATGTGATTATCTACACAGATGGTTCGGTGTCAAGAGTTCAGAGAAGTGGCTGGGGGTTCATAGCCAAAGCTAATGGTCGACGTTTGGTGCAGGAGAGCCTGGCATATGACACCACAACATCCAGCTTAAGAATGGAGGTGGAGGCAGTCACTGCGGCTTTCCGCTGGATGGAGAATAGGACACACACACATCGTGATTGTAACTGACCCAGAAAGCATGCTGACGAGGGTGAGGACGGGTATGTCAGGTTCTTACATTTAACAGTAATTAAGGCTCGTGTGACCTAACACATGTGAGAGAAACACAGTTACGGAATGACTTGACGTGACACACGGCAACACTAAGTTAAACACTTTATTTACACTTCACACGCAACACATTCAGATCAGGCATCTCGCCATTACAATGTCTATACAACAATACAATTAGTCAATGAATCAATACAATAGATGCACTCACAGACCTATACCACAGCCGCACAGTCTCCTATCCTCTCACACGATTTACAAGCAATCGGCATTCAGACACATCAGTCATACGAGCTTCTCTCAGACCCGTCCGTACTGTCCGACCGTATCTCGCTGTGAGCACTTGCCAAGCGCGATCGTGTCCCTGCGTGGATTTCCTGCGTCACGCATGTACTGGCTTGACCTCTGCCTGGTTAGTCCCGCTCACCGGCGAACCTGTGGACAGGTGGTTAGTATTCTCCTGGCGCCGATAACGACGCCGCGGCACAACTACAGGGGAGATTATGACAGGGTAGGCTTCGTGCGGAGTGGCTTGCTTCGCTTCAGAGGTCACGTGGTTGCTGCCTTGTGGGAGCACGTGTACACCTCGGAGGAGCAAAATGGATTACAATGGTATGGCAAGAATGAGACAGCTGTCGCGTAACGTATGCTACTAGGATGGAATTGGATCAAAGTAGATACTAAATAGACTTCTACAAATAGAGAATCTAACCACTGCTGAAGAAGCGATCAAATGGCTCGCAGTTCTAGAAGAATGATTAACAAAGTCCCAGAATGGATCACTACTTCTAAACAGTGCCAGGCGGAAAGTTATGACGACTAACTGTACTAACACACGAAGACAGTATGTCAAGTTATTCCTGCTAACGTGCCTGGATGAATAATGAGCCCCCACTGCCTAATGTATTCTCACACAACAGGAGATAAGACAGAATGATACGTATAGATGTAGTCCTTTCACTCGTCACACAATCTGATGATGCTAATTCTATAATGACAGACGCAGTTGTTAAAAGTACAAATATAACATAACGTTTAATCCTAAAGAACACTACGTGAGCCCCACTGGGAACTCACTGACACATAAGAGATACACAGATCCCTGAAATCTCGACAAGATACTGTTCAGCTAGAGGATATAATCATAGACTCTTAGCCAATAGCGGACAAATTAGGATTGCTGTGCAGTGGCAAACGGGTGGGTAGCCACTCATCTGATAATCCTTAGCCTCCTGGATGGTAAGCTGGCAGTGCTGACTGGATCGTGGTATGGACTCCACTCTCTGCTGCATCAAGTGAGTGGTTCGTAGCTCAATCACCGGTCGTGACTACGGCTACGGATGATCAGGGTGCAGGCTCCTGCAACTAGATTTTGACTGGCCTATCGGGAGTGGAGACTATCATTGGCTTTTCTATGTTTTAGAAGGTTTTTCGGCTTAACAAGAGCCAGCAATAAAATATGTTTAAACACAGACAGGTGTTCAATTTTAGCCAATTGACGTGATAGCTCCTCCAGCCGGCTGTCAGAAAAATGGCAGACGTTAGGGTGCTACCGGAAGTTAACTTCTCATCCAGGAGAGTTCGCTTCCTGTGGCCAAATTATTTTTCACAGCCAAACCTGAATATAAAATTCAGTCTGACTGGATTTCTTGGCTTGTAAACGGACTCTACCCTACATCTACTTCTAACTATAAGAAGAAATAGTATTTAACTCTCTCTATAGTTTTATGTATATAAATACACTAACCAAAGACGATTTTATCTAATATTTGAAAATATAGATAAAAATAAAAAAGAATACAGACTACATAGAGGGGTTTACTGAGGGCTATCTCCATCTAGTAACAAAACGATCTGAGAGGTGGGCCAACCTGTCACAAATGCCCATCGTTCAAAAAAAGTTGGAGAAGCAACTTTTTCTCCAGCCCGAACTCTCATATAGTTTTTTCAGCCCTTACTCTGACGTTTATGGGTCATTTGGACAGGTCCCCCTCTTCCCCAGTAGAACTATGTCTATTCAAAATTCTCAGACTCTTCGTTTCTAAGACACCTTCTAAGAAACCTCAACCCTTGATGTCGCTTCCATGGAAATCTTCTCTGGAAACTTTGCTTTCGTTGGTCGGGGTGTCCTTCGTCTGTCACTGATAAAGGTCCTACAATTCCAACATCTCTCCTTCGACCCAATTGGTCTTGATCCCTATACTTCATGCGCGTCGTCCTTACTTTCCCTTTAGACGTCTCTAAGTTGGGATCGTGTTCAGCCGCGTCATCTTCCTCACATCTGTCTGGGTTGTCCTCCCATCTGGATTGATCCCCTTTGGATCCATTATCAACCACAGCCAGAGTCATAATATGAACTGGTGGGTTCGTGTTGTTCTCAAAATGTCTTTTGAGTAAATTCACGTGGAAGACTGTAGTTTTCCCGCGAATAGAAACGGAGTACTTGTTGCTGGACACCTTCTCTTTAATGATGAATGGTCCTTGCCAAGCAATTTCTAACTTATTATCCCCTTTGGTTAATAAGACTAGCACTTTATCTCCTACCTCTAGAGACTGGTTTCTAATAGGTTTATTATAGAAGGAAGCCTGTTTCTTTCTGGCACGACGGAGAGTGGAGTTAGCTAATTTCCATCCCGTGTGCAGTTTCTGTTTCAGTTCCTCTACATACTGTGAAGACTTGACGACACTCTCATCTGTTCCTTCATCAGTCCAGGTTCTCAAAAGAGCCTCAAGCGGTCCTTTAATTGGTCGTCCGGACAATAGTGTAGCAGGTGGAAGACCGGTGGCGACATGTGGTACTTCTCGATAGGCAAACATTGCTGCTGATAAGTACGTGTCCCAACTATCTGGTTTCTCCTGGACTAACTTGTTCATGATCGATTTGAGAGTCCCCGTATATTTGACCACAAGTCGCTTATTCTCTGTGAGACTAAAACCTGTGGTGATATGGTGCCTCCTGAAGATGTCGGAGATTTCTCCCCTTAACTTCTCATTCAATAATGACCCACTATCACTTACAATAAGAATAGGGAATCCTACTCTGGTAAATATTTCTAGTAGAGCCTCTGCTACCCTAGTTGCATTGATGGAGGGCAGTACAGTAGCTTCAGCCCACATTGTACCTGTATCTACTACAGTTAAAATATAAGTATTTTTCTTCTTAGAAGTGGGCAGTGGACCAATAATGTCTATAGCTACTCGCTCAAAAGGAGTGTTCAAAACTAACCCTTCCCCTATGGAAACAGGAGTAGACCACTGCTTGGGGGAGCCATGTTGACACTCCGGACAAGACTGGACGTATCTTCGTATGTCAGCAGTCATTCTCGGCCAAAAATAATGACAAGAAATACGCTGGGTAGTAACTCCTACAGTCATATGTCCACTGAAGGATATGGTATGTCCCATATGCAATATCTGATTACGATATTGTTTCGGCACGACAAGTTGCCCGTGTTCGGTACCCATAGTTCCTGCCCTATGGTACAACAACTTGTCCTTTAAATAGAAATTTCAAGCTGCTGGAGGATTTCTACCGTTTGGCAGTTTGCCAAAACAAGATGCTAAAGTCGGACATTCATTTTGTGCAGCCCTAATCTCCCGAGGTAGAGGGTTGATTGAGAGTATAGGTTCATGTGACTGTGCAACATGACTCCGGGTCTCCACTGCTGCCATTATCATTGGTGATGAGGGTTCTCCTAAATATACATACTTACGACCAAGCATGAAAGGATATACCGGATCATCGATCACTGCAGCTGAAATGAGTCCAGTGACATACTTAGATGTCACATGTACTTTGGCTATCTTAGCTATTATAGTTGGAGAGCTCCTGGTAGCCCCTTTGACTACAACTGTTTGTTTTGTTAACTCTGATGGTTTCACTAACTGCTTAGCTATTATTGCATCACACTGGAGTCCACTGTTATAGAGACATAGTACTGGACTACCGTTAACCAGAATAGTTTCAACTGTGGGTGGCCTAGTTCCATTACTAGAACATATGCTCTGTTGGGTACTTGCCCCCGCAATCATACACGCAGCATACTGGGTAGGGGGATTATTTCTGCACACGCTCGTGTGGTGATCATTACTTTTGCAGTTCTTGCAGTAAGGTTTACCCCATCCACTATTGTTCGCTGGTGGTTTTTGTTTTTGAAAACCAGGATTTTGGTGCGGACCCCCAGTGTGCCCTCTGGTGTCTTTACCATAAGAGTTGTTCTGCTGAAAACCCTTATTCTGTGTTGCAGGAGTATTTTGAGCAGTAGAAGAATTACAAGATTTAGTGGTAGCTACTTCGCCATGGGCAGTTAAATATCGTTCGGCTAGTGCGATAACCTCCTCTAGCCGAGCACCACCATTCTCTGCAATAAAGGTTTGTAGCTGTTTTGGAAGAACATCTTTAAATTGCTCAACAAGTATTAGTTCCGCCAGCCCGTCATAAGTAGCATCCAAATCACTCAGTTCTACCCACTTGTTAAAATAAGTGTGTAACCGTGAGGCGAACTGAGGAAATGATTCTCCTTGTGACCGTTTGGCGGTACGGAACTTCAACCTGTAGGCACTAGAAGTTAACTGATATCGTTTCAAGAGAGCATTTTTGAGTGTGACAAAGTCCTTCTCAAGACCTGGAGGGAGTTTTGCAAACACGTCATACGCTGGACCGCGAAGTGCTTGGGAGAGTTTAATATTAAATTTATCCTTAGGCAGATTGTAGGCTTCACACATTAACACAAATTTGTCAAGATATTCATCCATCTGATCCTCCTTCGGGTCGAAGTGGGCCAGTGGAAAACTCATTGATCCTGGAGTAATATGTGGTCCTGAGGAAATGTCTTGGCTGTCAGTTGGAGAGCTGGCACTGCTAAATCTGGAGGCATCAGGATTTTGTAGTTCTAATCTCCTCAGTTCTAACTCGTGCTGTCTTAACTGCTCAGCTAATTTCAACTCCTTGTCCAGTTCTGCTTGCTTCAACTGGTTGTCCAATTCAGCCTCTTTCAACTGGTTGTCCAATTCAGCCTGTTTCAACTGGTTGTCCAATTCAGCTTGTCGCATCTTCTGTCTGGATTCAATTTCCGCCATCTGGATTTTTAATTTAATTCTTTCCTCTCGTTCGTCCTTCTCTTTGATGATGTCCCTTTGTTCTCGGCGCCATGTTCTTCCTTCTTCTATTACATATTTTTCCAACTCTGCACTCTCATAACCTAACAATGTTCCTTGTTCTCGCAGTTCCTCCTTAGTAGGTGGCTTTTCAGAAGACATGTTAGTTATGTAATAATATGATATCTGTTGATACACCTGGATAACTCACTCACTTAATCAAGAATGTGTTTGTCGCAAAGATTCACAAATATCTTCAATGACAAGCATAAAAAATGTTACACAATGACACAACACTTACCCGTTTGCCAGCAATTCACCTTTGCCCTAACTTATGTTATCTTATATCTATTCTTATGTTAATCCTATGTTATAAGTATATATATATATATTAACTAGTATGACTAGTAGCTAACTCTTTTGAGTGACTGAAATTTAGAAATATCTATGAAGTTGGATACTCGACTGAACCCAACAATCTATAGGATTGTCATGCCCGGACCGAGCCACCAGTGTCGCGTAACGTATGCTACTAGGATGGAATTGGATCAAAGTAGATACTAAATAGACTTCTACAAATAGAGAATCTAACCACTGCTGAAGAAGCGATCAAATGGCTCGCAGTTCTAGAAGAATGATTAACAAAGTCCCAGAATGGATCACTACTTCTAAACAGTGCCAGGCGGAAAGTTATGACGACTAACTGTACTAACACACGAAGACAGTATGTCAAGTTATTCCTGCTAACGTGCCTGGATGAATAATGAGCCCCCACTGCCTAATGTATTCTCACACAACAGGAGATAAGACAAAATGATACGTATAGATGTAGTCCTTTCACTCGTCACACAATCTGATGATGCTAATTCTATAATGACAGACGCAGTTGTTAAAAGTACAAATATAACATAACGTTTAATCCTAAAGAACACTACGTGAGCCCCACTGGGAACTCACTGACACATAAGAGATACACAGATCCCTGAAATCTCGACAAGATACTGTTCAGCTAGAGGATATAATCATAGACTCTTAGCCAATAGCGGACAAATTAGGATTGCTGTGCAGTGGCAAACGGGTGGGTAGCCACTCATCTGATAATCCTTAGCCTCCTGGATGGTAAGCTGGCAGTGCTGACTGGATCGTGGTATGGACTCCACTCTCTGCTGCATCAAGTGAGTGGTTCGTAGCTCAATCACCGGTCGTGACTACGGCTACGGATGATCAGGGTGCAGGCTCCTGCAACTAGATTTTGACTGGCCTATCGGGAGTGGAGACTATCATTGGCTTTTCTATGTTTTAGAGGGTTTTTCGGCTTAACAAGAGCCAGCAATAAAATATGTTTAAACACAGACAGGTGTTCAATTTTAGCCAATTGACGTGATAGCTCCTCCAGCCGGCTGTCAGAAAAATGGCAGACGTTAGGGTGCTACCGGAAGTTAACTTCTCATCCAGGAGAGTTCGCTTCCTGTGGCCAAATTATTTTTCACAGCCAAACCTGAATATAAAATTCAGTCTGACTGGATTTCTTGGCTTGTAAACGAACTCTACCCTACATCTACTTCTAACTATAAGAAGAAATAGTATTTAACTCTCTCTATAGTTTTATGTATATAAATACACTAACCAAAGACGATTTTATCTAATATTTGAAAATATAGATAAAAATAAAAAAGAATACAGACTACATAGAGGGGTTTACTGAGGGCTATCTCCATCTAGTAACAAAACGACCTGAGAGGTGGGCCAACCTGTCACAACAGCGAGGAGTGACGAGGGGATCTGGCCGAAGCTCAACGCTCAGAGAAAAGGCAAGACGGACATATGATTAGATTGCTACTGGTACAATTGGTGTTGGAACTCTTCGTTGGCTGCTGAGGATGGAGACGGAGTGCTTATGGGAATGCCCCGAATGCTGTGATGTCGATTCCTAAATCAGTCAATCAATCAATCAAGCAATCAATCAATCAATCAGTCTGTCTGTCTGTCTGTCTGTCTGTCTGTCTATCTGTCTGTCTGTCTGTCTGTCTGTCGAGCACTCTGTCTATCTATTTTGCCTGTCTTTTCGTCTGTGCTTGTGTGTTTCTGCCTTTGTTTACTTATTTATTTATGTATTTCTTGTTATGTGCATAATACCTATTTAAAACGTGACAACTTACGAACTTAGAATGCCCAACTGTTCCGGTGATTCAATTACACTGTCTACAGAATTAGGTTCATTTGTTTTCTGTAGTCCGTACTGCCCTCCAAAGTCCTTTGTTGTCTCTCGGTGTCAGCCTGTGACCTCTGGCAAGTCGCGACTTTTGGCCAGAATCGTCCAACATTAGTATTCTAAACAAGATATATGGGCTGGCGTTAATGGCGCTGGTTGGTGAAGGAGATGTTTCACTTATTGCTCTTGTGTCTATGAAATGTGCTGGTGATAGCCAGATTTGGTTGTTTGCTTGACTGATTGTGTCTGCGGAATGATTGTATAAAATGTGTGGTTTGTGTTTACAGACGTACGGTACATTTGTTGATTCTTTTAATTATTCGTATTCTTCTGTTTCTTCTGGTGTTGCTGGTTCTTGTTTCTTGTGCTAATATTGCTGTGTCGGCGCGGTGTCGTCGTCCACGTCGTCAACGTTTTCTTTCGTGATTCGTCGTCGTAATTTATATTGATCTTATTGTTTTCCTTTCTGCTTTTCTTCTTCTTCTTCTTCTTCTTCTTCTTCTTCTTCTTCTTCTTCTTCTTCTTCTTCTTCTTCTTCTTCTTCTTCTTCTTCTTCTTCTTCTTCTTCTTCTTCTTCTTCTTCTTCTTCTTCTTCTTCTTCTTCTTCTTCTTCTTCGTCTTCTTCTTCTCCGTCTTCTTCTTCTCCTTCTTCTCCTTCTTCTTCTCCTTCTTCTCCTTCTTCTTCTTCTTCTTCTTCTTCTTCTTCTTCTTCTTCTTCTTCTTCTTCTTCTTCTTCTTCTTCTTCTTCTTCTTCTTCTTCTTCTTCTTCTTCTTCTTCTTCTTCTTCTTCTTCTTCTTCTTCTTCTTTCGTTCGCCTGAAATATGTTTATAACTGCAATGTTGTCTCTTGTATGAATCTAACAGTATTTTTTAGTTCACTCAGCGGTCCATCTTATTCTTTTACTTCTTGTTCTTTCTATGTATGTCTGATTGTCTAGCACTCAGTCTGTCTGGCTATTTATCTGGCTTTTCGTCTTTATTTGTTTACGTGTCTGTTTGTTTGTTTGTTTTTTTAACTACTTCCGGTCCCCAACATGAAGGATATGTGGTTGAGCACTGGAACGGAGCATAATTTTGCCACCCGTTGCCGTCAAGTTGGAACCGCGACTACCTAACATGTCCGTCCGTCTGTCTGTCTGTCTGTCTGTCTGTCTGTCTGTCTGTCTGCCTGCCTGCCTGCCTGCCTGCCTGCCTGCCTGCCTGCCTGCCTGCGTGCCTGCCTGCCTGCCTAATCCCTACTTCATTCTTCTACTCCTAGGAACGCAAAACAATACAATATGTAGTTATTTATGAGCTGCCTTAGTGGCCTCAAAGGATATCTCCAATTGATATTTACATTTAAAAGCCTCGATTGTCTTTTTGTAATTGATGGCGAAAAATCACACGACTCAATTTTGTATGTTGCCACATAAACTATGCATGTTCTCAAAAATGTTTACTTTAATTTGTTTACTGCAGTTGTGTCATTCGCTCTTAATATAGTTTAACCTCTGCGTTGCCGTGAGCAACCAGACCTCTCTTGAAGGGCCCCAGTGTTGCTGATTGTGGAGCTAAATATTCCCAGTTTGTGGCATTTTCAATTTCTTCATTATTGATTGTGATGAGTGGTTGGCACGTAATTTTGCCTGTCGACAATTATTCGTGTGTTTTTTAAGTTTAGAAAAACTGTTGAATTTCACTCTGTCTTTTAACAGACTGGATCAACTCTTCTATCCCATTAGCACTATTTGAGAGACGATCCGTGTCATCTGCATATCAGATTATTAAAATTGAACCAATTATCAATACATCATAATTTAATAGGACACATCATATTGAAAACTGTGATGGTGGAGGAGTGGGTGGCAAATAGACAAGAGAATATAGGCTTGACAAGAGGGTAGACATCATACAGAAATGGGGCAGCCGTGGCTGAGAGGTTGTTTTGTCTGTCTGAGACTCTGAAAGTATAGGGTTCGATACTAACACAGGGCTGGGAATTTGTCCAAGAACCCCTGAAATCTTCGATAAAGCAAGTCCCCCGATAGTGGGTAGTGAGATCAGATACATAGCCTTCTAGGATAAAGGCGAAAAAACATGAGGTCTCGTGTTCAAGAAGTTAAAAAGCCAACGGCAGTTGGGGCATTGAAAAGAGTAGACTGAAAGGTGGCAGCCCTAGCAGAATTGTTAGGAAAGAACACCTAGCCACGGACAGATAGAGTCAGTGACCTTGGGTGGAATCTGTCTAGAGCAGTGGTTTTCAACCAGTGGGGAATTCCCCCTCAGGGGGGGGGGGATGTTAGGGTTTCCAGAGGGGGGGGGGGGGTGATTAAGATTATTTCTAGATTGTGTTAATACAAGAACCGATTACTTGATGTTTTTCCCTTCATACTTTACGGTTCTGTACGTATCACCCTTCTGAAATTCATTTTATAACGTAAATAGATCCGCAAATCACATTTTATGTAGATGTCTAGACTTGTTTTAGTATGAGCTATTAAATTTAGCTTCAATTATTACGTATACTGTGTAGGGGCAGGGGGAAATTTTTAGGGAGGAAATACAAAGGGGGGGGGGGGGGAGAGAATGACGTTCTAAAAATATGGTGGGGTGGGGAATGACGTCCTAAAAATAAGGTGAAGAGGGGCACGGGCCAAACAAGGTTGAGAACCACTGGTCTAGAGGAAGTCAACCTGACACAAATGCGTTCAAAGTAAAAGAAAAAACTCTGACCTTTGAGATGCATAATTCAATCAATCAATCATGTGACATGCCGGAAAGCGTGGGCGGTCATGACTCGCCATTTCACTCGATCACCAGAGTCTTGGATCAGATCAGTGTTCCTGTCTCGACCATGCCATGTGGTCAAGACATCCAGGTATTTACTTCTCCGTCTTCCCCTTGGTCTGTTCCCTTCGATCTTGCCAGTTGTCACTAAGTTCTCCAATCCATTTCTTCTCATAACATGTCCAAAAATTTTGACTTTCTAAGTCTAATTTCTCTAATCAATTTACGATTTTCATTTGTCTCCTGTAGTACTTGGTCATAGGTTTTTCTGTCTGTCCATGGTATTCTTTGCATTTTCCTCATAAACCACATTTCTGCAGCCATCAGATGTTTTTCAGCTTGCCTGCTCATTGTCCAAATTTCACATCCATACAAAAGAACAGGCTCTACGTAGCACCTCAACATTCTTTTTCTCGTTTCAATTGACATCTTTTTATTGGTCAGTATGTTTTCATCTTGCTAAAGACGACTTTCGCCATGGCGATTCTTGTTCTAATATCTACAAGGCATCTCCCATCAGATGTTATGACTGTTCCAAGATAATTGTACCGATTCACTTGTTGAAGAATATTCCCATTTACTTTTATATTACACTGTGGTATTTCGTTCTTCCTAGTGACGACCATAATCTGTCTTTTTACAATTTAATTCTAATCCCAGTTGTTCACTGTGTGCAACAACCGCATCTACTAATTGTTGGAGATTCTGTTCATTGTCTGCAATCAATAATGTTTCATCTGCACATCTAATGTTATTGATGTTTCGTCCTCTAATGCTGATTCCATTTATATCTTCTACATTTCTGAAAATATTTTCACTGTATAGGGAAAAAAAGATCTGGAGACATTACACATAACACCTGTCTTAATAGGCTGATATTGTCCCACTTCATTATAAATCCTTATGGCAGTTTGTTGTTTCCACTATATGTTTTTAATAAGCCTAATGTCTTTCCCATCAATTTATAGATCTGCAAGCATATCTACCATTTTGACATGTCTTACTCTATCGAAATGTGATAGCGCCAAACCAACGATTTATTTTGGTTTGGTCTGCCTCAAGAAAATATCTGGCAACGCCGGAAACGCCACTCTGAAACAAAGGGACCGGAGTCCATTGTTCCTTGTAGCAGCCAGCGGTGTGGGAAGGCAGGCGCTGGGGCCCTCTGTAGTTTTGTGGCCAGCCCGCTTTGAGACAAGATATGTGGGGTTTCCCATCTGTTCATCATTGAACAACATATGTCAGAGGAAAAATCTGTAAGTTTAAAATGTTTAATTTAATAAATATTTGTTAAATCGCAGCACACGCCATGTTACAGGCTTGAAAAGCGTTCACGTGGGAAAACCGATGTGTGGGAACAAAGCTGTTAAGCAGAGTGGTAGGAACAAAGAAATATAAATAGATAATGTAGATAAGTATTACTAAAGTGAGCTGTTCTACAGATCAATGTAAAGTCCCTGAGGTTTTAGGAATATAACATTTAATTCATAGAGATGCCAGCAATCAGACAATGGTGATGTGAAATACGGAGATAGGTCATTAGTGGTGGTTAAATATGGTAGAGACTGATGTCATGTCATGCCAGCCATGCTGGCACAAGATTATTTTGTTGGGAATTATTTTACATGGTTATCCTATGGCATTAATGTGTTACTGGCTAAATAGATATGTGGGAGATTCACCAAAATATACAATGTGTGGGGTCATAAATTAGTTTATAGTAAAGACTGAAATAATGCCACATGGTGCCATGCAGGCCATCTTGGCATGGAAGGGAGTAAGTGCTTGTGAGGTTGCTAGAAATGAAGGTTACTTAACAACAGAGTGGTGAGAATCATATGTGTATGTGTATACAGCAGCAAGATATGTTTACAGGATTATTCTGTGACAATGGTGATCATCACATTGGGTGTTTGGTCAAGAGTTGGGTATGAACACTCCAAAGCAACATGAGTAGGGGGAAAATAACCATAATATATGTGTAATATTTATAACATGTGTAAAGCAGGGAAGGGTACTTACATGTTATATGTGGCAATGATGGGTTAATGGTTAAGCTATGTAGTTAGAACATGTAGGTAATAAATAGAAGTGTAGGACATAATGTGTTGAATTGTAGGGATGCCATGCAGATTGATAGCCACTAGGCGTAGGAAATAATACATCTTAATACGCGGGGTGCATATCAGCAATCATTGTGTAATCGTAACTGCGAATGAAGTGTGGCTTTACTGAGGGAGAACAGGCAGGTGCATCTGGAACTGATATTGGTAAAGGGGTTTCTCATTTAGCATTGAAGTCTGGTGTCACATCTGCTACCAGAATGCAGTAGTGTTTGTGCTAGTGTATCAAACTGGGAGTTTTATGTGTAGTAAAACAGGGTGTTTGTTGTACCAGGGGAAGGGTGTGATTTATTGCTACGTACCACCTTTTGCAAAGATATATGCACTTGCGATGCGACACAAAGCGTAAGAGAAGAAAATGTATAACCGGGGTATCGTAGGAAGAATGATGGGAAATAGAGGGCATAACTGCACATTTGCTGTCCACTCACAGATAAAAGTACACTGGTGTAGTTGGCATTAGTGTGTAATAATGACATAATATATATAGTACACTGGTTGTTATACTAGTGCTGATATTTTGTTTCTGCCCATGAACATGGTTATGACATAATATATATAGTATACTGGTTGTTATATTAGTGCTGATGTTCTGTTTCTGCCCATGAACATGGTTATGCTTTGATCCTGTCTCATATGGATGATGCACTCTTACTTGATACTATGGTGTATTTATTTTATGAACTGTCTTAGTAGCCTCAGAGTTCCTCGGTTGAGTTCCTGTGTAATACATGTCTATCTTCAACTTTCTGTGAATGTGGTGATTCTTTTATGTGCAAATGTTACATTGCCACATTCTACAAATATGGTAATTCCACTGGGTATATGTGTCCATTGCTTTTCACGGTTGAACATGTTTTGCCTGTTGGTTATTAATTTATAATATCATGCGGTAATGTGTGATGTCATATTGTTGTTGATATCCTTTATCAAAACATGGACATTGCAGGAGCAGTGTGTCCTATATCATATGGCATCCCTCATAAGTTTAGGTATTTAAATGACAGAGGAAAGGTGGAGCATTGAGTATTATGATTGTAGTGATGGCTATGGTAAAAGTGACCATTTGATGATGGTGATTATGATTGTGGTGATGACTATGTTGAGGCTGATCATGTAGTGATATCAGCTAAGATGATTGGGATTGTGATTGTGGTGATGGCTATGGTGAGAGCAATCATTTGATGAGTGTGATGTTTTATGTGGCGATATATGTTATATGTCTGAGTTGTTGGCAGTGACTTATGTTATAGCCTGTGTCCTGATTGTTGCTGGTGTCATGTGTAGAACTACCTCTGGTATGTTGTTGTCTAGCTGTCATCAGTACAAAGGTGTGTGTCCTGGTGATGTCATGTTGAATTGCATATCCTATGTCTGCTTGATTGCTGTTGGTGCATTGGACTGTATTTATGTCCCCTATGTACATGTTCAAATGGTGTTGTCCTGTTAGAGTTGTTGTACACCGGTGTAGCTGAGTTGTGTTCGGTGTTGATTTTGACAAGTTGATTAGTGTTGCTGTGTAACATTGGCATTTATGGGGGGTATTGTCAGCCTGGGCTGTTGGGGATAAGTTGTGTTGGACCAGAAACCTGTAGGTAATGACCTCCCTGAACTGAAGACATTATGTAAGTGAATGCTGGGCTGTATGGGAGGTGGAGCAGGCTGAGGTTGTTGCATTAGAAGGTGTTCTATCCTAGCAATATCAAGTGTAATCTCATGACAGCAGTGGCACAACTGGAGAAGACAATAAAGTGGGTGATCTGATGATGCATCATTGACTGTTGTATTTAACCATTAGAGATGTAGTCTCATGATAGCAGTAGTACAACTAGAGGGAATAGCAAAGTGGATAATTTGATGGAAGACATTTGTTATATGTAGGTTAATTCAAATGTTATATTGCATGTGCTCATTGCTTCATGTGTTTAATATGTTGCCTTTACCATGATAATCATAGATTGTGTTTTCCATTGTTACAGGAGCGGCTGACTAGTTAGTGTCAGCAGGCCTGGGTTCTTGGTGGGATAGTAAATTGTGTCACAACTCTTTGTTTATGTCGTGTCTTGGGGTTTATGTTGTGTAACCTATGTTTTTGTAGTGCCTTATTGTCTGTGCAGTGTTGCTTGTGTCAAGGTTCTTTATTGTCAGTCTAACCAGCTATTGCTTGGAGCACCTGTGTTGTGGTACTTGGTGTACCCTGTTGTCTTAAGTGATGTTGATTGGTTAGGGGTTACCCACTGTGGTGATTTGATATATGCAGTTGTCTATTGTATCTGTTATTGACATGCAATGTGCTGTTAGAAGAAATAAATAAAGAGCTTGTTTATTTGTCCTTGATTTGTTTGTTTAGTCTCTTTTAGTTTTTACTTTTTACAGTCACCATTTCTACCACAATCTAACACCTTAATCCAATGTCTGGGTCTCAAATATGACAGTCAGTCCAGAGTTGAGGCCCCTGTCTGAGATCTCGTATATCTTCTTATCTAATCACTATCATCTTTTTTTGTTGGTTGAGGCGGTGTGAGGTTCTCTCTCTTTTCACTATTTTTCTTCTTTGGCCGTAACGAAGTCAGAACTACTCTTTACCTCTTAGCACCGTAGTGAAAGAAGCATCAGTCTTTATGATTGTCTCCCTTTCTCTTTTACCATCGACTACAAAATGGCGACCCCGACGAGATATTGTGGCAGCCTTTGAATTGTTCTGTTAGAATTGTTTTAGTATCTAGTGATTGTTTTGTGTGATAGGTCAGTGTTTATGTTTGTGGTGTTCATTGTCTTTGAGTTGTGACATTAGAACCCAGGTTTGCTGCTGAGATCCCCCGGGCATTCCTGCACAAGAGAGGAGTCCCCTGTATGGTGAGTGGGCTCAGATAAATTGCCTCCTAGTACACTTTCACTGTATCCTATCCAGAGCAAGGATGGCTCTGTCTTCAACGTTAGGGACCGTAGTTCCCCTCCCAGTTGGTGCCCCTGACGTCACAGGGCCCACTGGTGAAGTCAGGTACATAGTTGCACCTGTGAAGATAGAAGTACCTTGTTTTGGCCGGCAAGGTGGGCCAGCTGTTGAGGAGTATGTGAGGAAAGTGAGATCTGCATGGAGGGCTGGTGCGGTGTGTGATGAGGACAGAGTTGACATCATTTGGGAAAGTGTTGCTCCCAATGTGTGGGCAGAGCTTGAACTTAGGTCAGTTTGTAATGACCCTGAAGAGTTGCTGCAGACCATTCAGCAGGTGTATGGAGAGCAGCGCAGCATGGTGGAACTTGCTGCAGCTTTCTTCCAAGTGAAACAAGATGCTGGGGAATCCATCATGGATTTCTCTCACCGGGTCCACAAAGCCTTTCGTTTGGTGCTGGAAGCTCAGAGAAAGAGGGGCATGGTTGCTTGGGATCCAGTGATCCTAAGAGACTGGTTTGTTGCAAAACTACATAATGTTCTCAGCAGGAGAATGGCAGAGGAGAGGATATCGCATGACCATTCAGTGACTTTCCTTTGTGTTAGAGACTTGGCCATGCGATGGGCTGGTGTGTCGTTAGCTCCAGAAGTCTGTACATACCAATATGTCGAACCTCAAGATTACAGCTCAAAGAGGTGGCATAATGTCAGTGGTGAGTGTCAAAGGGTCCACCATGATGATGTGGTGGGGGAGCTTCAAGCTGAGCTAGGTCGGATGAGAGCCTTAGCTGATTCGTTGCTGCAGCCCAAGGTACAACGCAAGAGGTGCAATGTTTGTCGAAGCCGCACACACCTCCAAAACAGGTGTCCGAAGAGAGGGGTTGGTGTTATTCAGAACCCCTCTGGAGTCAATTGTAGCAAAGCATTTGCCAGCGTAAGCCACCGAGACCAGCAGGGCCTTAAGCGACAACAGAGTCCGCCCCAGGTTGATCCTTCTAAAGGATCAGCCCCAGCAGTTCAGGTGGGTGCAGTGTCAACTTCTGATAGCCGGATGGTTATGCGTGGCAACCAGAGAAATTTCTTTCGCAGGAAGAGGCGGAGGAAGAGGGGACGAGTGAAGTCTCCTGGTGTCAGTGTGGTCGACCAGATAGGTATTAGAAATGTGACAGGTGGACCGTGTTTTGTGACTGGTGTGGGCCTAAATGTTCTGCATACCGACATGTCATCTCGTGACTTTGTGCAAAAGGGGATTGTGAAAGACCACCAGCAAGAACTTTTGCCCGTTAGACATGGTTGTGAAAGATAGAGACTGTTTTCATCCGTTTAGGAATTCCAGTCTTTTGGATTGACAGCCTTAGTGTAGTTAGTTAATTAGCAGTTATGTTTTGCTGTTGTTATATATTATGATTGCAGGTAGATGGTGTCATGTGATGACATGTCTTTCTTTTAGAGTGCAAGAACGCCAGGCAGACCAGGTGAAAGGGGTGGTTCTGTTGTTCATGTGGTGTTGTCATTACCACCATGTCCAGTAAGAGAGTAACTTCCAGAGTGAATTCATGAGGTGGGATATTATTGAAATAACAATGTTTTGTTGGCCCGGTATATTTTCCTTTATGTTTATATTCAGGTTACAGGTGACACATGATGAAATGTTCTTTTTAGTGTAGAGATACAGGTTGATAGAAAAACAAGTCATTTAGGTACCACAGTAGCTGCAGGAAGCTTATATTTGAAGAGACAAATGGTATTATTGATAAATACATTTTGTGTTGAATTTCCAGAGTTAAGGGAAGTAGTAACCAATATAAAGGTTACTTGTTGAATGTTTATGTAGCTTTTATGTTTGTTTATTTATTTTTATGTAAGAAGTGAGGGTTGTATTCATTTTGTTATGATTGGTGCTCTTATAGCAGAAGAGCTATTTTTCATCACTGATATTATTTTAATCATTAGTACCAACAACTGAGTTAGTATAGTTTATACTTTTGTGTTCAGATTATTGGTATTTGGAACTGACTGATGTCTGGTGATGTAATCTACACTGTTTCACATTGTAAGTGATGTATGAAAAGAAAAAGACTATTTTTTTTAGTGGTACTCTTCAGGGATATAACCAGCAGTTTAGGTTTTGGAGGAGGTAACATGTGACATAGATTTGTTTTGCCTTTGTCATTTTGATGGCAGTTTGTGTGTAAATTTAAATGAATCCTTGTTTCATTGATGATTAATTTTGGATGAGGTCACAGGTGGCTTTATTTTTTTTGGACGTTGGTAATTTTGATGATGGTTTATGTGTAGATGTTAACTTGTAAAGAGATAGTTGGGGTAAGGGGATACGATAGTCCATTCCTTTTGACGGGACGTCAAAAAAAGTAAGGGGTTGGATATGTGATAGCGCCAAACCAACGATTTATTTTGGTTTGGTCTGCCTCAAGAAAATATCTGGCAACGCCGGAAACGCCACTCTGAAACAAAGGGACCGGAGTCCATTGTTCCTTGTAGCAGCCAGCGGTGTGGGAAGGCAGGCGCTGGGGCCCTCTGTAGTTTTGTGGCCAGCCCGCTTTGAGACAAGATATGTGGGGTTTCCCATCTGTTCATCATTGAACAACATATGTCAGAGGAAAAATCTGTAAGTTTAAAATGTTTAATTTAATAAATATTTGTTAAATCGCAGCACACGCCATGTTACAGGCTTGAAAAGCGTTCACGTGGGAAAACCGATGTGTGGGAACAAAGCTGTTAAGCAGAGTGGTAGGAACAAAGAAATATAAATAGATAATGTAGATAAGTATTACTAAAGTGAGCTGTTCTACAGATCAATGTAAAGTCCCTGAGGTTTTAGGAATATAACATTTAATTCATAGAGATGCCAGCAATCAGACAATGGTGATGTGAAATACGGAGATAGGTCATTAGTGGTGGTTAAATATGGTAGAGACTGATGTCATGTCATGCCAGCCATGCTGGCACAAGATTATTTTGTTGGGAATTATTTTACATGGTTATCCTATGGCATTAATGTGTTACTGGCTAAATAGATATGTGGGAGATTCACCAAAATATACAATGTGTGGGGTCATAAATTAGTTTATAGTAAAGACTGAAATAATGCCACATGGTGCCATGCAGGCCATCTTGGCATGGAAGGGAGTAAGTGCTTGTGAGGTTGCTAGAAATGAAGGTTACTTAACAACAGAGTGGTGAGAATCATATGTGTATGTGTATACAGCAGCAAGATATGTTTACAGGATTATTCTGTGACAATGGTGTGACAATCACATTGGGTGTTTGGTCAAGAGTTGGGTATGAACACTCCAAAGCAACATGAGTAGGGGGAAAATAACCATAATATATGTGTAATATTTATAACATGTGTAAAGCAGGGAAGGGTACTTACATGTTATATGTGGCAATGATGGGTTAATGGTTAAGCTATGTAGTTAGAACATGTAGGTAATAAATAGAAGTGTAGGACATAATGTGTTGAATTGTAGGGATGCCATGCAGATTGATAGCCACTAGGCGTAGGAAATAATACATCTTAATACGCGGGGTGCATATCAGCAATCATTGTGTAATCGTAACTGCGAATGAAGTGTGGCTTTACTGAGGGAGAACAGGCAGGTGCATCTGGAACTGATATTGGTAAAGGGGTTTCTCATTTAGCATTGAAGTCTGGTGTCACATCTGCTACCAGAATGCAGTAGTGTTTGTGCTAGTGTATCAAACTGGGAGTTTTATGTGTAGTAAAACAGGGTGTTTGTTGTACCAGGGGAAGGGTGTGATTTATTGCTACGTACCACCTTTTGCAAAGATATATGCACTTGCGATGCGACACAAAGCGTAAGAGAAGAAAATGTATAACCGGGGTATCGTAGGAAGAATGATGGGAAATAGAGGGCATAACTGCACATTTGCTGTCCACTCACAGATAAAAGTACACTGGTGTAGTTGGCATTAGTGTGTAATAATGACATAATATATATAGTACACTGGTTGTTATACTAGTGCTGATATTTTGTTTCTGCCCATGAACATGGTTATGACATAATATATATAGTATACTGGTTGTTATATTAGTGCTGATGTTCTGTTTCTGCCCATGAACATGGTTATGCTTTGATCCTGTCTCATATGGATGATGCACTCTTACTTGATACTATGGTGTATTTATTTTATGAACTGTCTTAGTAGCCTCAGAGTTCCTCGGTTGAGTTCCTGTGTAATACATGTCTATCTTCAACTTTCTGTGAATGTGGTGATTCTTTTATGTGCAAATGTTACATTGCCACATTCTACAAATATGGTAATTCCACTGGGTATATGTGTCCATTGCTTTTCACGGTTGAACATGTTTTGCCTGTTGGTTATTAATTTATAATATCATGCGGTAATGTGTGATGTCATATTGTTGTTGATATCCTTTATCAAAACATGGACATTGCAGGAGCAGTGTGTCCTATATCATATGGCATCCCTCATAAGTTTAGGTATTTAAATGACAGAGGAAAGGTGGAGCATTGAGTATTATGATTGTAGTGATGGCTATGGTAAAAGTGACCATTTGATGATGGTGATTATGATTGTGGTGATGACTATGTTGAGGCTGATCATGTAGTGATATCAGCTAAGATGATTGGGATTGTGATTGTGGTGATGGCTATGGTGAGAGCAATCATTTGATGAGTGTGATGTTTTATGTGGCGATATATGTTATATGTCTGAGTTGTTGGCAGTGACTTATGTTATAGCCTGTGTCCTGATTGTTGCTGGTGTCATGTGTAGAACTACCTCTGGTATGTTGTTGTCTAGCTGTCATCAGTACAAAGGTGTGTGTCCTGGTGATGTCATGTTGAATTGCATATCCTATGTCTGCTTGATTGCTGTTGGTGCATTGGACTGTATTTATGTCCCCTATGTACATGTTCAAATGGTGTTGTCCTGTTAGAGTTGTTGTACACCGGTGTAGCTGAGTTGTGTTCGGTGTTGATTTTGACAAGTTGATTAGTGTTGCTGTGTAACATTGGCATTTATGGGGGGTATTGTCAGCCTGGGCTGTTGGGGATAAGTTGTGTTGGACCAGAAACCTGTAGGTAATGACCTCCCTGAACTGAAGACATTATGTAAGTGAATGCTGGGCTGTATGGGAGGTGGAGCAGGCTGAGGTTGTTGCATTAGAAGGTGTTCTATCCTAGCAATATCAAGTGTAATCTCATGACAGCAGTGGCACAACTGGAGAAGACAATAAAGTGGGTGATCTGATGATGCATCATTGACTGTTGTATTTAACCATTAGAGATGTAGTCTCATGATAGCAGTAGTACAACTAGAGGGAATAGCAAAGTGGATAATTTGATGGAAGACATTTGTTATATGTAGGTTAATTCAAATGTTATATTGCATGTGCTCATTGCTTCATGTGTTTAATATGTTGCCTTTACCATGATAATCATAGATTGTGTTTTCCATTGTTACAGGAGCGGCTGACTAGTTAGTGTCAGCAGGCCTGGGTTCTTGGTGGGATAGTAAATTGTGTCACAACTCTTTGTTTATGTCGTGTCTTGGGGTTTATGTTGTGTAACCTATGTTTTTGTAGTGCCTTATTGTCTGTGCAGTGTTGCTTGTGTCAAGGTTCTTTATTGTCAGTCTAACCAGCTATTGCTTGGAGCACCTGTGTTGTGGTACTTGGTGTACCCTGTTGTCTTAAGTGATGTTGATTGGTTAGGGGTTACCCACTGTGGTGATTTGATATATGCAGTTGTCTATTGTATCTGTTATTGACATGCAATGTGCTGTTAGAAGAAATAAATAAAGAGCTTGTTTATTTGTCCTTGATTTGTTTGTTTAGTCTCTTTTAGTTTTTACTTTTTACAGTCACCATTTCTACCACAATCTAACACCTTAATCCAATGTCTGGGTCTCAAATATGACAGTCAGTCCAGAGTTGAGGCCCCTGTCTGAGATCTCGTATATCTTCTTATCTAATCACTATCATCTTTTTTTGTTGGTTGAGGCGGTGTGAGGTTCTCTCTCTTTTCACTATTTTTCTTCTTTGGCCGTAACGAAGTCAGAACTAAACCCTTATTTTATGAACAGTTAGACGATTTATTAACACAGACATACAGGGGACAAAATATCGTTCTTGCCGGCGATTACAACTGCGTGCTTGAAGAAATAGACGTGCTAGGGGAGAAGTAAGAACACAGCTGAGGAGGGCCGGCGGGGACGGTATACATCAACTAGATACACTACGAAACATCATCGATACTCACAACCTCACAGACGCATTCAGGCATACACACCCCGACAGTAGAGAAACGACATACACAAGCAAAACACACAACAGATCATCTAGATTAGATAGGATTTACACACCCGCAACACACCACATCATACAGATCAAACATCTACCGGAAACATTAGATTACACAGACCACAAAGGCATACTAGTACACATCAGCACAAACAGCACAGACACGCAGACATACAAACGGTCACCTCACTGGAAATACAATAATTCATTATTGAAACACCCAGAATATGTAAAATATATGACACAGCTCATACACACGTACACAGACAATATACCGACTGAGAACATCACACAATACTGGGACTTACTAAAAAGCACCATCGAAGCAGAACACAACACTTAGCAACCATGATTCACAAAGACAGAATAAGACAGGAACGTATCATACAAACAGCCATACGGCTAACAAAACAGACAGACAGGAATGCACCACACTTACACATACTAGAAACACAACTAGAAGAACACCAACAACACAGATATCTGGGTGCTCTTCTCAGAACAAAGCTCGACA
>OY992886.1:11993918-12048826 GCA_963921405.1 Cepaea hortensis | reverse complement strand
ACAAATTGGCTGGCTCTGACCCCCTGTAGATGGCCAGCCCGTGGATCGTGCCGATGTTATTAACGTCCCTTAAAGATATGGCGAGAACAGAGGACTTTGACGTCAGTGATTCCACATCGCTGTCCAGGAGGAAAGACCTGGGAGTAAGAATCGGCACAGCCAGACGCGAGAGGTACATCGGGAAAACAAAGCGCATCGTCAACCAACACAGAACTGGCACTATTAGCCACCGGACGCTGATGCATATGCTGGGGGGAGGATCTGAGCACCTATGGACATGTACGGAGTGCAATGAAGATACCCCAACTGATAACTGATAACTGATAACTGAAGTCAACATTTTAGTCCAACTGTCCGGTGTAGGGGCTGAACCCCTTACCTCGGCATCAGCACACCGGATGTTTAAGAACGTGCGTTCTTATCCATTTGAGCATACTGATCCACCGTAACGGTTTTAATCTGTTTACTGTTTGTACAGCAATGATTCTGTTTCTTTAAATGTCTATCACCACGTTTTATCGTCCGTCTGCAGAGAACCCAGATATTCACAACTCTTCACTTTCTGTCATTTATCCCCGTTGATAAACCTATTTCTTGCCACATTTAGTCCACAGGGACCAAAAAATAAATACATAAATGTATTTGCCGACAATAACACTCCAGAGTCCGATGTCGCCATTTCCAAATCTTTTAATTTCACGAATAGTACATTTCTTATAGTCCTCTTTGTGATGTTTCAATTTATTGTCTAAACCACGGGGGAGAAATTGATTTCCTACCAGTGCAAATCAATTTGTTTCTGAATTTGAGTCTTCAGAAACCTGGTAGCACATCCTCAGTGAATTTGATTGCGCTGAATTCTTGTGGGGAGGGGGGGGGGGGATGAAGTGTCGGATGTGAAAAGCGAATTTGCTTGCCTTTGTAAGACAGCTGCGGTTAGAAGAGGAAGTCTCAGGGTCTGGGGTAGTCTGCGCGCGTGCGTGCGTATGTGTGTGTATGCGCGTGTGTGTGCGTGTGCGCGTGTGTGTGTGTGCGTGTGTGCAAGACTGGAGAGTAACTTTCCGGACAGAATATAATGGGATGCATTTGAAGTGGTGAGTGAGGGAAGCGACAGGATGATTTTTTGCGACTGAACGTAAATCCTTTCATTGGTTTGGTTTGAATTGGTAAAGATCACGTTTATTGGACAGCCTTATAACTCTACAAGTGTCACCATCATCATCATCATCATCATCATCATCATCATCATCATCATCATCATCATCACCACCACCACCACCACCACCACCACCACCACCACCACCATCATCATCATCATCATCATCATCATCATCATCATCATCATCATCATCATCATCATCATCATCATCATCAGCATAATCAACACCATCATCAACATTTCCTCCGAAGTCGGAGAGTATCTGCCTGCACGGCGAGGAACCACCAGTCCGCACACCAATAAGCCAGACATGGGACAACGAATACTCACGCAAACCTCAGTCGAGTATGACATCATACTGATGTTGGACAACAGGATGCCTTCATCCGACATACAGGACTTCACGCTGGAGGTCACAGCCAGCGATTGCAAGCAAGCAAACAAGCATCATCAACATCATCATCATCTTCCACATTTAGCCGTCCATCCATTCTACCATTATCCCTACCCACTTCAACCTCAGAAGAGAAGTTATATTAGGGTCTATCCCTGGCTCAAATTAATAATCATGTGACCGAGTCAGCAACAAATATGATATTAAGGTGAAGGCAATTGTTGCCCTAAGAGGGTTGGGTCGTTGGGTGAATTAGTAGAAGTTCCAGCTCCCGGTGGGTGGCACTTGATAGTGTCATTCTGTGTGGGTGAACAATAACTTTGATGTCGTCAAATTATTATTGCTTTTAATGTACAGAAATTCTAAAACACATTGAATTGTTTCAGATTGGTTCCGTTCTCTTTGATGTTGCCTGTGGGTATAAAAATACCTCGGAACTATCTTTCATATTATTTTTGTTTATTTATACATTCCATGGAAGTTCTTTTATCCATTGCTAGTAATTACAGGCTGGGGAACGAACGAACGAACGAACGAGCGAACGAAAATCTTTATTTTCAAAGGGTTAAGAATTGGGCACGCATGCCCGTCTGACATTCTGCCCGTCTTCTCTATTTCCTCTCATACATTCTTTCATTCAACATCTCTTATGAAGCAATTCTTTGACAACAAAAGAACAATAAGCATTAAAACGCATGAAAAATAATCAATAATACATAACTCATTGATTCAATATTTAACATGGGCATCATAAATACCCAAGGTGGGTGTAACGTGCCACACATATGGGAATGTTTTTTTTTTTTTTGATAGTTGTCTTTCGAGATAATTTACCATTATTATTGTCTTTGTTGCTGTTTTTTTTTTAAAAGGGGCATGTAGTCTCTCCTGAGGTAGTGTTCAAACAGGTTGCGACTGTATGTATAATGATTGGTGGTGTCTTTGATTTCTTGTGGAAGATTATTCCACAACTGAGTGGTAGAGTATGTTAAGCTTGTTTTATATAAGTCTATCCTAGGTTTAGGAACATGAAGTATATTTAGTCGTTCGCTATGTCTTGCGTTATATTTAAACAATGGCCAAAGGTAGCTTGGGGCATTTTGAAATAGGATTTTGTGAGTTAGTTTAGCCTTATTAAAAAGTAGGCGTTTGTGGAGTGGCAGTAACTGAAGACGTTCATGTAGATTAGAATTGTCTGTAAACTAATCACGATTGATTAGACGCACTGCCCTTTTCTGGAGTGAATAAAGGCGTTTTGTAATTGATTTGAGCATCCATCCCAGATTGTGGAGCAATAATCAATATGTGTTTGTATGTGGGAAGAATAGAACATCTTTCTAGTGTTTTCGTCGAGGAAGTTTTTAATTTTGGCAAGGTGGTATACTGTTTTGGCTATTTGTTAAACTAGAGCATGAACATGGGAATTGAAGGATAGATTTTGATCTATGATAAGACCCAGTGCCTTGTGCTCAGTTACACTTTCTATAGGCGTGCTACCAATGTGCAGCTGAAGAGTTCTCTGTGAGTTCAGAGTGTGAAGTCTTTGCCTTGTTCCTATTAACATAGATTTTGTTTTAGAAATGTTAATTTGCATGTGATTTGCATGACGCCAGTTAACTACACTATTTATTTCCTGTTGCAAGGATGATTCTAGCACATCACGATCAGTAGCATTTGTATATACTGTGCAGTCGTCTGCAAATAGATCGCAGGACGACGACAGATATAAGGGAAGATCATTTATATAATGGCAAATAACAGAGCGCCAAGTATAGACCCCTGATGTACTCCAGTATTAATGATAATGGCTTGGGATAGGGATTTATTGTGTGATATTACTTGTTTTCTGTCTAATAAGAATCTTCTTCTTCTTCTTCTTCAGAGTTCCGAGCCATTGAGGTTCTTTGCTGCAAATACAATCCGTCTCCATTCGTCTCTCTGGTGGACCTTCTCTTGCCAGTCGTTGATTCCAAGTGCTTGTAGGTCTGTACATGTATTATCTCTCCACCGCCTTCTTGGTCTACCTCGGGGTCTACGGTCATTTATTTCCTGAGTGTAAGCGAGTTTTGTTTCCCTATTATCTTCCATTCTTTCTATATGCCCCAGCCATTGTAGTCTTAATGTCACTATATTAAAGCTTACTTTCATTGTTTCTAGTTTTGTAATTAGGATAGTATGATCTATCATATCGAATGATTTTTTAAAGTCTATAAACACCGCTCCACATAGAGTATTGTTGTTAATATTTTGATGCCAGTTTTCTATCATGTTTGTTAGTGCCGTATGGCAGGAATATTTTGGCCGAAATCCTGACTGACTGTCAGCTATTAGTTTGTGGCGAACTAAGTGCTCTAGTGTTGTTTTGTGGATGTGCTTTTCTAGCGGTTTGGATAAAGAGGATAATATGGAAATTTGCCTATAATTACTCATGATGCAATCGTCTAATGAACCAGCTTTTAAATGAGGATACACTTTAGCGATTTTAAAGAAGAAATATGTACGTTAGTATACCGTTAAATGTTAAATTTCACAGAGAACAGGAAGAGAAAACAGAAAACAAGAAGGTAAATGGGCTTAAGAAAACTGGGTGTGTAGGGGGAGAATTTCACAATCTAACACAAACATACTCAAATATAAATCAAACACACAAACAAACATACAAATACCCGAACACACGTACACAGAAACAGATACGCAGACACACACCATAAACACACAAACAAACACACTTACACAGAAACACACACAGAGATAAACACCACACACACACACACACATACAAAGATACACACATATACAAACATACATAAATATACACGTACACATAAACACACAACGATACAAACACACACAAACATAAATACAAACCAACGTACACAGAAACAGATATACAGACGCACACAAACATACATACAAACACACGCACACAGAAACACACTCAAAGACACACACACACACACACACACACACACACAACACACACACACAAGCTTACCTTCAAACACACGTACACAGAAACAAATGCAAAGATACACAAACAAACATATACAAACACAAGCAAAATACACAAAGGAACACACATAACCACTCTAGCATACACACACAGAAACACATACACATTTATACACTCACAGACACATACAAACACACGTAAACAGAACACATACACACACACACACGCACACACACACACACACACACACACACACACACATATACACGTAGGAAGAAAGCTTAATTGAATTGTTCCTTAGCTAGCCTCTACATTGTATCAGTTCGTGTCTTGTGATGTCTGGTGTGTGTGTGAGTGTGTGTGCGTGTGTGTGTGTGTGTGTGTGTGCGTGCTTGCGTGCGTACATGCGTGCGCCAATTTGTTCTGTATCCGTTTTACAGCATAATCAGGAGTAAGGGACAGCCTTGACAAGCTAATATCTAACTGTCACCGGGTGTCTGTTGTCAATTTGAAATATTTTTCTCTCAATCTCGTCTTTGTCTCAGGTGTTGAAACCACTGTTTGTTGCAGACGTACTGTCAGCATGACATTGTCTCTCTACATTTCTTATTCATTGGTAGCTTAGTATTAATTACTGTGGTATGTGGTATGTGTGTGTGTTTGTGTGCGTGTGTGTGTGTGGTGTGTGTGTGATGTGTGTGGTGTGTGTGTTTGTGTGGTGTGTGTGGTGTGTGTGTGGTGTGTGTGTGTGATGTGTGTGGTGTAAATGTGGGATGTGTGTGTGCTGTGTATGGAGTTTGTGGAGTGTGTAATGTGTGTGATGTGTGCGTGTGTGATGCGGGCGGTATGTGTAGTGTTAAGTTAAAATCATGAACATTAAAAAATGCAGGGCATGAAAGCCGTCCTGTAAAGGGCATGCAACTGACTATTACTGTTAGGTGTATTTTTGTTATTTCCTTGTATATTTAAATCAACAATCAATTAATTAATCAATCAGGTGTCGTCTCCACAATAAAGGTTGGTTGCAATTTATCTCCAACACTGTCTACATCTCGTCTTGATTGTACAATCTGTCAGACTGCTGTTAATCCATCTCTTGATGTTATCTTTCCAATTGTATCGTTGTCTACCTCTTGCTCGCTTGCCTTCACCTTGCCCTCCAGTATGGTTTTTATAACAGGGTTATGTCTTTAACGTGGCCGAAATATTTCACTTGTCTCTTTTTATTTCATGTATCAACTCTCTTTTTATTTCCAGTTTTTCTAGAACCTCTGCATTTGAGGGTGTTTGTTTCCATGAAATACGACGTTTTCTTCGGTATATCCACATCTCCAAGGGTCTCTACTCGACTTTCTAATTGCCTGTCATTGTCAGGGCTTCCACGCCATATATTATTGTTGAATATACATAACATTTGATAATTCTCATATTTACTGCGATAATAATCTCATTTTTACCGCGATGTTATTTTTTTGTTTTTGTTTTTTGTTTTGTTTTAATCTGTAGGAGATTTTGAGTTATTTTTGTTTGCGTTCCCCTTCTCCATATCGGAACCATTTAGATATTGTATTGGTTACTGTGCTTATTTGTAGAAGATTTCGTGTTTATATTTGTGGTACACGTCCCCATATCCGACCCTATTTGACACTCTTTTGGTTATTTTGATTATTTGTAGTATATTTCGTGTTGATTTTGTTTGCGTTTCACTTCTCCATATCGCGCAATTGTCTGATAAATAGGGTCATTTCCCTTCTGCTAACTTGTATTCCTTCTTCCAAATCATTGACCGAAGCAGAAATCTGCAGTTAGTTTCTGTGATGTGATAGGGCGTTCACCTTTTGAAGGCCTGAATGCAAGGAGGAATAGATGGCCAGTCTATCCCTCACTTAGCAAACGACGAACTCAGGTGTCAATTCTTCGCCCTACCGAACTCAGAGCATTATCAGCGTAGCTTCGTATTAACTACGCTAACGTATTAAATCATTGAACATCATCTCATTTAATCTTGTTCCTCTTATAACTTACTGTGTCATCATCATCATTATCTTATTTCGTCTGCTTCCTCTTATATCTTGCGGTGTCAAGGCGAAGCATAAACAGCGGGTGGGTGCCAGTTTTATGGACTTCATGTATCGAGATTTCTATGGACTCTGTTATTCCACTTGTCCATTGCTTGCATGGCCGGCCACTTCTTGTGGTTCTATTTGGTCTTACAACATTGCTTGCTGTGTTATACTGTTAGCTGGTAGCCCAGGTATATGGCCAAATCTTTTAATTTGTTATTTTCGAATGAAATCTAGTGCTGATTTAACCCACATTTTAGTCCTGATTTCTTCATTTCGGATTTTCTCTCTTCTTGATACTTTGAGTATTCTTCTCAGGAATAATTGGCCAATATAGAGACCATTTTTGGTGAGATTATGGGCCTTATTTCATGTAGAATGCTGCATTGACAATACCACGAGCGCGGTCGAATATCCAAACAACACAAAAAGGGGTATCCATTGGGTTGACAAAATTCGAGAAGACCTGAACTTTGCTAACGACATAGTGTTTTTGAGTTCAACACACCCAGATGCCCAAGAGAAAATAAACCATCTCCAAAATGTTTCAGGACAAATTGGTCTCCAAATTAACACCACAAAAACAAAAACTATTGATCTTACCAACAGTTCAATTCAGGTCGAATATCGGTTTGATACAACTACTCGTTGCTTGCTATGGGAGAAAAAGACTAACCACCTATGTTTCTTGCACTCCGGTCTATAACATGTGATGGTACTAACACATCATAAGCCCATAGCAAGTCTCTGTCTGTATCAAGTTGAGAATTACAGCTATTGTTTAGTTCTCGCCTTCTGTGAATCCTTTTTATACATGGTTTTCTGATTTTATAATTTGATCCATTGTCCATTGGTAAGCTGGTTACCGTTGTTTAGTTAGTTAGTCGCTGTTCCAGCTTCACGACAAAGAGTTCCCCGTCATGCTCCATTCCTGTGCCATTAAATATCACACAAAACGCTCCTCACTGCCACATGTAAAAAGTGCAACAGACAGGAGTCTCGACAAACCAACAGCCCGCACATGTATAGTATGCATAATACCGCCGCCAGAATGCCAACACAAAAGTGTGCTACGAAAATTAAAGTTCATCATCGATGGAAGCGGCAGTCACTAGAAATCCGTTGTTTGCACGACGGCACTGTCATTGCTTTTTCTGATGGCGCGTGATTCTGTTGTTCACTATAGTTTCCATTATCTTTCAGATGCATGATGTTAGGAAGATTGGCCGATAAGATTCTATCCTTTGTGTTTCTTTGTTCACTGGTATTGTTAAAGCTTTTCCTGATTATTTCAGTATTTCCCCAATAAGCCATATTTTATAATACGTTGTGCGTGCGTGCGTGCGTGCGTGCGTGCGTGCGTGCGTGCGTGCGTGCGTGTGTGTGTGTGTGTGTGTGTGTGTGTGTGTGTGTGTGTGTGTGTGTGTGTGTGTGTGTGTGTGTGTGTGTGTGTGTGTGTGTGTGTGTGTGTGTGTGTGTGTGTGTGTGTGTGTGTGTGTGTGTGTGTGTGTGTGTGTGTGTGTGTGTGTGTTTCCAGTGTTTATTTCAACTCTTTTTTTGGGTACCTATTTCAGAATTGTATACTTTAGCATGTCAGCTCTTCCTGTGATGGCGGAGTCGAGTCCACAACCGACATCACAGCATAAAGGACAATCCCATTCGTGTCTCATCTTCAACAGACAGCGAAGAGTCCCAATACTATTGGTACAAGTTGTAGTCTGAATATGCGTCTATGAACTCTTTCCTCGGAGTCCTGAATGTCTGCCAGATCCTCTGGTCACTCCCCGTTTGGAGTGCAAATAATTACTCCAGCAGACGACAGTCATTCGCTGCATATTGTGTAACGATGACTGGAGCATATTTTTCATGACATCATGTACTTCATTTTTCAAATTTGTTTTACATACAAAGTGTAGTGAGACTTTACAAACACTCTGTATCTTGTTATGTAACAAATATATGATACTTTAACACGAAAGTCTTTAGCTGGAGTCTCTTTCTGTCTCTGTTTCTCTGTCTGTCTCTGTCAGTCTCTCTCTCTCTCTCTCTCTCTCTCTCTCTCTCTCTCTCTCTCTCTCTCTCTCTCTCTCTCTCTTTGTCTCTCTCTCTCTGTCTATCTATGCCTCTGTGTGTGTGTGTGTGTCCCTCTCTGTATATGTCTCTCTCTTTCCTCTTCTATTTGCTTTTCTCTGTTCCGTTCTCACCCTCTTCCACTTCTCTTTACCTCTCCTCTCCGTTCTGAAGTTTAAAGAGTGAGTAAATGCACTAATGGTACTATTAGTATTGGTACTCTTTGCTGCCTGTTGTAGATGAGGACGGAGCACTTGCGGAAATGTCCCGAGTGTTGTGGTGTCGGTTCTTAACAAAACTGAAATGGGTGCTCAACCGTTCTCCGAAGATAACTCTCCCTTTTCAAAAACCGTCCTAAAATATGCATGAATGAACTTCCATTATTGAGAATTTCCTACTAACAAATTACGAAATGTGACAATTTGGGAAATCATAGTTGTTAGAGCATCTCTCCATTGAAAAAGGAGTAACATAGAATTCGGGGAAATTGGAAAACTACAAATTCAAGAATAGACAAGAGAGCCAATGCTTTGGGCGGGATTCAGGGTCGTATTAAAGAAGTCTATGTAATTAGCATCTCTCAACGGCTGAGATTCCGGGGGCTATAACTTAACGTGGCTTTTGTGTCCTGGTCTGAAACTAGGCCATGTCTTCATTTAGATGAAAGGAATTTTAAAAAAAAAGTTTTTCGATTTTCTTCTAAGTTTTAAAATGAATCACCGGCATCATTATAATTGTTATCATCGTCGTCATCATCATCCTCGTCATCATCATTGTCATCGTTATCATCGTTATCATCATCATTGTTATTATTATCATTGTCATCATCATTGTCATCATTATCAACACGATCACTGTCATCGTCATCAACCCGTCGTCGTCATCATCATCATCATCATCATCATCATCATCATCATCATTATCATCATCATAACAATCGTTATCATCATCATCATCATCGTAATCGTCGTTGTCATCATCGTCACTCTCATGACACGAGACTGAATAATTGTTGTCCTGGTACACGCACGCCCACTTGATGTCATGAGTGTGCTGTTTGTCATCCATTGGTTGATTTTACTGGTATAGAATTAGTACTTGTCGTGAACAATAATTTGAGTTGTCCGAATTAATACTTTGAGTTGTCAGAAGTAACACTTTGAGTTGTCAGAAGTGATACTTTGAATTGTCAGAAGTAACACTTTGAGTTGTCAGAAGTAACACTCTGAGCTTACAGAAATAACACTTTGAGTTGTCAGAAGTAAATAATACTTTGAGTTGTAAGAAGTGCCATTTTGAGTTGTCAGAATTAACACTCTGAGCTGTCAGAAGTAATACTTTGAGTTGTCAGAAGTAATTAACACTTTGAGTTGTCAGAAGTACCACTTTGAATTGTCAGAGGTAACACTGTGAGATGCCAGGAGTAATACTTTGAGTTTCCAGAAGTAACACTTCAAGTTGTCAGAAGTAACACTCTGAGTTGTCAGAAGTAACACTATCAGTAGTCAGACATTGACATTGGTATGAGTGGTTGGCTAGAATATTCTGTTTGACTCTCTCACATCATCCACTGTATACACGATGCACCACACAGTGACACATTAATTTTAAAAAAAAAATTTACACAGCGCCGTTAATACTTTACATAATCATATAATTATATTAACACTCTTGACTTACTATCAATATAAGACAATCGATAGCTAAACTATCTACAATCGGCGGCATTATAAATGGTGCCATTGCCCACAAGGAGTCTGAGTCGGTCTAACCTCCACCACGGTCTCAGCTCTGACTGTACTATTTTGGAGAAACCTTTTCTCCTGGACGCGGTCGAAAGCGTTCTTCTCGCACAAGGCGATCTGCACTTTCAACGGTGCTAAGAGTAAGAGATTTAGTCACACTCTTGGTCCCTCACACTCACCCCCGCTCTAATTAGTCTGTCAATAATAAATAACACACATTAGCACCATATTTAAGAATCAACAACATTTAGAGACAGCGGGTAATGAAGCGAGTCAGAGAAAGATATGTTCTTTGATGTGTTTTAATCACACAGTATGCAAACAATGAGAGTTATAGAATGCATGGCATTGATCGCTGTTGTTTGTCATAATATAAGTATAAATAACCGAAGGACTAAGTGACTTAAGCACCAGTCCTTGTGAGGACTATATCAGTCCTTGTGAGGACTATACCAGTCCTTGTGAGGACTATACCAGTCCTTGTGAGGACTATACCAGTCCTTGTGAGGACTATAGGACTATACCAGTCCTCGTAAGGACTATACCAGTCCTAATGAGGACTAAAAGAGTTAAAGATCAGTCCTCGCGAGGACTATACCAGTCCTTGTGGGGACTAAATGAGTGTAACACCAGTCCTTCTGTGGACTAATAGAGTTCAAGACCAGTCCTTTTAGAGTAAGCAACGAAACAACTGGAAGCTACTGAATCTGGTAGACCCTCCTAAGGACCGGTCCGCATCAGGACCAACTTAACGAAATAATTCGAAATAATAATAAAATAAAAAATTTCTTATGTTAGCGCCGTATGTTGAGTCTTAGATATGAATGCGCTACCGTATGACAGTAGAGGATGCAACTGGCTTTCCGGTAGTGCCGAATGTTGGGTGGCGTTCACCAATCCCAGGTGACTCTGACAGCGTCATTGACTTGGCTCTGGTGTCGCCCGCCATCGCACCAAGGTGCCGGTGGGGCACACTGTTATACCACGACAGTGACCACTACCCTTGTATCATCCTGATCAAGAAAGACGGGGCCATGAGTCAAAGAAACAAGACAAATGCCTTCCCGTATGACAACACTGGTCAAGACGCCATAAGCAAGATCAGAAGAAGGAAACTAACTTCCTCCCGCAGGAGACAAGAAAGATGGTTGCAGCCACCATGGTGGAATGGAGAGGTCGAGAAGGCATGGCTGGCAAAGAGGCTGGCTGTCAAAGACTGGCATAAAACCAGAAAGGCTAACATGCCACAGGTTGAGTTGGCGGACCTGAAGACTGAGGTCGATAGGACGATGCCTTTATTCAAATCCTGCACTAAACAGGCCAAGGCCGAGAAATGGGACGAGTTCTACAGGAAGGTGTGCTCCGAGCGATCTTTCACGACATTCTGGCGCCTCCATAAGAGCATGAACGGTGCTGCACAACGTAGGGGTATTCCAGACTTTCAAAGTACAGACCTCACATGGAAAAAGTCGGATGCGGATAAAGGTAAGGCCTTTCTTGCACGCTACATAGAGCAGACTGACCAGAAAGACGAGCCCGCCAGACAGAGGACCACAACGACACTCTCTCAGCTGTGCGAGAGGGTCGGTGCAGACGAAGAATGCATAATCACAGCTGAGACAATACGTGCGATGCTCAAGAAATCACCTAACACCGCCCCAGGCCCAGACGGCATCCGATATCGTGACCTACTGGTGATGTCAGATGATGCTCAAGATGTCTACGAAGGATTTCAGGTCAGAGAAGAGACATGTGCGGCCGCCATAGACTTAGAGGACGCATACAATAGAGTATCATTCGAGCACTTGATGCAAACCCTCCTCAGAATGAAAGTGCACCCTCACCTTATACGATGGGTAGCTGCAGTTCTGCTCCAAAGGAAGGTGATGCTAAGATGCGGGAGTTGGTCTTCTGAGCCGATAACGATACGTCCAGGATTGCCGCAGGGTTCACCACTGTCACCAGTACTATTCAACGTGTATACGGTGCCAATCACTGAACAACAGTTGGACGGGAGGGGTAGGACTCTTGTCATTCGTTGACGACATCCTCGTGTATCGACAGGGTCGAGACAGACAGGCGGTTGCCCAATGATATGCAGGGCGAACTAGATCGAATTTCCTCATGGTGTGTTGATGCCGGCACCCTTGTCAACCCTGCAAAGGCATCGGTTACATGGTTCTCCCTAAACAACCATATTGTGAACAAGACCTGCCGGCAGTAAGAATGGATGGGAGCATTTTTAGTAGAACCCAGTCAATGACATATCTTGGCGTGAGGCTTCATCGTAGCCTGTCCTTCAGAGAGCATGTCGATTATGTCATAACGAAAGCTCGAAAAGGTTTGTCAGCAATGAGATTGCCAATATCGAGCAAAGACTGCTAATACTTCTGTTCCAAGGACTGGTGCTTTCACGCATCGAGTATGCCCTGGCCATCCTCACTGTCAGCCCTACACAGATTGGAAGACTTGAAAAGGTACAAATCGAAGCCATGCGCATCATTTTGGGCTGCACGAGAGACACCAGCTGTGTAGCAATGAGATACCTCCTTGACTTCCCGACAATGGAACACAGGATCAAGATCTGGAGAGCTCGTGCATACTTAAATATAAGTGCAGATGAGCAGCACCCTCTGCATGATGCTATATTCAGAGAAAAGGGTAACAGGCTAAAGAGGGGCAAATCATGGATGGGTCGGGCGGAAGATGTCGTCAGACAGGTCTGCAGTCTTATCAGTATCAACCCCGGCAAGGAATGGGTACCGGTGCCTCCAGCTTTTAAGTGCACTTTCTCCTGCATTATCACACTCGACAGACGGTGCAGAGAGCAGAACCCTGCCGCTGTCAATGCAGAGGTCAACGCGCTCATCTATGAACACTCAGACAGCCCCGAAGTGCTCATCTATACAGATGGATCTGTTGTAAAGCAGTAGAGAAGTGCGTGGGCATTTACAGCCCGTTCAGAGGGCCGAACAGTTCAAGAATCCAGTGGTGCCCACTTTATGACCACGTGCAGCATGACGATGGAGGTGATGGCAGTTACACAGGCTTTCATATGGCTGGAATCACAGCATTATACCAACGTGTGTGTACTAAGTGACTGGAGCTGTACGCAAACAATGGACTGAGTCGCTGCGGAAGTCTGTTGTCCGTAAAGTCACCTTCATCTTCGTCCCAGGACATGCGGGAGTCGAGGGAAATGAACGAGCTGATAAACTGGCTGGCTCTGCACCCCCTGTAGATGCCCAGCCCATGGATCGTGCCGATGTTATTAACGCCCTTAAAGGTATGGCGAGAACAGAAGACTTTGACGTCAGTGAATCCACATCGCTGTCCAGGATGAAAGACTTGGGAGTAAGAATCGGCACGGCCAAGCGCGAGAGGTATATTGGGAAAACGAGGTGCCTCGTCAACCAACACAGAACTGGCACTATTAGCCACCGGACGCTGATGCATATGCTGGGGGGGGGGAGGATCTGAGCACCTGTGGACCTGTCCGGGGTGCAATGAAGATACCCCAACTGATAACTGATAACTGATAACTGATAACTGATCAGCAATCCCAACACCGCACATTTAGCCAACGGTTTCGGAAGCAGAAGAAGAATCTGTCTTCACGATAAATAGGTCAATATCTTGAGGGCTAAGATACTTTCGACTTGAAATGTGATATCTCTTGTCTGTCTGAATGGTTTCGTTTCCCAGGTTTGCGGTTTTTGCTGATTATTTAATTTCGCTGGGATATTTGCATTTCGTATTCGTAGATTATGGTACTTCAGGTGTACTGTAATTTTCTTGCTGACCATGGACGGACAGGAACACGAATGTGTCGGTTTGCTTCCAGACTGCCCGCAGCTGGTTTCGAACCGTCGATTCAGTGTGTCGGAGGACTGAAACGCGTTCACTGCTTCTGAGACACAGTACTGGTAACACCAAACAATATCAAACACACAAGTAACTCTTTGATCTTATTATAGTGTCTCGGACTTGGCAGCAGCCGACAGATGGTTGCTGGTTATGGTTTCAAGTTAGAGACGGTGGGTAGAGGATCTCTCATGAAGACAATGGCTACGGTCATCCGATCAGTATGGCCACTGTCAAGAAGGAAGAATAATAGACTTCCCTTCTTATTAATTCCCAGGCAGAGGATGCTAGTCAGGCTTGATTGGTATCCCCTCTATGCGGGTATATTCAGATGGGAGTGGCTTCGGGAGTAAATCCCGAGGACAAATCCGGAGATGGAGTCCCTAAGGCAGTTCCATGTTGTAAACAACATAGTTCTGGCAACTCCTGCGACGGCACCGATGCCAAGTTGCACTGGCTGCTGCCTTTCCCTTGGTCAACGTCGGCGACGTGGAGAGGGGGAACTTGCTACTGGACAACAGCTGGTTCTCCCATTCCATAACCCAGGCTTGTGCCCTCGAGAGGTCGCTTCAGCTCCGCGTAACAGAGGTGACACAACAGTGTCTCATGTAATAGGAAGAGGTCTGTTGGAAAACATTGTGACGACTAGAAAGATCACCGGTAGAAGAGGCAAGGCAGACCGAGAAAAATAATGCTGGATGGGCTGATACCGTGGTAGGGAGGAATATCGTCTGCAGAGTTGATTCAGAGCACCATGTACGAAGATCTGTGAAGAGACATGAACGCATACGCTAAATAGCAAGGCACATGATGATGATGATGATATCAGTTAGTGCTGTGAATTCATTACACACACACTGTGTCAGTAATGAAGAGAAAGCAACAGCTCCTGTAGAGGACACGAGGTTTCTCGGGTATATGGTGCTATATCCATACTTTTGTAGCAATGAGAAATCGATGGGTGACGTGGGCAATATCATCATCATGTGTCTACCAATAAGCGAGGGTGGACATGTTTTAACATCTCACGCGATCGCCAGAGTCGTGGATCTGCTCTTTTTCAGAAATTCACAACATTATATTAACTGTTTGAATATCAACACAGAAACCCCACACAATAACAGATGTTCCACATTCGAACAACACTTGTAACTGTGCATTGTAATTGTTTCAGCTAAAGTATCATTCATCTATTCACATCACACTTGTAACTGTGCATTGTAATTGTTTCAGCTAAAGTATCATTCATCTATTCACATCACACTTGTAACTGTGCATTGTAATTGTTTCAGCTAAAGTATCATTCATCTATTCACATCACACTTGTAACTGTGCATTGTAATTGTTTCAGCTAAAGTATCATTCATCTATTCACATCACACTTGTAACTGTGCATTGTAATTGTTTCAGCTAAAGTATCATTCATCTATTCACATCACACTTGTAACTGTGCATTGTAATTGTTTCAGCTAAAGTATCATTCATCTATTCACATCACACTTGTAACTGTGCATTGTAATTGTTTCAGCTAAAGTATCATTCATCTATTCACATCACACTTGTAACTGTGCATTGTAATTGTTTCAGCTAAAGTATCATTCATCTATTCACATCATATGATGTACGAGTATAACTCGTATATTTGCAGCATACACCTGCCTGACGAGATGCAGCGAAATATGCCAGGCAATAAATCGTTCAACATGCTGTTTGTTGCTTCTGTGTTTAAGATCGGCTTTGTGTTTTTGTCTCTACCATGCCATGTGACCAAGCCATTTAGATATTCACATCTCTGCCTTCCCCTGGTTCTTTTCCCCATTAATCTTGCCATTTGTATCCAAGTTCTCCAGTGTATTTCTTCTCATAACGTACCGACAAATTCTTGGCTGTCTACATTTATTTTCTCCAACCAGTTTACGTTTTTATTTGTTTCATATAGGACAATGCATTGTTTATTTTCACAGCATTCATTTGACAATGTTTTCTCTACGTGAATGTAACACGCACAATATATAATTGATGTACGAAAGATGAGTGATTGGAAGGGCCGAATGTAAGACGGGCCTGCGTGCCCAGTTTGTGACTCTTTGAAAATACTTTTCGGTAATTCCGTTATCATGTTTCACTCTCACTCATTTTACTCTCTCTCTCTCTCTCTCTCTCTCTCTCTCTCTCTCTCTCTCTCTCTCTCTCTCTCTCTATTCTCTCTGTCTCTTTGTGTCTCTATCTTTGCGTCTGTCTGTCTGCCTGCCTGTCTGCCTGCCTGCCTGCCTGTCTGTCTGCCTGCCTGCCTGCCTGCCTGCCTGTCTGCCTGCCTGCCTGCCTGTCTGCCTGCCTGTCTGCCTGCCTGCCTGCCTGCCTGCCTGTCTGTCTGTCTGTCTGTCTGTCTGTCTGTCTGTCTGTCTGTCTGTCTCACCAACAAACATATGTGCATACATATTTTCACTCACACGAAGACACACACGAACCCTAAAACAATCATATTCCCAGAGCCCTGGGGCCGGACGCCTGCTGAATCCATAAGTACTGATCAGTATGTAGGTTTGACTAATCTTTGTCAAGTATCAACTTACTATCTTCAACTTTGACAGACTACACGTCTCTCCGGACTTCAGTAGCACGCTCCAACTCTCCAAAGCTGCACAACCATAAATCTTTGCCACCCTTGTAATCTTGTCCAATCCAAGTATCGCCCCAATTCTCCAAAATTGCACAACCTTCAATCTCAAATACAACTTTGCCATCCTTGTAATCTTCTTCAATCCAAGTATCGCTCCAACTCTCCAAAGTTGCATAACCTTCGATCTCAAATACAACTTTGCCATCGTTGTAATTTTCTCCAATCGACGTGTCGCGCGCCTGATGGTGCGACTAAAATGGTGCTTTCAGTAGGATTTTCATTGTCAACATGTTCGTCTCCTGTAGCCCGGTTTACTAGTTTGGGAATGTTTTCAGACAGCGATTTGCATACTGCTACTGCCGCTTACACCTTCTGCATACCAGAATAAGGTTTCATCTGTAGCTTGGCGGACCTTTCAGCCAAGTTGTCCCCTCACATTCTTTGAAATTCGGAGCGTTATTATCCGACTCCCAAGATGTGATTAGAATGTGGGCAATTTTGAAAATTGATGGTTAAGATCTGAGAGTTGAGTTGGGTTGAGGTGAGTTGAGTACTTGTGAACCGAAAGACGTAGCCGGGAATCGAACCCACGACCTTCGGAGCGCGAGGCAGACGACTTGATACCTTCGCCAAGGAGACTCCCCACACTTAACCCAACTCAACCTGCAACCAAACAACAAACGAACCAACATCTGGGCAGTGGCATTATGTCGTTTTAAAGTTTAAAAAAGGGTTTCAAGTGATGGTGTTTGTCCATCAAGAATGATGATGGCCATTTATTTCATCCAGTCGGGTTGAAAGTTTGGAGCAGAAATGTTCTTTGACAATGTAGGTAAAGAATGCTTGACGTTCCAGGAGGAAGATCTCCTGCTGTGATTGTTCTGTCCAGTCTTTCTTTCACAGCTCTTGCAGTCCTGTTTGCTTCACAAGGGACTACACCCTTACGTAACGATGTACGCCATGAATTTCGGTCTTTGGCAGCAGTCTCCCAAGTCTCGTGATGAATTTCAAAAGAGTAAAGTGATAAAAAGAAATGTACAGATGCATTTGCGATGTGGTGTTAATGATAAATATAAAGAACCAACGGAAGTGAGAAAATGACAAATGAAAAGGATCTAGAAAATATAACGCAACAAAGATAAAGTAATGACCACACAAACAATATATTGCAGACACAGAGAACTTCAATGTGCTTTTCACTACTAATAGCTAATAGTTACTAACATATGCCGAAGCATCAGTTATTCACACGGGTAAACCACAATTATGCAAGCAGTGAGACTTGATAGTCTCATTAAAACTACCGTGGTGATATTTAAATATTTGACCATGTGTTTTGTTTATTCCGGTTGAAAGGATTCATTACGTTACTTCATTATATGTTGAACTTTTAGGTGTGGCGAAATATACAAAAAGTTAGTTGCATATTCTGTCAGGACATTGCAGTCAACACCAGCATGTTTTGCTGATGTAATGTCTTGGCAAGTTCACATTCGGTAGTTTGCCATTTCTTTCTGACCGACCGGCGCCCATACCATTTTCGTTTAAAAAAAAACGCAACGCGGTCTGCTGCCAAATCGCGCGCAGATTTGTTTCGAATGCTGGTATACCGGATCACGAACCGCATCCATAAGATCTTCGGTATGGAGCCGGCACAGCGAAATATGCCAGGCAATAAATCAAGCAATATATTGTTTGTGTCTTCGTTATTCAAACAGATAAAGTATTAACAAACAGACGAAGTCTATCATGAGCCCTTCTCCAAGCCTTGAGATTATTTCCTAAATGATTTTAACCCTGTATATGTTAAAGATCAACATTAGATGAGTGATTGGTCAATACCACGTGGGTCGCCTTTGGTTTCCAGATCATTCTCTGGTACCTATTGTTTGAGCTGGGGGCCCAGATCAGTTTTCATCATCCGCCTGGATGGAGATTCAAACACTTGACCACAGCGCCAACAGCAAGAGGGCTAGCCGCTGCGCCACCCAGCCTCCCCCAACAGCTGTACTTGGATTGAACCCAGACCAGTGACCTGACGGAAAAGCGCATTAACTACTTTACCACCGCGGTGTTATCAGTATAAACATGAGAACTAATAGCCATCATTATATATAAAATGAGAACTAATGGCAATCATTATATACAAAATGAGAACTAATGGCCATCATTATATATAAAATGAGAATTAATGGCAATCATTATATACAAAATGAGAACTAATGGCCATCATTATGTATAAAATGAGAACTAATGGCCACACATATAAAAAAAATAAAAACTAATGGCCATCATTGTGTATAAAATTAGAACTAATGGCCACACATATAAAAAAACAACAACTAATGGCCACATATAAAAATAAGAACTAATGGCCACAAAATAAAAATAAAAACTAATGACCACACATATGAAAATTAGAACTAATATCCACACATGTATAAAAAAATAAGAACTAATGGTCACACACATATAAAAATAAAAACTAATTACCAGACATATAAAAATAAGAACTAATGGCCACACATATCAAAATAAGAACTAATATACACACATATATAAAAATAAGACCTAATGGCCACACGCACATATCAAAAAAGAACTATTGACCACACATATAAAAATAAGAACTAATGGCTGCACACATTTTAAAAAAAATATAACAAATGGCCACATATATATATATATATATAAAAAAAAAGAGAACTATTGGCGACATATATAAAATAAGAACAAATAACCACGCATATGAAAATGAGAAGTAGTGACCACACAAACAGACAAATAAATATGCTTCTGTTTGAAACGTCCTAATTGAAATTTGATACACGAACACGTGTACGATTTCCATTAGTTCTGCCATAAAAAGTCAACAGATGATTGGGACACGTGCTTGAAATGTCAACAAATAAGATTATATCGCGGGCCACAGACAACCTATTACGGCTTCTGAAAGCAATACATTGCTTTTTATGTAGGTCACCTTGGCCGAACCGTTAAGAACCCGCGTTCTTAAACATCCGGTGCTGATGTCGTGGTAAGGGATAGTGTCTGGATATGTCAAGATTATAACCAGCGATTCATGGACGTAGTGTCTGGATATGTCAAGATTATAACCAGCGATTCATGGATTTAGTGTATAGATATGTCAAGATTATAATCAGCGATTCATGGGCGTAGTGTCTGGCTATGTCAAGATTATAACCAGTGATTCATGGGCGTAGTGTCTGGATATATCAAGATTATAACCAGTGATTCATGGACGTAGTGTCTGGATATGTCAAGATTATAACCAGTGATTCATGGACATAATGTCTGGCTATGTCAAGATTATACACATCGATTCATGGACATAATGTCTGGCTATGTCAAGATTATAACCAGCGATTCATGGACGTAGTGTCTGGATATGTCAAGATTATAACCAGCGATTCATGGACGTAGTGTCTGGATATGTCAAGATTATAACCAGTGATTCATGGACGTAGTGTCTGAATATGTCAAGATTATAACCAGCGATTCATGGACGTAGTGTCTGAATATGTCAAGATTATAACCAGTGATTCATGGACATAATGTCTGGCTATGTCAAGATTATACACATCGATTCATGGACATGTCTGGCTATGTCAAGATTATAACCAGCGATTCATGGACGTAGTGTCTGGATATGTCAAGATTATAACCAGCGATTCATGGACGTAGTGTCTGGATATGTCAAGATTATAACCAGTGATTCATGGACGTAGTGTCTGAATATGTCAAGATTATAACCAGCGATTCATGGACGTAGTGTCTGAATATGTCAAGATTATAACCAGTGATTCATGGACGTAGTGTCTGGATATGTCAAGATTATAACCAGCGATTCATGGACGTAGTGTCTGGATATGTCAAGATTATAACCAGCAATTCATGGATTTAGTGTCTGGATATGTCAAGATTATAACCAGTAATTCATGGATGTAGTGTATGGATATCTCAAGATTATAACCAGCGATTAATGGACGTAGTGTCTGGATATGTCAAGATTATAAACAGCGATTAATGGACCTTGTGTCTGGATATGTCAAGATTATAACCAGCGATTCATGGATTTAGTGTCTGGATATGTCAAGATTATAACCAGCGATTCATGGATTTAGTGTCTGAATATGTCAAGATTATAACCAGCGATTCATGGACATAGTGTCTAGATTTTAGGTTGGGTAGATGTTGTTGTTGTTTGTCCATCAAGAATGATGATGACCATTTATTTCATCCAGTGGGGTTGAAAGTATGGAGCCGTGAGTTCTAAGAAGGCTGATAAGGCCTATTTTGGCACAAAATGTTCTTTGACAATGTGGAGAAAGACGTTTCAGGAGGGGGATCTCCTGCAGTGGTTTTCCTGTCCAGCCTTTTCTTCACAGCTCTTGCAGTCCTGGTTGCCTCACACGTAACTACACCCTTGCGTAATGATGTGCGCCATGAATTTCGGTCTCTGGCTGCAGCCTCCCAGGTGTCATGATGAATTCCAAAAGCATTCAGTGAGATTTTCAGAGTGTCTTTAAAGCGTTTCCTCTGACCGCCTTTGGAGCGTTTACCACAACGCAACTCGCCTTAAAAAATTCGTTTAGGGAGCCAGTGAACTGGCATGCGAGTCAAGTGACCAGCCCAGCGAATTTGAGTCTTCATTAGTACAGTGTGGATACTGGGCATGGACGCTCTTTCTAGGACTTCAGTGTCTGGGATCTTGTCTTGCCATTTAATCTTCAGTAGCTTCCTGAGGCAGACTGTGTGGAAATGGTTTAATTTCCTAGCGTGTCGCTGATAAACAGTCCAGGTTTCACAAGCATATTGCAGTGTGGATAATACAACTGCTTTGCAGACTTTCAGCTTTGTTTGCAGGCTTATTCCAATTCTCTCCCATACATTCTTGTACAGTCTGCCAAAGGCCGCACTGGCCTTGGAGATTCTTGCATTCACTTCGTCATCAATTGTGACAGCTTGTGACACAGTGCTGCCAAGATAGGTGAATTTGTCCATAACACTTAGTCTATGACCATTCACTTTGATATTCGGCACAGTATAATTAATCCCTGGAGCTGGCTGGTACATAACTACAGTCTTCTCCAAATTGATATTGAGCCCAAAGTTGGCACAGGCATGTGAGAAAGCTGAAACATTGTGTTGCATGTCTGCCTCTGAGTTGGCATATAGAGCGCAGTCATCAGCAAACAGGAGCTCTCTGACGGTGTCACTGTTAATTTTGGTTTTAGCTTGCAGCCTTCTGAGATTGAATATCTTTCCATCCATACGGTAGTTGATGTCTATTCCAAAGTCGTTGTTCTCGAAGGCATTCGTCAACATGGCTGAAAACATGAGACTGAGTTGGTGTCAAGACAAGCTGAAAACGTGAGACTGAACAGTGTTGGTGCCAGGATACACCCTTGCTTCACTCCATTGGTGACAGGAAAGGGCTCAGACAGTTCACCATTTTTCTGTACCCTTGCCTGCATACCATCATGAAATAGCCGCACTATTTGGACAACCTTTCGTGAACAGCCATATTTTGCCATAATCTTCCACAGTCCTTCTCTGCTGACTGTATCGAAAGCCTTGGTAAGGTCAATGAAACTGGAAAACATTTCTCTGTTCTGTTACTGACATTTCTCTTGCAGCTGCCTTGCAGCGAAAATCATGTCAACAGTTCCTCGTTCTTTTCTGAAGCCACATTGACTCTCAGGAAGCAGACCTTGATCGAGATGGGCCGTGAGGTGATTGAGAAGAATTCTGGCGAGTATCTTCCCTGCAATTGAGAGCAAGGAGACGCCTCGGTGGTTGTCACATGATTGGCGGTTTCCTTTACGTTTGTAAAGGTGGACTATTGACGCTTCCTTGAAATCTTGTGGCATGGTCTCGTTCACCCATATGTTTGTAAAGACTTGGTGAAGCTGCTCTGTTAGGACCGGCCCACCTGCCTTGTTTATCTCTGCTGGGATGGAGTCAGGATCAGGTGCCTTGCCGCTGGAGAGTTGCTGGATGGCTTTGTTTACTTCCACTATGGTTGGAAGGTCATCAAGTGTATCACTGGTGGGAACTTGAGGAAGGCAGTTGATGGTTTCATCATCGAAGAAGGAAGTTGCATTTAAGATGTTGCTGAAATGCTCTGCCCAGCTTTGAAGGATTTCTTTCTTATCGGTGACCAATGTTCCCCCATCTGCACTGAGGAGGGGAACTATGTCTGGTGATGTAGGACCATAGACCGCTTTCAATGAGTCGTAGAAGTTGTTCATATTATTTCTGTCAGCAAAGCCTTGTCCACCATAGAGACGAATGAAGACGGATTGTGTCTGCAGCAAAGAACCTCAATGGCTCGGAACGCTGAAGAAGAAGAAGAAGAAGCAAAGCCTTGAATTTCATCAGCTTTGCTGCTCAGCGAGCAGCGAAGGTTTCTGCTGCATTACTCTCTGAATGTCTTTGAAGGCATCTTTTTTTTATGTTGACTTCGGGTCATTCAAATGTGCCTTGAGGAGAAGATGTTTCTCGGCCAGCAATTGGTTGATGTCTTCGGAATTTTCATCAAACCAGTCTTTATGCTGTCGGGGGGTTGATCTCAGGATTTCCATAGCAGTGTTGTAAATTATGTCCATTAGGGCTCTCCATTCTGTTTCTGTATCCCGTTTAGCTGCAGCATTGGGCTTGAGGCGGTCTCCAAGCATATTTTCAAACGACAGCTGCATTTTCTTGCTGTTTAGGCGGGTGCCATTTAGTTGTTGTTGTTGTTGGTTTTTTTTTTTTTTTGCACTTTTACCTCTTGAGGACGCCGTGGTGGTTTGATGTGTATGTTTATTTTTGAGATAATGAGACGATGGTCTGTCCAACATTCGGCACCACACATGGATTTTGTCACCAGAACGTCTTGTCTTTCACTCCTCCTGACGATGTCCTATTTCTCATGGAAAGACGGAAAATTGTGTTGGTAGGTTGGGTAGATATGTACAAATTCAAAGATGCCCTGATGCAGATCGAATCATCCCTGGTAGGCTGGTCTAGCTATTAAGCTATCTGAAGACTTTACAGCAATAAAACTGACTAAGCAAGAATTAGACCAGGAGCAGACTGCCAAGGTGATTTTGTTCCACTTATAGAAACGACGAGATTAAATATGAAGACCAGAAAGAAGACCGCCACATAACATTAAGTTAGATCTAGTTTTACTGAACATAACAAGGCTACCAAATGACGGTATACAACAAGGAATGATGTACCGACCAAACGGAACCAGAAAAAGAGGCCGACCATGTTAACGATGAACAGAGGGAATAACATTAAATAGGAATCACGATATGTGAGGCTCACAGGCACTGTTTATGCTTCACTTTGATTGATTGATTGATTGATTGATTGATTGATTGATTGAACTTTATTGTCAAAGGGTCACAAATTGGGCACAAAGGCCCGTCTTACATTCGGCCCTTCCAATCACTCTTCTTTCGTTCATCAATAGTGCATGATACATTCACATAAGCCAAAAAAATAAAACATTGTCAAATGAATGTTTTAAACATAAACACAGGTCTACTAGTATGTTATGAGATACATCCCCCACCCAACCACACATCCCCCACCCACACACACCTCCCCCCCCACACACACGCACCCACCCACATACACCTCCACCCAGACGCACACACACAGGTAGACATACATGCTCCACCCACCCATCCACCCATCCCCCATCCACACATTCCGCACCCATCCAACATTCTCCACCCATCCCCCAACCCACACACACTCACACACACTCACCCACCCACCCACCTACACCCCCCACCAATCCACACATCTCGCACCCACCCACACACATCATCACCCACGCATCCCTCTTCCACGCACATCCCCCACCCACACACATCTCCCCCACCTATCCACACATCCCGCACCCACCCACACACATCCATTTAGACACTTTCACGTTGACACCGCGAGGTACACGAGAAATCAATACTAAAGACATCGAAATAAATAATCACTCGTATACACAGAGATGCACAAACGATGAATGAAATAATAAAGAAAGAGCAAGATAGGACAAAATCTAAGTTGAGTTGCGTGAAGAACCGACATCACAGTACTTACTCGAGACGTTCCCATAAATGCTCTGCCCTCATCTGCAACAGCAAGGAACAATATAACATAATACCCAAAGAAATAGCAAATAAATGTAATCAAACTAAAGAAATGGATCACAAACTTACGGAGAGTGGCACAATTTATGGACAAGACTTACCTTCCATAATCATGGACAAAACATAAATTCCATAATCATGGACAAAACATAAATTCCATAATCATGGACAAAACATAAATTCCATAATCATGGACAAAACATACCTTCCATAATCATGGACAAAACATACATTCCATAATCATGGACAAAACATACATTCCATAATCATGGACAAGACAAACATTCCATAATCACGGAAAAAACATAAATTCCATAATCTTGGACAAAACATAAATTCCATAATCATGGACAAAACATACATTCCATAATCATGGACAAAACATACATTCCACACACGAACAAATTTACATCTTAACCTGTAGAAAAACACGAAATAGTGGTGGTTATTTAAAAACCAGAGATGGCGCAATATAAACGGAACAAAATAATGCATTTAATAGTGGGACGGAATAATAGAAAGCTACAAGACGATGAGAAACCGGATTCAAATATTCAAGAGATTGGTCAGGGTCAAATATGTCTTAGAGCAAAAGTCGAGGATGCAATAGATTACACGATGAAAGAAAAGTCATCCGGACCAGACACCATTATGTTGGAGGAAATTGAGGCCCAGAGAGAATCTGGAATGGATATAATGGCAACATTTCTAAATAACGTTTCTAATAGAGGACAGTTTCCTAATGGTCTATTAAAAGTCACATTTACAGATTTAGCAAAGAAACCATGGTATTTAGAATGTTAAGATTTAGGCACAGAAAGTTTCATGAGCCACGTGTCACAGCTTTTAGTGAGAATCACAATGAGATGAGTAAGAAATACAATAAAACCAGAATGCATCAATGGAGAATATGGACTTGCCAAGCAAAAGGATGCAAACAAGGTCACATATTCTAAGGACATGGATAATACGGACAGGTGAACAAAAAACGGAAATGAGATTCCTGAGAAGAATATTCAATGTGTCAAGAAGAGAGAAAATCAGAAATGAAGAAATCGGGACTAAAGTAGAGGTTACAGCAGCGCTAGATTTTATCACACAACAGTGGGTTAAATGGTTCGGCCATATAACTAGGCTATCAACTAACAGTATACCACAACAAGCAATGATGTACAGAACAAACGGAATCAGAAGAAGAGGCCGACCACGTAAACGATGGACAGAGGGAATAACAGAGTCCTTGGGCATATCGATACATGAAGCCCATAAAGAGGAACTCCCGCTGTTTTTTTTTTGCTTAACCTCAATACTGCAAGGTACAAGAAGAACATGATGAGATGAGATGAGATGAAGAAAGAGGAAGCAAGCAACGTCCGACGTATTCTAAGGACATATAAATATGGACTTGTGAAGCAAAAGAATGCAAACAAGGCCATATCTATTCTAAGGAACTGATTAGAGAGAGCCGTAGAAGTAAAAATAGATGTTTACATTAACTTCATAGACTGCACAAAACCTGTTGACGATGTGAAATACGAGATATGAAAATTCAGGTAAACATGTTTATTGTAGCCGGTTTTGTGGTTATTTTTCTTTAATCATGGTGGTTGCTGTCTGTTTCTTGTTTATTATTCCTTTAATCATGGTTGTTGTTGTATTCAAGGCAGGATCATCATCTTTGAAAGACAGAGGCAGGCGGTGAGAAGTAAACAGAGAGAATAAAAACACCCAGAGAGAGAGGAAAAGAGAGTGAGAAAGTGTGTGTGTGTGAGAGAGAGAGAGAGAGAGAGAGAGAGATAGGGAATTAGAAAGAGAGAGTGAGAAAGTGAGAGAGAGAGAGAGAGAGAGAGAGAGAGAGAGAGAGAGAGAGGAGAGAGAGGCGACTAACAGACATCGATAGATAGAGATTGATTGACTGATTGATTGATTGATTGATTTAGGAATCGATGTCACAGCATTCGGGGCATTCCCATAAGCGCACCGTCCCCATCCTCAGCAGCCGGCGAAGAGTTCCAACACTAATAGTACCAGTAGAAATCTGATTATATGTCCGTCTCGCCTTTCCTCTGAGCGTTGAGCGTCGGCCAGATCCCCTCGTCACTCCTCGCTGTCTCATTCTTGCCAGACCATGGTAATCCATTTGCTCCTCCGAAGTGTGCACGTGCTTCCACAAGGCTGCAACCACGTCTGCCTTGTCATGTATCAATACTCCACCAAGTTCTGCAGAGCCAGCCAATCTGTCCGCCTGTTCATTTCCCAACTTCACCAGCTGACTCTCTGAGACAGTGAGCAGACCTAATCCATAATCAATTACTGAGAGGATCAAGTGCTGCTATAGTGTGAAAAGCATTCTCTGCTCTGTGTCCATTGCAGCCATAGTTTTAAGTGTACTAAGTCCCTTTTGAGATCTTGTCACAACCGTCTCCACATGGTCCTTGAAGGACAGGCTCCTGTCAAATGTGATTCCCAGATACTTCAGTTTGTTCTCTCTGCTGACATTTCTACCATCTGTCGTGAGGCTTGGGACATCCGCTCTCACAATCCTGTTGTCCAGAGAGCACCACAAAACAGCCGCCTTTTCCGGGTGGATGACAGCACTCATTTCTGTGCACCAGTCAATCACTTTGTCTACTGTCGCCTGTAGCTCCTGGGCTGTTTGCTCCCTATTTCTCCCCTGCCTATATGCAAGAATATCATCTGCAAATGTTAGTATTCTTCGAACCCCTGGTGCTTCTAGGTTTGCAATCTTGCTCGTATACACATTAAAGAGCACTGGTGAGACTGCAGATCCCTGTGGCAGTCCCGGGGTTAACATATGTGGCTCTGAGGTCCATGCACCCAGACGGAGAGCAACCCGACGAGAGTGCAGGACGGCTGCTATCCAGTTCACCAACCAGGGATTGACCCCCTTCTCCATCAGTGCGGTCAGCAAAATATCATATCGAACTCTATTGTACGCATCCTCGAGATCAAGCGCTGCCGCCATCGTTTCCTGTCTACTCTGGAACCCCTCATAAACGTCAAAGGCAAAAGTGGCTGCATTTGACCAGGTATCTTTTCCTGGCCTGTAGCTCCCCAGGCCTCTTGGAAGAAGCTTCCCGCTTTCCAAAAACTATTGCAGCTTGACAGCGACTATCTTCTCTAGAACCTTCCCAAATGTATTTTGAAGGGTGATGATTCTAAAGCCCCTAAGCTTTGACTGATCCTTGAATGGTTTTGGAAGAGGGATGAGATAGCTGTGCACCCAATCCTGCGGTACTGATGCTGTCCTAATGCTCTGGTTAAAGCAGTCGGTCATCTCCTCCAGGTCTGCATCGCTCAAACCCTTCATGTGGTTATACCTGACCCCATCGGGCCCTGGTGCCGTGTCTTTTGCCTTTTTCAAAATGTGTTTAACAACTTCCACCCCTATGATGTCTTCATACTGCATATTCTTCGTGGTGCCAGATAACTCCTCTCTAACTGCATCCCTGGTGTCCGCATCATTATTATTGGTCTGCTCTAAAAATCTCTGGAGAAATGCCTCCCCTTTCTCTTTGTCTGTTGTCACGCGCACACCATCATCTCTATAAATTGTTCCCACTGTCATAGGCCTATCTTTTCTCTGCATTTGCCTGTGCAGTTTCCATAATTTTCGCAGTGTTTTATCACCTCCAATCTCCTTCATGAAACATTCCCATGTTGCCTTTTTGGCCTCTGCAGCACAGCGCTTGAAAATCTCCACCTGGTCTTTCTTGACATTTTCCGCTGTGTCCACTTCCTCTCGTGAGCTTTGAAGTGTCTGTCGCACTTTCTTTAGCTGCTTCACTGCAGCTCTCTTTGCTTTCCAAGCATGGTCTACTTCTGGGGTCCACCATGGGGGCTGCAAAAAGGGAGTTTTTACAGTCCTGTTGCATGCCCCTTGCCTGAGGCGTCCAAGAAGGCAATCGGTCCTCTCATACCGGAAAGTCTTGAGCGCTCTCCCAGCTTTAACTTTCCTGGGTTTAGAGATCAGGACTGAGCATGGCATGTGATCACTCTCATGGTCATTCAAAACAGTCCACTTTACATCAAGGACTGATGACTGGGAGACAAGTGCCAAGTCAATAGCTGTGTCTGCATCGCCAGGCCTCATTGCCATTCTAGTCGGCCTACCATCATTTATGAATAAAATTTGGTGGAACTGCGGTAAAGCTGTGAAAGTGTAAACAATATAAAATAACACAAAGTAATGCAGCTTTACATAACAGAGTTAAGACACATACAGTGTGTCTTAATTCTGTTATGTAAAGCTGCACTACTTTGTGTCATTTTATATTGTTTATACCATCATTTATGCAGACCACATCGGAGTCCACCATGGCATCCGCAAGGGCAATTCCCTGTCGATTTCCTCCACTACTGTCCCAATCTCTGTACTTTGCATTGAAGTCTCCACATATGAGTAGCCTATCACCTGGTAATTCCTCCAGTTCCTTAAGCCAGTCCCAGTGTTCCTTTCTGACAAAACAGTCCACTGTGGCATATACATTTATGATGTTCCAAATTAAGCCACCAATCTCCATTTGTATACCCTGGACCTCTCTTGCACTGTGATTCCACTGGCTCAAGTCAAGTACCACATGCTTCACTACTTCCTTCACCAGCAGACCTTGCCCATGTCTCTTCTGCCCAGTAGGGTTTATATAACTAGCGTACCCAGGGCAATGGTATTTGTCTGTATTTAGCTCCTGGAGCATGAGGACATCAAAATCATATATTAGTCTCTCCAATACAGGACCTCTCTGTCTGACACTGCGACAATTCCAGTATCCCACTCTTACATAGTTGAAACCTAGTCTCTCCACTTTTCGTCTTGTTCTCCTGGCGCCTGCCCTCCTCTTTCTATGCCGTCTTCTCACACCATTTCCTCGTCTTCTCCTTCTCAATCTCTCTTCGCTAGCCTCTGAGGGATGTGTCAAGCGCAGAGCACGTGCTCCGTAGCTCCGGCGATCATTCCCGTGTTTAAATGAATCCATAGGCAAAGTTTGGATATTGCAGGAAATAAACGGTCACCCTAGCATTGCCTGCTTGCTAAGGAAGAGGCAGGGGATGTCCCGCAGGAATCCATACGCCTGGTGCCGCCCCGCACGACTGCCAGACGTCCAACGTTCACGACCAGTTAACCCATGGCCATCCAGTTCCTCAGCACGCTGGTCCACCTTGAACTTCGGGGTTTGTATTTGGAGTTTTCCGTCTCCTAGATAGACTGCTGTCCAAAGCTAATAGGTTCCACCTACCCGGGAGAGGGGTTAGAGCGCCCCGACTCGCTTGGCAGGCACGTCTCCGAGCATATGCGGTATTTTCTAAGGAACTCAGATCGAACCCTGAGATCCCGCCTCGCCCTCTGTGCCCACCGCCAGTTGGTCCGCGGCTGCTTATTCGATATTCGCAGCTAACCTCTATATCTAGAGGCCGTTCCACGATCCGCCACCAGTGGACGCGCTGGGTCGGGGATGGTCGCCCCAGCGATAGACAGAGAGAAACGCACAAACATATTAGCTGAAAACAAAAAACCGACAACGACAGAGAGAGAGAGAGAGAGAGAGAGAGAGAGAGAGAGAGAGAGAGAGAGAGTGTGTGTGTGTGTGTGTGTGTGTGTGTGTGTGTGTGTGTGTGTGTGTGTGTGTGAGGGAGAGAGACTTCAAGATACAGAGACATTTTTGGAAAAAAAAAAAAGTTGGGAAAAGTTTAGGAGAAAGCGACAGACTAAAAGAAGTAAAACAATCAGGGGGGGGGGGGGGGGGGAGAACAGAATTAAACCAAGCGAGGTAGAAAGATAAAGTAACAGAGAAACAGGGATACAGCAATGCTGAGGCAATCGGTGCTAGATAACAAGAAACAGATATACAATTGAAAAATGCAGAGATAGGCAGAGAAACGCAATTTGAGAAAGACACACCGGGAGAGAGAGAGAGAGAGAGAGAGAGAGAGAGAGAGAGAGAGAGAGAGAGAGAGAGAGAGAGAGAGACAGACAGACAGACAGACAGACAGACAGACAGACAGACAGAGACAGAGAGGAGAGACAGAAAGAGAAAACGATAGAGACAGGACAGCGAGAGGGAGAGAGAGAGAGAGAGAGAGAGAGAGAGAGAGAGAGAGAGAGAGAGAGAGAGAGAGAGAGAGCGACTGGCACAAGTCGAAAGACAGAGACCCACAGATACATGTATTTTGGAAAAACCAGAAATATGGAAACATATAATTGTGTACATCTTAAAGTATGTTAATGCCAATGCAATATAAAATTGCTAGGTAAAAAAATAAGTCTGTATATAAATGGTCGGGACAAGATCCACTACTTTTTTATTTTTTATTTTTGCGCTCGCTCGCTCGCTATGAGCTCAAGGCTAGGCTATACACACTATATATAGTAGTGATGGATTGAATTTTACGTGTGGATTAGCTTTCCCTATTAACAGTGTCCCTCGCCTTCAGGCGAACCAACTCCGACTTCAGAGGTACCACTACTCTGGTGATCGAGTAAATTGGCGAAACATAACCGCCCACGTTTACCGGTATGGCACATCCATCCATCATGTGCCATGCCGGAAAGCGTGGGCGGTCATGACTCGCAATTTCATTCGATCACCAGAGTCGTGGATCAGCTCAGTGTTCCTGTCTCGACCATGCCATTTAGCCAAGCCATCCAGGCATTTACTTCTCGGTCTTCCCATATGGATATGTGGTTGGGGGATGTGTGTTTGGCTGAGTGGTTGGGGTGTGTGGGTGGGTGGTGGAGAATATGCGGGTGGGTGAGTATTGGTAGGTCATGGGATGGGTGGAGGATGTGTGCGTGTGGATGGGGAGATGTATGAAGGTGGTGGGATGTGTGGGTGGATATGGATGGGTAGATGCATGCATGTGTGCCTGGGTTTGTGTGTGGGTGGGTAGGGGATGTGTGTGGGGGATGTGTGGTGGGTGGGAGGTGTGTGTGTGTGTGTGTGGGGAGATGGTGTATGTGGGGGGGGGGTGTAGGATGTGTGGGTTGGGGATGGTTGGATGGGTGGGGGAATGTATGTGCATGTGGGTATGTGTGTGGTTTGGTGGTGGATGTGTGTGTGTGGGGGACACACGGATGGATAGGGGATGGGTGGGTTGGGGATTTGTCTCATAACATGGTAACATGCATTGTTTATGTTTACAACATTCATTTGACAATATATGTTTTCTATATGAATGCACTATGCACTGATGAACGAAATATGAATGATTGGAAGGGCTGAATGTAAGACGGACCTGCGTGCTCAATTTGTTACCCTTCGAAAATAAAGTTCGTTCGTTCGTTCGTTCGTTCGTTCGTTCGTTCGTTCGTTCGTTCGTTCGTTCCCCTTAGTCTGTTCCTTTCGATCTTGCCAGTTGTCACTAAGTTCTCCAATTCATTTCTTCTCATAACATGTCCAAAAATTTTTGTCTGTCTACGTCTAATTTCTCTAATCAATTTACGATTTTCATTTGTTTCCTGTAGTACATGGTCATTTGTTTTTCTGTCTGTCCATGGAATTCTTTGCATTCTCCTCAGAAACCACATTTATACAGTCGTCAGATGTTTTTCAGCTTGACTGCTCATTGTCCAAGTTTTAAATCCATACAAAAGCACAGGCTCTATGTAGCACCTCAACACTCTTTTTCTCGTTTCAATTGACATCTTTTTATTGGTCAGTATGTTTTTCATCTTGCTAAAGGCTACTTTCGCCATGACGATTCTTGTTCAAATCTCTTCAAGGCATCTCCCATCAGATGTTATAACTGTTCCGAGATAATTGTATCGATTAACTTGTTGAAGAATATTCTCATTTACTTGTATATTACATTGTGATGCTTCTTTCTTCCTAGTGACGACCACAATCTGTCATTTTACAATTTAATTCTAACCCCAGTTGTTCACTGTGTGCAACAACCGCATCCACTAATTGTTTCAGATCCTGCTCATTGTCTGCAATCAATACTGTGTCATCTGCAAATCTAATGTTATTGATGTTTCGTCCTACAATGATGATTCCATTTATATCTTTTACATTTCTGAAAATATTTTCACTGTATAGGGAAAAAGATCTGGAGACATTACACATCCCTGTCTCACATCTCTCTTAATAGGCTGATATTGTCTTACTTCATTATCAATCCTTATTGCAGCTTGTTGTTTCCAATATATGTTTTTTATAAGTCTAATGTCTTTGCCATTAATTTGTAGATCTGCAAGCATATCTACCATGTTGACATGTCTTACTCTATCTAAAGCCTTTGTGTAAGCAATAAAGCAAAGATGTATATCTTTGTTTACTTCTATAAAACGTTCAATAACTGATCGCAGCATACACACAGCATTTACTGTACCCTTTCCTTCGACAAACCCACATTGTTCTTCCCCTATTTCAGGTTGTATTTTCTTTCTCACTCTTTGCATGATAACTCGTAGCAAAATCTTCGTGATGTGACTCATTATACTAATTGTTCTATGTTGATCACATTCCAAGGCTCCTGATTTCTTTGGGATTGCAATAAATACAGAATTACATAATTCAGAAGGTATATCTCCGGTATCATATAATGTGTTCAGCAGTCTGGTGACTTGATTTATTCCATATTCATCTAAAATTTTAATAATTTATGTTGTGATGTTATCTGAACCGGGGGTCTTGCCAGTTTTCATATGTTTAAGAACATTCCGAACCTCCATCTTCAAAATTGGGGGTGCTTCATTATTAAACAGAATATCATACTGTTTTATCTTTGTTATCATCATAAAGGATTTTTACATAATCTGATCATTCATATAGAATCTTATCTTTCTCTATTATGATTTTGCCATCTTTAGTTTATAGACAGCCTGCTGATGTACTTGTTCTTTTAGTAGTAAGTTCCTGAATTCTTGTGTGCACTAATTTGGTATTTTGACTGTTGTGTTGTTTTTCAATGTCTAAGCACTTTTCCTCAAGCACATGCTTCTTTTGCCTCCTTACATAATATTCTGACTTGTCTGTGAGTTTCTTCATATTTGCAGGATTATTTTTGTTGAGTCTTCTTGTCTCCATTAGTTATAAAATTTCTTCAGTCATCCATTTCTTACGACCCACCTTCTTTAATTGTGGAATAGTTGTTTCTGCTGCCAAACTGATTGAATTCTTCAGCATTTCCTATTGATCATCCACATCCTGAAATAGGATCTCTAGATCAGACAATACATCAAATCTTTTCCGTACTTCTATGTTGAATTTGTTTTGTATTTCCATGTCATTTCTCAGTGTACACACAGAGATCATATTTAGCGTTTCCTGTTATATACTTGACTTTCTTTAACTCTACCCTCAATGTACCTGTAAGTAATCTGTGGTCATTATAACAATCAGCACTGGGAACTCTTTTTGCAATTGTTAACGCATTTCGAAACCTTCTGCTGATCAAAATGTAGTCAGTCTGGTTTCTAATCCTGCTATCAGGACTCTTCCATGTCCATAATCGTCTAAGGCGTTGTTTAAACCAGGTGTTTCCTACAATCATTTCCTGCTCTTTTGTCCACTCTACAAGTCTGTATCCTCTTTCGTTTCTCTCTCCCAAGCCACGGTTTCCTACTGTGTATCTATCACCTTGATTTCCTACTTTTGCATTGAAGTCCCCTATTATGATGTTTATTTCTGAATTTTTACATTTCTTTACAGCAGACTCAATGTCATTATAAATGATGTTATCTAATTTTTCATCGCCGTTTAACATCCTAACATTCCATGTTGCTAATTTTAATGTCTCTGTTCTTGTCTTGCAGTGATCTGTAGTTAGACGAATCATAATGAACTATGCATTATTAACGAAGGTAGTTTGCCGTTGCTTTCCTTCCTGGGCAGTGACCATACAGGTAGGGGACCACAGCCATTGTCTGGTGAAAAAGATCTTCTGCCTACCGTCCCGAAACTTGAGACCATAACCAACAACTATCTGTCGGCTGACCTCAAAGTTTCATCCACCACCTGTCTTCCGTGGCTTCTTGTGAACACTTCCAATAAACGAATACGAAATAACACCACATAATCCACAGGAAAACACTAAAAACAGCGTCTCCCGAAGAATGAACTTTACATCGTCGCCATTTTGCCGGAAGATCATACGGAATGATTACTGGGCAGGTTTACATTCAGTAGTTTGCCATTGCTTTCTGAACAACCAGCACTCATACTATTGTATGGAAACCAACACAACGAAGTCTGCTTCCAAATAACTCGCAGCTGTGTTTCGAACGCGGTATGCGGATTTATGAATTGAGTTCCTAAACCCCTTCGCCACAGATAGAGAAACCAATTTTACCCATTCAAAGGGAAGTTAAATGTATGCCACGCCATGCCGCTTCCGGGCATATTTATTAAATGTTGTTGCTTTTCTTCATTTAGAACTCAAACATAGTCTACTCACGTGCTTCTACTTCTAGTGCATTGGGCTGCTTTTTACGTGTGGATTAGCTTTTCCCTATAACCACTGTCCCTTGCCATCAGGCTACCCACTCCGACTTAAGAGGTAGTTGTAATTTACGTCCCCAAGTCAAGGACGAGAAGTCAACATTTTAGTCCAGCTGTCCAGTGTAGGTGTTGAACCCGCTACCTCGGCATCAGCACACCGGAAGTTAAAGCGCAAGAGCTTATATCCATTCTGTCGCAATGACCTCCATGTTAATTTAGCTTTAAACCCTCCTTCTCTCTTCTCTCTCTCTCTGTCTCTCTCACTCTCTCCTCTCTCTCTCTACTCTCTCTCTCTCTCTCTCTCTCTCTCTCTCTCTCTCTCTCCCTCATACAAAATAAACAGTATCATCATCGTTACTACTGCATCATTAGACTGCATATACAAACCGTGTCGACAGAAATTGATATGCAACTTGCTTACAACATCTCCTTCAGCACGCTGATTAAGCAAAGACCATAAGTAAATATCCCATCTTATGTGCGAATCGTATGTGACATGTTTATCCAAAGCGACGTTCTCATCTCTCTAGATTTGCTCTTCAAAGATAAGATGTTTTCTGCCAGGCTGGACGATATGTTGGCCAAAATATTGCACATTTAATCCGCCTAGCACAACATTATCCACATGTCATTTGTAAGCGTCTGTAAACTCCAATAATTTTATTCGGCATAATTCGGACAAGCTGGCCAACAAACACGGTGACATCTCGTTACATCATCATTATCATGTGTCATGTTGATCAGCGTGGGTGATCATGTTTTGCCATTTCACACGATCACATACCAACACACACCATCACACACCATCACACACCATCACACACGATCACATACCAACACACACCATCACACACCATCACACACCATCACACACGATCACACACGATCACACACGATCACACACCATCACACACGATTACACACCATCACATACCATCACACACCATCACACACGATCACACACCATCACACACCATCACACACCATCACACACGATCACACACGATCACACACGATCACACACCATCACACACGATCACACACCATCACACACCATCACACACCATCACACACGACCACTCATAATCACACACCATCACACACCATCACACACCATCACACACCACCACTCATGATCACACACCATCACACACCCTCATACACCATCACACGCGATCTCTGAAACAAGTTAAAGAGTTCAAATATCTTGGAAGTATTATCACAGATAATGACAGATAGACAGAGACATAGAAATCAATGGTCAAACAGCAAGTGCTCTTATCTATCGATTATCAGCCATACTGTAACATTCAAGCATACCTATGTCGACAAAGTGACAGATAATAAACAGCAGATTCTCACACATCTTATACTACCAATGTCACACTTGGATATTACCCAAATTACACTTACGGAAAATCAACACCTACGAAATGAAATGCCTGAGGAGAGCTGCCAACTCAACTATTCGACATCGAATAAGAAATGATGTTATGAGACAGACAATGGAATCTACACCTTGTGCCACATACATTGAAATCCAGAAGATCAAATGGTTTGGCCTTCATGTTAGAATGCAATCCCATCAACTATAGTCTGTCAAGAAATGAATGCCTTCATTCACGATCAATTATTTTGAAAACTGTCTGTTGCGTCGTTATGAAATGTTTCCTGCCGTCTTATATTTAGCCCCAACCAAGGAATATGTCTTGATAGGTACAAAAGCAACTTAAATCATGGAAAGCGGCAACATTTCTTTGATGTTTTGGTGAAAAACTAGTGATTTCTCACTAACAAACTTTTTTTTTTTTACAGTAATGCCCCGCTCCACTACGCGAGGCCTTGTCATAAGGATTATCCTATGTCCCACGATGTCCCACGAGAAAAGTAACTATTCAACGCTAATGTGTCCGTGTGAAGACGTAATACATTTAATAATGTACACTGCATCTCTGACCCGTAAATTAAATACCGCATATAAACAAACTTTGAAATCTGCTGTACAATCTCCAGAACAAAAAATGTTTTGTTTTGTAAATATAATGATAAGGATATATGCTAAATCTCATAATTTTCCCTCAGTTGGTTACTGAGATATGGAGTTTTATATTGGGGCAGACAAAAGTAAACAGACTATACCAGCACTGGTCCTACATGGAAAAAAAAAATCTGCTACGAGAGCTAAAGGACGCCCGAGAAGACAATAGATTGTCGACATCAAAGACATTGTACAATCACACGGAATGACACTGACCAGGGCCAGTCATAGGGCGCTGGAATGGCAATTATTCCTCCCCACGACGCTTAACGGCAAATGTCGAAGATGATGATGATGATGATGATGATGATGATGATGATGATGATGATGATGATGATGATGATGATGATGATGATGTCACGATCACCAGAGCCTTGGACCAGGTATATGTTCTTGGCCCCATCATGCCAAGTGTGCTCAAACAATCCAGGTATTTATTCCGTTGCCTTCCCCTTGCTCTTTTAGCATCAGTTTTGCCTGTTGTCACGAAGTTAATTCTCGTCTACCGGGTTGTTAACAAAACGCATTAAGACGTAAATAGATAACAGGGGAGACATTGCTGTGTTTATCAGTGCGCCAGTCTGTCAATCTTCTTGTCAGTCTATCTTTTCCTGGTTTCTCTCTGTTCGTCTGTTTGTATGTCTGTGTATATGTCTGTTCGCTCATTCACCTGTCAGTCTATCTGTTGTGCAATATGTCCGTCTATTAGTCGGTCTGTCTGTCGGCCCGTCAATCAATCCGTGAGCCTATCTATCAATCCATCACTCTTTCTGTCCATTCATATATGTCTATCTCAATTCTTCATTCCCTCTGCCATCTATATATGTCTATCTATCAACCTGCAACCACCTCTACCGATCTTTTTTTTTTTTTTTTTTAAGGTTTCCTACTTAGCATTTAGTAATATATTTACACAACTCATCGACACAGACAAACACACACACACACACAAGCAGAAGACTAAACACGTATGCTTTGCCTGAAGCGCTACGATATCAATTCTCCATAAACCATTAACAATTAAAATGACCTCTTCTGCGAGGACGAATGTGATAAGCTCTTTTGGAACGCCGAGTATAAAAGAGATGAAGCTGATAATGAAAATTCATGAACTCATCTGATGACAAAGAGCCGTATCTCTACAAAATCTAGATATTGCCTGTTCATATGGATCTTTGACGAGCTCTAGTTTTTACCGTAACATCTCCCAACCATTATGATTTTCACAAGATTTTTATGTCATTTTATGTGGTCAAATCATGTCTTCCACTTGTTTATTTCCGTCTCCTGGGCCCGTTTTATATTGAGATTTCCGAGAAAATTCCCAATTGTCTTGCTTTTTATTGAAGGAAGTAACCCCAATCGTTTGCTGCTAATGTCAGAATAACCACGATTGCCCTGAAGAGGCCAATGAAAGAGATGGAACGAGAGAGAAGATGCTGGAAGGAGTGAGACGGTGACAGGGAGGATTATTATAAACATAGCTGATCTGAAGGATCAGGGTTCAAGCCTTACCTTAGTGCGAGGAAATGCAACCTAAACACTAAATGTCATGGCAGGGTGGACCAAGCCCTAATCCTTGGTCGACAACTGATCTAAAATGGAAGCTCTGATAGGCGGACAGTTAGGGTATTGCTTTGCTGATCTTCTGCAGCTTGTCTTGTTCAAGATATACTGACGTTACGTTTCCCCTGGAGTAAACTAGGCAGGCCGATAGATTGATCCTACTGCACGGGCAGCCCATGTTCTCTAAATTCAGCCCAGGCGTTGTGCTAGAGAGAGGTTTAACTCCCTTTCCACAAACTATCGTCTGTCAAGACGGCAAGGTACTGGCCAGTCGGGTGGTCCGGATCATTAAGGACTGATATCTGTGGAGAGACTTAACTCCTACGCTAGAAGGTACGTGATGTTAATTATAGGCGTTTATTATGTCGTCGCCGGTCTCTCTGGCCGAGGGGTTACAACACTTTCTCTCCGTAATCCCGTTTATCACGCAGAGTCTCGTAGCGGGCGAGAGCTGGGAGTGGTTCTACCCCTGCTGGTGGCTTGCGGGATAACTGAGCCAGCCGCTCAGAAAGCAATGGCAAACTACTGAACGTAATCTTGCCAAGAAATCAACAGACAGCTGAAAGATGCTGCTGTTGACAACGATGTCCTGTAAAGGATATGCAAATTTTAAAAAAAAAATTATGTCGTCATAGTATCTGGAATACACGCTTGTTTGATGTTCACAGTCTGCTCTTGTCCTCCTTGTCGGCATTGCGATGGAGTCTGTTGACATTAAACTGGTTTAAAAAGCAACATAATGGACTTCATTGCACCAGGTTTTATCCCATATGGTTCGGTCTCTTTCCGTAGGGCGGTCTGCCGAAAGAGTCGAACAAAGCATGAACTCCGCAGCTCCAGCGATAACCCCCTGGAGTCTCTGAGAGAATTGCACCTGTGAACCAAAGATTTAGGTCAGAATTGAACCCACAACTTTCGGAGCGCAAAATATACTGCTTAACGATTTCGCCTCTGAGACCCCAGGAAAAAACTCCTTGACAATGGACAAACAACCCATCTCTTAAAATCCAATAAATAATATCACGTATTGTTGTTAATGATGGTCAACTTACTTATGTCTTTCTATAGCAACATATGTTGTTTCTGGTTTGTTAGAGAACCACAAACAGCAGTGAGAATATGTGATAATACAACCGACTGGTTTGATAAAGAACAGCAAGTTAGACGGCTGAATTTCGTCCCCTGATTTCTGTAACATTTTTTACTGGAAATAACACGAGGAATGTAAGAGAAAATGGTGACACAGAACAATATTATCCCATTGTAATCGGAGAGATAGAAATAACCTAACTTCTGTAAGTTGATGACACAGAAAATGTTAGTTGCATATTCTTTACAGGATGGAGCAGTCAACCCCAACATTTGTTGGCTGCTTGTGAGCTATTGCTTTCAGAGCGACCGGTACTCATAGCACTATATGCGAACCAACGCAAGGCAGTCTGCTTCTAAATCGCCTACAGCTGTGTTTCGAACGCGGTATGCGGGATTACGAGTTGCGTTCGTAACCTTTTGGCTGCAGACGCGACACAGTATTATTCTAACAAATACAAATGGGAATAAAGAAACTAATCAAGACAGTGCAAGACAAAGTCAAAAACACACTTTAATGTCTCAATACAACAAAATCATAAATAATCTCATCTCGTATCACCATTAACAACAATAACAACAACCAGTAAAACAATTAAGTCAACACACACACACACAAACACACACACACACAAACACACACACACACACACACACACACACACACACACACACATATATATATATATATATATATATATATATATATATATATATATATATATATATATATATAATCTCGGAGCACTTATGAGTTACTCCCGTGTGCCGTGATGTTGATCCGTCGATTAAACTAAACTTTATATTTGCCGGTCTCCCTGGCCCAGAGGTTAGCGACTTTCTCCGTAATCCCGTATACTCTCGTGAGTGACGTGCGTGAGAACCGGTGGCGGTTCCCTCCGCGTCGGTAACTTACGGGGTATGTGAACCGGTCGCTCAGAAAGCAATGGAAAACTACTGAGCGTAATCTTGACAAGAAATCAACAATCAGCTGAAATATGTTGATGTTGACAGCGATGTTCTGCAAAGGATATGCGAACAAAACAAAAACAAAAAACTATATATTTATCTATTATCTACTACCTATAGTACCTTCCGGTATAGGACAGGAAAGGGGCGGTGGAAGAGGGGGGTGGGGGGGGGGGGGGTCTTGATCCTAAGGATGGTCGCCTGGTTTGCGCAAGTCGCCGCGAACTGTCCAGGTTAGGGTTTTCTTTTTCCGTCGATAGAAAGAAAAATAGTCCACACCTTACCAAGGATTCGAACCAGGGTCTCCCAAAGTAAAACCTGGCATTGCAGCCACTCGGCCAGGCTCTCTTCCATATATTTATCACTGGAGAGAAATGACAGAAAACAAACAGCTTTAAATAGCTAGGCACACTGCAAGCCCACGAAGGAAATGTGATGACGGAAATTAAACGAAAAATAAACATTGTCCCGTGAAAACGAAAACAATTAAAAGTCTTTGCGGATTGAAATAGACAAAATAATAAATATATTAGAACTAAGAGAATGCATGTTTTCTGTACCAACAACACCAACCGAGGAACTTGGATCTTTAACGAATTAACCGAACAGCAATTTAGTGCTTTTGAATATAACAGTTACAGTACAATATTAACATTAATGAGGCGATGGAGAGAATAAACAGAATTACCCTACAAAAATCAATACTGAGGAAGTCTCCGTGGCCAAGTAGTACGCCGTCTGCTTCGATCTCCGATGGTTGTGGGTTTTATTCCGAGCTCCGTCGTTCGGTCCTGAAGTACAGTTTTTTCGGAGATTCCTGGGGGTCGTCGCTGGAGCTACGGAGTTCGTGCTTTGTGAGACATTTCGGCAGGCCGCACTGCGGAATGAGACCGAGCTATCTGGGATAAAACCCGGTGCAATGAAGTCGGTCATCTTTCCTTTTAACTCTTTTTTTAACGTAGTGGGTGGGTGTTAAATAATTTGAGGAAAAATGAAATATCTTTGGTATGTACATGGACATGAGTGTCTGAAAAGTTTACTATGGTTGGAGGTTTGCCGCGGATAGGAGAGGAATAAACCCACAACGTTGATGGATTCAAGATGTAATGGATGACTTATACATGAAAGCAGTAGATGGAATCAAGATGTAATAAATGACTGGCAGAAAGCGAGCGAGAGTTACAAAACCTAGTGGAACAAGTAAACAGGCATAGTGCAGAATGTGGCTTAGATATTAACATTTAATAAAAAAAAAATAACTATGACAATTAGCAGATGAAAGGAAAGGTCAACAATGAACATCACAGAAAACGGGGAGATACTAGAACAAGTAACACGTTTCTCCTAAACTGGACATGTAATAATAGATGATGGCAGAAGTAAACAGAAGTCAAAAATAGAATAGGAATGTCCAAACATGCTTTTAACATCATGAAATTAGTATTAACATCTAAAGAGATTAACACCGCATTAAACATGATAATTGTTTAATGTTATGTATATTCAACACTACAGTATGGCGCGGAAGCCTCGATATTGAACAAGCAACTAGAAAATCGAATAGAGGCCCTGGAGACGTGGATATACAAAAGAAAGTGTCGTATTTCAAGGAAACAAAACCGATTACATACAGAGGTTCTAGAAAAGCGGGGAATGAAAAGAGAGTTGATGAAATAAATAAAAAGAGGCAAGTGAAATATTTCGGTCACGTTAAAAGACATAACACTCTCATAAAATCCATACTGCAGGGCAAGTCTGAAGGCAAGCGAGCAAGAGGTAGACATCGACTCAAGTGGGAAGATAACATCATGAGATGGACGAAGATCAAGCTAGCAGAATGTACAGTCTGGTGGAAAGACAGATAGTGTTGGAGATCCATTGCAGCAAACCTTCACTGAGGAGACGGCACCTAATTGATTTACTGCAAGTACTAGACACTCTCTGCTGCAGTAAAATCAACATTTGTTACCGCAAGTACTAGACACTATCTCTGCTCCAGTTAAAACAACACTGAAGAAAACATTGTGGCTTCCGCCGTCACCACCGTTACACGTTCTTATCACGTGTTAGAACTTAAGAACGGCAAAGTCGATATTTCCCCTTTTTGATAAAAAACAAAATGAAAAAGGAAACCCAAAGTTCCATGAAGGACGAGGAACACGGCATAAGCTCAGGCCACTAGAAAGAAAATAGAACTGGGCTAATGCCTTATAAAATTTCACCTATATAATTACCATAAAAACCAGACAATTTCTCAAGTTGAATCCACGAAAGATAGAATTTGTTGTCCGGCCTAATCACGGAGAAAAGCCGTGGTTGTCATCATCTTGTGCCATGTCGCTTTGCGTGGTCATGGTAACGCTATTTCACACGATCACTGGAGCCTCGAATCAGGAATGTGTTCGTGTGACGATTAAGTTAAATGGCCAAGCTATATAGATGTTTATCTCTTCGTAATAGTTTCAGTCCCCAACATGGCGGTTAGTCATTGCACCGTTAAGTCCTCTGGCGTATTTATGTTTGTGGCTACGGTTTGCATTCGCATTTTCCTCATGTTGGACTGGTAGTACATGATCCCGTCGCCCTGCTACTGAGTGAGTGGGTGGCGCGACACTGTGATCTGTGAGATTCGCGTGGAATGCTTTTCTATCTGTCCGCTGTTGTTTGTAAAGTGAACTACATGCACGGAACAATGACCGGCTGTCGCTAAATTGACTGGTTTGCCTTTTCGGTTCACGAATGCATTTTTCAGGAGACTCCTGGGAGTCGTCGCTGGAGCTACGGAGTTCGTGCTTTGTGCGGCACTTTCGGTGGGTCGCCCTGCGGAAAGAGACCGAGAATTGTGGGATAAAACGCGAATCAATTAAGTCTTTCTGGTGACTGCCGATTCCATTGACGATGAACTGTATTTTTCGTGGAGAAGTGTTGGCATTCTGGCGGCGGTTTTATGCACAGTATACCTGTGCGGACTGGTGGCTTGCCGAGACTCCTGTCTGTTCCACTTTTCACATTGGGCAGTGAGGAGCATTTTGTGTGATATTCACTGGCACAGGGACGGAGCATAATGGGGACGACCCGTTGCCGTGAAGTTGGAACCGCGACTAACTAACTAATTAACCAACCAACCAACCAACCAACCAACCAACCAACCAACCAGCCAACCAACCAACCAACCAACTAACTAACTAACTAACTAATTAACCACCAACCAACCAACCAACCAACCAACCAACCAACCAACCAGCCAACCAACTAACTAACTAACTAATTAACTAACTAACTAACTAACTAACTAACTAATTAACCAACCAACCAACCAACCAACCAACCAACCAACCAACCAGCCAACCAACCAACCAACCAACTAACTAACTAACTAACTAACTAACCAACTATCTAACTAACTAACTAGTTTAAGTGTTTGCGCAGCCGCTAGCTCGATCGCATTGTCACACAATAATTCGAGCTTAACTAACACTAAGGTTTGGATCTTATCTCCGACAAGCAGGGAGGCGTGGCTCAGAGGTTACGGTATCTGTTTCATGCTCAGAAGGCACTGGGTTCGATCAATAGCCCAGGACTGGGCAATTATTTCCAAAACCATTAATCTCGAATGGTATCACACACCCCCTGATCTCTTGGATATTGACAAAAGATACCCAGCCGTCTTCAATAGGGACGAAAAAAGGAGGTTCCCTGAGCACGCCTAAAATCCCACGGCAGATTAAAATTGTAAAGAGTAGGTCGTAAGTTCGCTCACCCTGCTAAAATTATTCAGAAAAGACTACTCCCGGGTAGATATAACCCATATCTTTGAATGGAATCTGTCTAGAACAGTGGTTGTCAACCGGTGGGGAATTCCTCCCGGGGGGGAATTTTAGGGTTTCGAGGGGGGGGGTGGAGGGTGGGGGGGGAGGAATTAAGATTATTTCAAGATCACGTTAATACAAGAACCGATTACTTGATATTGTTTTTCCTTTCATACTTTACGGTTCTGTACGTCTCACCCTTCTGAAATTCATTTTATAACGTAAGTAGACTCGCAAATCTCGTTTTATGTAGACGTCTAGACTTGTTTTAGTATGTGCTATTAAATTTAGCGTCCATTATTACGTACACTGTGTAGGGACGGGGGGGAATTTTTAGGGAGGAAATACGAAAAGAGGTAGGGGGGGGGGGGCAATGATGACGTTCTGAAAATATGGTGAAGGGGGGCACAGGCCAAAAAAGGTTGAGAACCACTGGTGTAGAAGAAACCAAATTATACAAATGAATGCAGAAGTCGAACACTTTGACCTTTAAGATGCATAATTACGCATGACACACTGACACCGAAAGAGGAAAGAGCAAAGGAGATGCAGCAGCAGAAGATGTCCAAACAAGAAATGCACCTGGAGGTGTTGGCCTCGGCACACGGATGTCGGATAATTGTCGCAATGTTTTCGGAAATGCTTAGTCAGTTAGTTGATAAGTTAGTTAGTTAATTATTTTATAAGATACTTGTTTGGTTAGTTAGTAAATTATTCGGCTGGTCAGTTAATAAGTTAGTTGTTTGGTTAGTTGGTAAGTTACTTAGCTGGTTAGTTGGTAAGATAGCTGGTTAGTTGGTGAGTTGGTAAGTTAGTTACTTTCTAAGTTGATAAGTTCGTTAGTTAGTAAGTTAGTTAATTGGTTAGTTAGTTGGTAAGTTAGTTAGCTGGTTAGTTGTTAAGTTAGTTGGTTGGTTTTTTGGCAAGTTAGTTGGTTAGTTAGTTGGTTAGTTGCAACGTTAATTAGTTGATTAGTTGTTTAGTTAGTTGGTAAGTTGGTAAGTTAGTTAGTTGGTTAGTTAGTTGGTAAGTTGGTAAGTTAGTTAGTTGGTTAGTTGGTTAGTTAGTTGGTTAGGTGGTTAGTTACATTGTTAACTACTTAATTTGTTAGTTAATGGGTTAGTTGTTTGGTTGGTTAATTGGCTAGTTAGTTAAGTGGTTGTTTACTTGGTTTGTTAGTTGGTTAGTTGGTAAGTTAGTGAGTTGGTTAGTTGGTAAGTTAGTTAGTTGGTTATTTGTTAAGTTAGTCAGTTGCTTAGTTGTTTAGTTAGTTTGTTGGTTAATTAGTTTGTTATTTAGTTGGTGGGTTAGTTGGTTGGTTGGTTGGATTGTTAGTTAGTTAAGTGGTTGCTTAACTGGTTGGTTATTTGGTTGGTTGGTTTGTTAGTTAGTTAAGTGGTGCTTAGTTGGTTGGTTGGTTAGTTGGTTGATTGGTAAATGGGTTGGCTAATTTGTTAGTTATTTAGTAGGCTAGTTAGTTAGTTGGTTAGTTAGTTAATTGGCTAGTTGGTTAGTTGGTTAGTTAGTTGGTTAGTTAGGTAGTTAGTTGGTTAGTAGGTTAGTTAATGTATAGGTTAGTTAGTTAGTTAGTTAGTTAGTTAATTAGTTAGTTAGTTAGTTAGTTATCTGTTGGGGCATGATATTTACACGTCTGACAAACCCAATTGTGTTCAGATCCTAATTACCCCGCCCCTCCCCCCGCACCTCACTCAGAACATAAGCATCAGATTCCGGCGGCTAATTATGCCAGATCTGGTGTTGACGAGGTTAATCATTCTCCGGATGTGCCTCTCATGTTTGACCGTACCAATTCTTACTTCCAAGTCTCCTGGCAAATGTCTCACAAGTAAAAAGCTGTCCACACTTCACAAATATGCCGTAACCTAGTATATATTAAACCTGACGATTGGCACCCCAACAGCAGTGTCTGCCTGGATGCAGTATTTTTCTTTGTCGCGCTGAACCCTTTTCTCAGTTGTTGCTTAATAAGGTTTTACTACGTGTGTATGTAAGGCGGATTTTAAAACTTGCCCTGCGTTCCCAGGTAGTTTGCGGGAAAAAGTTATTTGCATATCCTGTTACAGGATGTTGCAGTCAACCTCAACATTGTTTGACTATTGCAACACACATTGTATTTATTACGGATTCAAAGATATGCTTAGTAAGGGAAGAAAGGAATGTTTCGTGTGGAATGGCTCTCGTCGCTTCAGAGGTCACAGATCGTGAGAATTGTATGGATTTTTTTGCCCTGGTCGTGCGGGGGTTTGGGGGTGAACAGGCTGATAGACTGGCAGGGAATGCACCTCTCGGTGGTAGATTACCTATGGACAAAGGAGAGGTGGTTGTGTGTTTCTGGGACCAGGTGGAAAAGGCTGGGGAACTTATTGAGAACCCGCATGTGGAAAGAATGAGATTGCGGGAGATTGGCAGGGGTTCTGGAAGAATCTCAAAACTGAGAGGGAAGACCAGGAGAACTTTAAATCAGAGAGCAGTGGGAACGATTAGTAGTATGAATCTTCGCTGGCTGTTGAATGAGGGGACGGAGCACATGTGGAAATGTCCTGAGTGCTGTGATGTCGGTTCTTAACTCAACTCAATTGTTTGACTGTTCATGACTTCTTAGCAAATTTACGTTCAATAGTTTGTCATTGCTTTATGAACGACCATCACTTATACTTTTGTACGGGAAGCCAAAGCAAGACGGTCTGCTGCCAAATCGCCCATAGCTGTGTTTTGAAAGCAGTATGCTGGATTAGCAATTGCTTCCTAAACTCTTTCGCCACAGAGCCACTCCCCGGGTGGACCTAGCCTAACATAAGTACCAGAAACATGCCTTGAGAAATAAATGCGGCTGGCGTGGTACTATCACAAAACCCCAGAAGTGTCCACTGGTCTATAAAAATATGAGCCTAACACCATATGTCCAATGCACTCACGGTGTGTCTTCTTCTGGGGGGCTGAGTGGTCTCGAGGTATGGTATCCGCCTCGAGTGCTGGAGGTCCCGGGTTCAAGCCCCAGTGAGGACTGGGATTTTTTCACGCGGACTTCTAGTACCAAACTTTCGCCCGGTTTCTGAGTAATGAGATCGGACGCCCGTGTGTATTGTTGCGCACGTAAAAAATTCCCTTGGTAGTTGGAAATCGAAAAAGAGTAGCCTAACGGCGCTGCCCGAGCAAATTTGGAGTTAACAATCTACCCAGAGTATTTCAGGATCCTCGCTGGTGCTACGAGTTCGTGCACTGAGCTGAGATTCTCCTGACTCAGGCTTGCGTTAGGAGCAGAATGGAGCACTTATGGTTTATACCCGTGTGCCGTGATGTTAATCCGTCGACTAAACTAACTAAACTAAACTAAACTAAACTAAACTTCTTCTTTTGCGTTCATCCGGAGAGTTTTTGTGAAGCGTGGACAATGAGCTGTCAAGCTGAAAAACATCTGATGGCTGTGGAAATGTGGTTTCTGAGAAAAATGCAAAGCATACCATGGACAGACAGAAAAACCAATGAACAAGTCCTTCAAGAAACAAATGAAGATCGTAAACTGATTAGAGTCATTAGACGTAGACAGTCAAAAGTTTTTGGGCATGTTATGAGAAGAAATGACTTGGAGAACTTTGTGACAACTGGCAAGATCGAAGGGAAGAGACCAAGGAGAAGACCGAGAAGTAAATACCTGGATGGCTTGGCCATGTGTCATTGTCGAGATAGAAATACGGAGCTGATCCACGACTCTGGTGATCGATTGAGATGGCAAAACATGACCGCCCACGCTCATCGTCATGGCACATGATGAATGATGGATGGAGAGTTTTTTCGGACGTGATTGCGTTGTGCCTGTTTACGGCAGAGCTGCAATATTTGCGCCTTTAAGCCGACACATCCGACTTCTGCGGGCATTTGTTGATGAGGTTAACCTTCCCGGGTAATTATGATGTGTGAAAGGGTTCTTTACTGTTTGGCATGCATGGAGGACTGGCTTCTGCCGATTAGTGGCGAGTGCTTCAGCGACTTTTAACAAACAACTATTTCGTGTGTTACAAACACGCAAAATGCAGTCAATTTAAAATTACCGTGGTCGACAATTGACATTATTATGTGAATATGTGTATATTTCAGCTTAAAAGACTTACCTATTCACTTTGGTTTATGTTGTGTGATTTCTGCAGTATGTACCTGACGAGAACAAACAATTACAACATATGTACAATTATACGCACCATGTAATACAAACAAAAATGAGCAAGAATGCGAGGAATTCCTTACGAGACGTCCATGACGTGATAAATAAAATAGATAAGCAGGACAACATCATAGTTATGGGATACTTCAATGCAAGACTAGGACATAACAGAACGGAAATAGAAAAACATCTTGGAGCATTTGGAGACCAACATAATTAAAGAAATGATAACGGAAGTAAAATGATAGAGCTATGCAGCCAACACGACCTCTATATAACAAACACATTATATAAACACAGCGACTCACAAATATATACCTGGTATAAATGGAACGATCTAGAAACTAAAAGCCAAATTTATTTTATATTAACAAGAAATAACGCCGGCTCCCTTCTTAATGTGAACTTGCTTAGTAATCACAAACAGCCAAAAATGCTAGGGTTCACTGCGACGTACTCTAAAGGATATTTAATTGACTAATGGCTCAGAGCAAGAGATATGTGGTTCCTAAGACGAATGTTGCGAATTCCCTGGACTGCCAGAGTGACTAACAACGAATGCTTGAAAGAGGCTAATGAAATGAACATTGTATACAACAATAAGAAAGAGACAAACAGCTTTCTTTGGTCATGTGATGAGAAGAGAGGCATTGGAGAACATCGTAACAACTGGAAAGATCGAGGGGAAGAGAGGCAGAGGCAAACCAAGAGAAATGATACTGGGTGGATTTAAACAGTGGCATGGAGGAATATCAGCAGCACAGTTGACCCAGGACATCAAAGACCGAGATCTATGGAGAGACATGAACGCCTGCGCCAGCTGGCATGGCACTTGCTGATGATGAATGGCTCAGGTTAATTTTCTTTTCAAATCTCTCTCGATCTGAATTCGAACCTACGGTCTTGCCGGAAGACAGCCGTGCCAAACACTGCGCCATCACAACTCACGTAAACATGGTCCTCTACTCTTACTTAACAGATGTGAAGACATTGCACTTCACACAGCTTCGTGGATATTTGAAACAGAATTGCATTTCCTTTCCAGCAATAATAAGACGCGCGCGAGAATGTGTATGTGTACTCATCCACGAAATGTCGTATTACAGTTGCATCGTTAAGGCTGAGTCCCCACAGTTGTCCACCCAACGTGCCGCACTTCCCCATGGCAACGGACTCTTCTTCTTTGTCTGATTCCCAAGACCTGAAGATATTTCTTGTTGCTCTGCCCGGAAACGGTCATTGTCCGCGAGAGACGAGAGTTCCTTCCCCTTTTTATGTCCAGACATATTATTGGTTGTCGATAGATTACTTCCGGGTTTAAAAAAAAGGCTTGTTGTTTGAATTGCTCTGTCGGGACGTGTTAGAGTGGGGGGAGGCAGGGGGGAAGCGAAAAAGGACAACGATAGCACAGCTAGGCTTCAAAGAAAGAAACGAAGGAGAAACGAAATAACGAATATATCTTCTTGGATTGGTAAGTGAGCATTCAGGTATCTTGGAAGGACAGATTTAGCCATAAATACAGGCATACAGAAAAAAAAAACGCACTTCATTTTCAAAGAATCACAAATTGGGCAGACATTAAGCCAGACAGACAGGCAAAGAGACACAAAGAGACACAAGTATCAATCCAGTTTGTATTTAAAGTCTGACTTACCATTGCTGTACTGTGTACTTACACATTCCCACACGAGCACACACACGCACGCATATACGCAAACTCAGACACAAATATATGCACAAACACATGCAAAATCTTGATTTAAATTAAAAACGTGAATTATTCCATAGATTTACTGAGCGTTTGTGTTTTAATTGCGGCAATCATTGTCCACGTGCTCCGGGAAAGGTTATTTCCGGTCGATGAGGTCAAGCCTGCTAGCTCAATCAGCCAATCGAATGTTACCGTGGAGCATCAGGACAGTAAATTGTAGTAATGCTGTAGCCTACCCGGCATGTCCTCGGACGCGAAAAACCATGCATCCTGTTTCAACGGATTTAAAACGAGAGGATCGACTTCATTGCACCGGGTTTTATCCCATGGCTCGTCTCTTTCCGCAGAGTTGCCGAAAGCGTCACATAGAGCACGGACTCCGTAACTCCAGCAACAACCCCCTCCCCCAAACACCAGTTTTCTCTCGAGAAAATTCAATTGTCAACCGAACGACAGGGTCAAGAATCGAACCACAACATTCGGAGCGCGCGGCAGGCGACTTAATTATTTGGCCACTGAGACCCTTTTGGCATGCTGTATACTGTACTATTGACAACCTCATCCGGTCAACACTATCTGTACGCCCCACCCAGTCAATAAGCAGCATTAAGGAGGTTGGCGTGTAGTGGAAGATGTGAGGCAACAGGAGAAAAGACCCAGGCAGTGGTAGCATGGTGTCCAGGCACTGGTAGCGTGGTGTCCAGGCAGTGGTAGCATGGTGTCCAGGCAGTGGTAGCGTGGTGTCCAGGCAGTGGTAGTAAGGTGTCCAGGCAGTGGTAGCATGGTGTCCAGGCAGTGGTAGCATGGTGTCCAGGCAGTGGTAGCATTGTGTCCAGGCAGTGGTAGCATGGTGTCCAGGCAGTGGTAGCGTGGTGTCCAGGCAGTGGTAGCGTGGTGTCCAGGCAGTGGTAGTATGGTGTCCAGGCAGTGGTAGTATGGTGTCCAGGCAGTGGTAGTATGGTGTCCAGGCAGTTTTAGCATGGTGTCCAGGCAGTTTTAGCATGGTGTCCAGGCAGTGGTTGCATGGTGTCCAGGCAGTTTTAGCATGGTGTCCAGGCAGTTTTAGCATGGTGTCCAGGCAGTGGTAGCGTGGTGTCCAGGCAGTTTTAGCATGGTGTCCAGGCAGTTTTAGCATGGTGTCCAGGCAGTGGTAGCATGGTATCCAGGCAGTTTTAGCATGGTGTCCAGGCAGTGGTAGCGTGGTGTCCAGGCAGTGGTAGCGTGGTGTCCAGGCAGTTTTAGCATGGTGTCCAGGCAGTTTTAGCGTGGTGTCCAGCCAGTGGTAGCGTGGTGTCCAGGCAGTGGTAGCGTGGTGTCCAGGCAGTGGTAGCGTGGTGTCCAGGCAGTTTTAGCATGGTGTCCAGGCAGTGGTAGCGTGGTGTCCAGGCAGTTTTAGCATGGTGTCCAGGCAGTTTTAGCGTGGTGTCCAGGCAGTTTTAGCGTGGTGTCCAGGCAGTGGTATCATGGTGTCCAGGCAGTTTTAGCGCGGTGTCCAGGCAGTGGTAGCGTGGTGTCCAGGCAGTTTTAGCGCGGTGTCCAGGCAGTGGTAGCATGGTGTCCAGGCAGTTTTAGCATGGTGTCCAGGCAGTAGTAGCGTGGTGTCCAGGCAGTTTTAGCATGGTGTCCAGGCAGTTTTAGCATGGTGTCCAGGCAGTGGTAGCATGGTATCCAGGCAGTTTTAGCATGGTGTCCAGGCAGTGGTAGCGTGGTGTCCAGGCAGTGGTAGCGTGGTGTCCAGGAAGTTTTAGCATGGTGTCCAGGCAGTTTTAGCGTGGTGTCCAGCCAGTGGTAGCGTGGTGTCCAGGCAGTGGTAGCGTGGTGTCCAGGCAGTGGTAGCGTGGTGTCCAGGCAGTTTTAGCATGGTGTCCAGGCAGTGGTAGCGTGGTGTCCAGGCAGTTTTAGCATGGTGTCCAGGCAGTTTTAGCGTGGTGTCCAGGCAGTTTTAGCGTGGTGTCCAGGCAGTGGTATCATGGTGTCCAGGCAGTTTTAGCGCGGTGTCCAGGCAGTGGTAGCGTGGTGTCCAGGCAGTTTTAGCATGGTGTCCAGGCAGTGGTGGCATGGTGTCCAGGCAGTTTTAGCGTGGTGTCCAGGCAGTGGTGGCATGGTGTCCAGGCAGTGGTATCGTGGTGTCCAGGCAGTTTTAGCATGGTGTCCAGGCAGTGGTAGCATGGTGTCCAGGCAGTTTTAGCATGGTGTCCAGGCAGTTTTAGCGTGGTGTCCAGGCAGTGGTAGCGTGGTGTCCAGGCAGTTTTAGCGTGGTGTCCAGGCAGTGGTGGCATGGTGTCCAGGCAGTTTTAGCGTGGTGTCCAGGCAGTGGTGGCATGGTGTCCAGGCAGTGGTGGCATGGTGTCCAGGCAGTTTTAGCATGGTGTCCAGGCAGTGGTAGCGTGTCCAGGCAGTGGTAGCATGGTGTCCAGGCAGTGGTAGCATGGTGTCCAGGCAGTGGTGGCGTGATGTCCAGGCAGTGGTGGCGTGATGTCCAGGCAGTGGTGGCATGGTATCCAGGCAGTGGTAGCATGGTGTCCAGGCAGTGGTAGCATGGTGTCCAGGCAGTGGTAACATAATGTCCAGGCAGTGGTAGTAAGGTGTCCAGGCAGTGGTAGCATGGTGTCCAGGCAGTGGTAGCATGGTGTCCAGGCAGTGGTAGCATGGTGTCCAGGCAGTGGTAGCATGGTGTCCAGACAGTGGTAGCGTGGTGTCCAGGCAGTGGTAGCATGGTGTCCAGGCAGTGGTAGCGTGGTGTCCAGGCAGTGGTAGCGTGGTGTCCAGGCAGTGGTAGCATGGTGTCCAGGCAGTGGTGGCATGGTGTCCAGGCAGTGGTAGCATGGTGTCCAGGCAGTGGTAGCATGGTGTCCAGGCAGTGGTAGCATGGTGTCGAGGCAGGCTTTAAATGAAGTGCCAAACACGCGTGTGCCAGCAAGGCCGCTAAGCTAATCTAGTTTGTGAGTGCTGTGCTAATAAATGTTGTAGTAACTCTTGTTATACTAACTAATGTTATGATAACTCATGTTGTACTAATATTGTGGTACCTAATGTAGTGATAACACATGTTGCGATAACTTAAGTTTTTATAATTCATGTTGTGATAAATCATATTGTGATGACTTATGTTGTGATAACTCATGTTGTGATAAATCATGTTGTGATGACTTATATTTGTGATAACTCATGTTGTGATAACTCATCTTGTGATAGATAATTCAGGTTTAAAGAGTCAAAATACGGACTTTCTGAACACCTGCACACCAAAACATCTGGCTTAAAAAGTTAAAACTCGGACTGTCTGAGCACCTGAACACCAAAACATCTGGCTTAAAGAGTTAAAACTCGGACTTTCTGAGAATTTACAATAAAAAAACCAACAAATCGCCCTTCGGTGTGCGTGATAAACCGTCCCAAGATGTGTGTGACAAACCGTCCCAAGATGTGCGTGATAAACCGTCCCAAGATGTGTGTGACAAACCGTATCAAGATGTATGTGACAAATCGTTTCACAATGTGTGACAAACCGTCCCACAGTTTCTGTGACCGGTATTCTAATTCTCCATCCCTAAACGATTTTCTTACGGCGAATTTTGTTGTGATAAACGCTCCCAAGGCGGCCAAAGGAAACGCTTTAGAGACACTCTGAAGAGACCGCTCACAGCTTTTGGAATTCGTCACGACACATGGGACACTGCTGCCAAAGACCGAAATTAATGGTGTACATCATTACGCAAGGATGTAGTCATTTGCGAAGCAAATATGATTGCAAGAGCTGTGAAAAAGACTGGGGGAAAAAAGGAGATCCTCCTACTGGAAGGTCAAACATTCTTTGCCGACATTGTCAAAGAACATTTCGTGCCACAATAGGCTTAGCCAGCCATATTAGAACTCACGGCTCAAACTTTCAAGCCTCACTGGATGAAGTAAATGGTCATCATCAAACTTGATGGACACACACGAATTCCCCGCCAACCGCTCCCCATAAATATACTGACAACTGTGTATCCACGACATACCCCGTGAGGGTTCGAAACCAACCGCAGTCGATTTGGAAGCAGA